>JAUIMM010000042.1:12937500-13262500 GCA_031769625.1 Taudactylus pleione | reverse complement strand
GTACAGTATCTGCACCAGCGCTTTGTCACCATAGGTATGTACTGTATCTGCACCAGCCCTTTGTCATCATAGGTATGTACAGTATCTGCACCAGCGCTTTGTCACCATAGGTATGTACTGTATGTGCACCAGCCCTTTGTCACCATAGGTATGTACTGCATCTGCACCAGCCCTTTGTCACCATAGGTATGTACAGTATCTGCACCAGCCCTTTGTCACCATAGGTATGTACTGTATCTGCACCAGCCCTTTGTCACCACAGGTATGTACTGTATGTGCACCAGCTCTTTGTCACCATAGGTATGTACTGTATCTGCACCAGCGCTTTGTCACCATAGGTATGTACAGTATCTGCACCAGCCCTTTGTCACCATAGGTATGTACAGTATCTGCACCAGCCCTTTGTCACCATAGGTATGTACTGTATCTGCACCAGCCCTTTGTCATCATAGGTATGTACTGTATATGTACTGTATCTGCACCAGCCCTTTGCCATCATAGGTATGTACTGTATCTGCACCAGCCCTTTGTCACCATAGGTATGTACTGTATCTGCACCAGCGCTTTGTCACCATAGGTATGTACAGTATCTGCACCAGCGCTTTGTCACCATAGGTATGTACTGTATCTGCACCAGCCCTTTGTCATCATAGGTATGTACTGTATATGTACTGTATCTGCACCAGCCCTTTGTCATCATAGGTATGTACTGTATCTGCACCAGCCCTTTGTCACCATAGGTATGTACTGTATCTGCACCAGCGCTTTGTCACCATAGGTATGTACTGTATCTGCACCAGCGCTTTGTCACCATAGGTATGTACTGTATCTGCACCAGCCCTTTGTCACCATAGGTATGTACTGTATCTGCACCAGCCCTTTGTCACCATAGGTATGTACAGTATCTGCACCAGCGCTTTGTCACCATAGGTATGTACTGTATCTGCACCAGCCCTTTATCATCATAGGTATGTACAGTATCTGCACCAGCACTTTGTCACCATAGGTATGTACTGTATGTGCACCAGCCCTTTGTCACCATAGGTATGTACTGCATCTGCACCAGCCCTTTGTCACCATAGGTATGTACAGTATCTGCACCAGCCCTTTGTCACCATAGGTATGTACTGTATCTGCACCAGCCCTTTGTCACCACAGGTATGTACTGTATGTGCACCAGCCCTTTGTCACCATAGGTATGTACTGTATCTGCACCAGCGCTTTGTCACCATAGGTATGTACTGTATCTGCACCAGCCCTTTGTCACCATAGGTATGTACAGTATCTGCACCAGCGCTTTGTCACCATAGGTATGTACTGTATCTGCACCAGCCCTTTGTCATCATAGGTATGTACTGTATATGTACTGTATCTGCACCAGCCCTTTGTCATCATAGGTATGTACTGTATCTGCACCAGCCCTTTGTCACCATAGGTATGTACTGTATCTGCACCAGCGCTTTGTCACCATAGGTATGTACAGTATCTGCACCAGCGCTTTGTCACCATAGGTATGTACTGTATCTGCACCAGCCCTTTGTCATCATAGGTATGTACTGTATATGTACTGTATCTGCACCAGCCCTTTGTCATCATAGGTATGTACTGTATCTGCACCAGCCCTTTGTCACCATAGGTATGTACTGTATCTGCACCAGCGCTTTGTCACCATAGTTATGTACTGTATCTGCACCAGCCCTTTGTCACCATAGGTATGTACAGTATCTGCACCAGCCCTTTGTCACCATAGGTATGTACTGTATCTGCACCAGCCCTTTGTCACCATAGGTATGTACTGTATCTGCACCAGCGCTTTGTCACCATAGGTATGTACTGCATGTGCACCAGCCCTTTGTCACCATAGGTATGTACTGCATCTGCACCAGCCCTTTGTCACCATAGGTATGTACTGTATCTGCACCAGCCCTTTGTCACCATAGGTATGTACTGTATCTGCACCAGCGCTTTGTCACCATAGGTATGTACTGCATGTGCACCAGCCCTTTGTCACCATAGGTATGTACTGCATCTGCACCAGCCCTTTGTCACCATAGGTATGTACTGTATCTGCACCAGCCCTTTGTATTCCCACTGACAGGTGTATAGCATCTGTGCTGTTCTGCCTCAGATTGTAATTACTGTAGTCAGTCTGCCTCGGCGTGCCCATTCCATACCCCATTGTGCCTGTCCAAGCTTAAGTAGATGCAAGTACAAAATCTACATATGGACATAAGCGTATGCCTTTATATGTGGGCATGGGCAGCACACAAATTGGCATATTTTACTCCAAACAAACAGGTGTACGCCCCAACTCAGAATAATCTCTCAGCTTTTAGTCAGTGTGGTGCTTTTTGCCACTACTGTATTAACACATGCAAATAACTTATCCTGGCACCACACTATCTTATATAAATATGCATATATATAGTACACAGGATATCCATTGTATGGTCTCAAAAAGACTCATCCCATAATTGGACTGTGATTAATTTTCAATCATTTCTACCCCCACACAGAGGGAGCCGTCACTGTATCTGTGTAAAATATATATATATATATATATATATGACTAATACTTCGGATACTGCGGAGTAAGTCCAGACTGGTGACGTAACTGGGAATACCATCCTTCACACCACACTTTCTGTGAGGCTTGATTCATTACGCTCTCTAGGAGGCGGCAAATCTGGCTATTGTGGGATTCTTTGTATGTGTACCAGTGTTTATACAGGTTGAGTCTACCATATCCAAAATGCTTGGGACCAGGGGTAATTTGGATAATGGAGTATTCTGTATTTTGGAATATTTGCATACCGTAATGAAGTATCTTGGGAATCGGACCCAAATCTATACACAGAATGCATTTGTGTGTCATATACACCTTATACACACAGCCTGCAGGTCATTTTATATAATATTTTCAATAATTTGTGGCTCAAACAAAGTTTGTGTACATACATGAAATTAATTTATGTTTCATATACACCTTATACACAGAGCCTGAAGGTAATTTTATACTTTATTTTTAATAATGTTGTGCCTTACAAAAAGCTTGTGTACATTGAACCATCAAAAAGCAAAGGTTTCACTATCTCAGACATGCTATAAAAAAAATCTGTATCTCTGAATATTTGGATATGGGAGACTCAACCTGTAGTAGATGTTTTAATAAATTAAATGATCTTAAACTCAGATATTTCCTTTTTTGTCATCACTAAGCCTATGTAACTATGGCAGAATTGTGACCTGGATTTTAGAAAGGAATGAGGACTATGATTTGGGATATTTGAGCTATGCTTAGACCAGGACAATTCTTGTAAGTGTAAACCAAGGGGAGCGGACAGGGTGAATGGTACCTCCTCCCTCCACTTTGGGATGGCCCTTGTGTGTGGATATAACCCGCACCCTCACAGCCTTGCATGAACACTCAGAGGTATATATTTTTCAGTTTGATAAACTACACTATATTGCTCTTTTCATTGTTTCTCTTTGCATATAAAATTCAGGTTAAATCATCTGTATTGCGGAAAAATGACTGATACAATTATAGGCTGAGTAAATTTGAGATCATACTATAGATATCTTATGTATTATATATGTTTGTATGGATGATAGTGTGACTTCAGGAAATGTTCTTCTAATTTACGTCAAAATATTTCATTTAAATTTTAAGTACAGTGACACTTTGCAGCTTTTTTAATCCAGACAGCATCAGACGCAGATCAAAGAGGATATTTACTATGCATTCATCGGTCATACTAAAAATGTATTCTAATTAAGTTACAAGTACTACAAACTGTATCCATCCCTGCACTGCTGAATCATTACTCCAATTGGATTTTACCTGTGCTCTTTATTACGTGACTTTTGCTGTTGTACTAAAGGAGCTATATGCTCGATCCTCATCGGTTCTGTGTGAACTATTTTTCATATATATATATATTATATATATATATATATATATATATATTTTATTTTTTTTTATTTTTATATTTTATTTTTTATGGTTATTTTTATGTGGCCACATTGTTGCTTACTTATTTAGTTATTCCAGTGCTATCAGCTACTCATGTTCACCTAGGTCCATTAGGTCAGACATTTACTATTATTATATTGTACCTATAAGGATTTGTTTTTCATTTCTGTGCTTAGATTGATATTTTGTATTTTAGACATTAAATACATTTATACTGGTACCACAGCGCTCCCAATATCTGTTATCTTTGTTCTAGCATTAGACGCACTTTGGCATTAACAGACAACCTGTTATTAGTCATAAGTCCACAAGATGGCGCAACTGTATTGTAAATGTATAACACAGAGTCTTAGGTGTACTGATAAGAAAAGACTATTTCTTTAATAAAATTACAATGATTTGTTTTAGCAGAGATATTGACATAGAATAGGAACGTATATTTCCAACAATGAGAAAAAAAAATGGATTACATTTTTAGATGGCTAAGTGAAAAGACTGCAGCACACAACATACAATATACACTGCAGTGTCCATCTGGGACCATGAAGAATAAGTGTATACATGTGATTTATCGCCTTCTGTCATAAAACACTTTTGTTGATTACAAATATAAATTCTGAGCAAATGAGAATCTGTGTGAAGCGTTTCTATATAAATGTTTTTCCTGCCACCTGGGAGAGTCCCATACAATTGAATGTTTAGTATAATAGCAGCTATATATGGATGCCAAATTGGTTTGCATACTGTGCTATGTTTGGGATCTGCCTCTCCCTAGTTAAAAAGCACCCCCTTCCCCTCCCATCACACTGTCAGTAAGCACAGCTGGAAATAGATCTGCGAACACTGACAAAACCCCTTGTCCCACAACAACCTATGGATATATTAAGGTTGGAGATATATCAAGCTTTGCAGAGATATGCAGTGGGGGAGTTGCCTAAAGCAACCAATCAGCTTCGGTCATTTCATAAACTGTGCTGGATAAATGAGAGAGGCTGATTGGCAGCTTTGGGCAACTGCTCCACTTTAGCTCTCTCCAAGGATTGATACATCTCCCCCAAGGGGAAATTGAATAGTTTTTTTCATGCCTGATCTCCCGTCTAAAGTGACCGGAGACCAGGGTGTGATATTCAATTGTTTTTGGTGCCCATGACATTTCGTGCATGTTGTGCCCAAAAGCACAGGGTTTAGCCCATCTCAAGTCCTGGCTAGCGCGCCCAAACCACAGACTTCTAGCACATTTCTGCTCGCCACCTCGGGAGGCTGCGCACATAAGTTTGTGTGCTCGCTGAACTCGCGTCCGATCGTAGTAACACTTAAATTGCTCTGTCCTGCTCCCATTAGTTAAAGACACCCAAAAAACAATTGTATTCCTCCCTAAGTATTTCTAAATCCTCTATCTATCTAGTGTACAAGACATACATCTATAACATAAAAAAAACAGGAGAACAGGTGGTGGTACTAGTATGATAGCAATAGCGCTGGGACTGCCAATTGCTGTGACACGATAGCGGGATGGGGGACTTTGTTAACTCTGGTGGACTCTTCCCTACTGAACAGCGGAACATTAGCAGAACCAGCCAGCAGATACATCATACTTTCCTACTCTCTAAAATGTTGGAGTCTCCTGGACATTCTAGAGAGCAGACGGTCGACCTTTCGGGCCCTCTTAACTTCCCTGAAGCTGTAAATGGTCTAATGTTGCTGTAGGGCCCACAGGTGTAATGATGAGAATCGCACCGTAACGTTACCTGCAGTTGGCACATGGCCTCTCCCGCAAGCGAGTCGTAAAAAGTTGACAAGTAAGAGTTACGGCAACAGGACAAATGATGCAGTCGGGTAAGTTGTTATGGCACGCACAAATGTGTCCTTAGTGGAGACATATTGGCCAATCTAAATACTTACCTAATAGCATAACTGTGAATACACAGGGTGTATTATTATACATTATAAGATTAAAACATCACACAATGCCAATTATGCCTTATACACCACTATTTAGCATTATTAAGGGACAGGGTCGTCTGCGGTGCGGATGCTGCTCAGTGCTGCCCTGTGTGACGTGTTTTTGGTTCTAAGACCAATTGTTATTAAAAAAAGTGAACTTCTACTTGACACACAGATGACAAATTTAGAGGCTATGAAAACACAAACAGTTGGCTTATGGTCAAGGTGTTTCTTTGGCAGTAAAGCCTCTATCAGGATAAATGTTCAATGTGTAGACAGATTATTTTTCTGCTTTTAAGACTCTGCAACATAACAATAATGAAGTTTCAATGAAAAATGTGTCCCAATACCTCCTAAAGTCACATTGCCGTGGAGAAAGCGTCCTTGATAAATGAGTCGGAGGATGCACGGACTGCTGACCTGTTCCTCTTCCCAATCTGCAAAATACAAAACATCATCAACGCCGGATCCAGCCTGTTTATTTTGTATGCACATTACAGCAGGTAATACTGGCAATACTTCAGCTTGCTTATTAATAAACAACATTCAAGTGATTTTAAATCCAAAGTTTTCATCCACAGCATAGAGAACAGTTCCCATATAATACATAACAAATACAGAGCTTCTGATGTACATCAGCCCTACTGTGTGACAGAATACATAATACCTGTCTAATACATACAACACATGCAGAGCATATTACAGATTTTCTTTTCCAATTTTCTACATTTTTTGGATAATGGGTGTACACGAGATCTCATACCATTGCTTGTAATATCTATAATACACACACGCTTTATATATTATACAGCTATACACACACACCAAGATCTGAGTGGCATGCAGGTAAATCACCAGCTAATGACGGCTCACTGACAGCTATTGTGCACTAAACCTCTAACAAGGGCAACTACTTTACTAATTGTTTCATTCTAAAGGTGCCTACACACTAGACGACTCGCAAACGATGCAATGTCCTCAACGAATTTCCCTTGAACTCCCCGGCAACTCCCAGAGAAACGATAGTGTGCATAAAACTGTGCAATCTGATCAGCGACCTAACGATCTGCACCAAATCATTAACGAGATTGCCAGATCTTACTGCATGTAGGGAAGATATTACCAACGACCCGCGGGACCGCACATTGGCATCTTTCCGATACGTCTGAATCGGCCAAATCATGCAAAAAAATCATCTAGTGAGTACCCAGTTATACAAAGCCCCTGAATAATACAGCGCTTATGTACAAGAAACTTAGTAACACTCTGCTAAAGGGCCTCTGATATAAGCGGATGTCACCTGACATGTTTTACATACCCAAAGGGGGCACATCCAAATACAGTATCATACACTAAATCCCCAATATACTCAAAGACCCAACACATCCTGGCTGCCCCAGGCTCACAGCAAGGGACTCTGATTGGTGGCTATAGACAACATCTCCACTTTAGTAAATATACCCACCCATTAGTGTTAGCTAATCCTTCACTCCGAATATTCAGCCCTGCAGTCCTATAACAGCTCCTTATAGCACAGTGCACCCCTTAAGCAACACCCTCATAACCGATTACCAATGATTACTTAATTACAAACGTATTGATGCGTAGAACAAAAGCCATTTCATAAATTTATCTTACTACGGCAAGGATGTGAAGGTAAATGTATGCTTAGAGCAAATCAATGATCTCACGGATCAGATACTGATTTATTAGCCACTTTCTACAGAATCAATGTCATGCAGTCCATGGAATATGTGACTGACCCTGCGTAACACTTCAGGAATAAATATTGCAGAACATGGCACAATTATGGATGCTGCTTGGGTACTAGACGTTTCCTATTTCGCACATGGCCTTGTCAGTGACATCAGTCATCCAATAAAAAATCCCATGTGGGCTGAGGCTCTCTGTCTGAGCCATACAAAATTCCCAAGGTGAAATGAAAGGAGGAAAGTTCCTGCTACATAAGAAATGACTTGATAACCGTATGGGAAGGAGACACAGGCCAGTATATATATATTAGGGATGTGCGGTTCGGTTTTACTCGGATATGTTCGGTTCTCAAAAATTGCATCATATTGGCTACCCGGCTCTCACGTGTTTTGGATAGCCAATAAGAGAAATGCAAACTAATCCGAACTTGCGCTAATTTGGTGAAAAGAACAGAGTAAAACCGAACCAGCACATCTCTAACATATATTATATATATATGGCTAATGTTGCTACTCACCTCTATGGGGGGGAATTCAAGAGTTTTCCGCTCCGGCGGCCACTAGATGGCGCCTATCGGACCAATTCAATTGGTGCGCCGTTCGGCCGCACACAGCTGCCGGCGCAGGGAACAGCACTATACACGTAGGCAATACTATACAAGGGACAGCACTATACAGGTAGGCAATACTATACAAGGGACAGCACTATACAGGTAGGCAATACTATACAAGGGACAGCACTATACAGGTAGGCAATACTATACAAGGGACAGCACTATACAGAGGACAGGTCTATTAGGTGGACAGGACCATACAGGGGACAGCACTATATAAGGAAGGCAATACTATACAAAAGGACAGCACTATACAGAGGACAGGTCTATTAGATGGACAGCACTATATAAGGAAGGCAATACTATACAAAGGACAGCACTATACAGAGGACAGGTCTATTAGGTGGACAGCACTATATAAGGAAGGCAATACTATACAAGGGACAGCACTATACAGAGGACAGGTCTATTAGGTGGACAGCACTATATAAGGAAGGCAATACTATACAAAGGACAGCACTATACAGAGGACAGGTCTATTAGGTGGACAGCACTATATAAGGAAGGCAATACTATACAAAGGACAGCACTATACAGAGGATATGTCTATTAGGTGGACAGCACTATATAAGGAAGGCAATACTATACAAAGGACAGCACTATACAGAGGACAGGTCTATTAGGTGGACAGCACTATATAAGGAAGGCAATACTATACAAAGGACAGCACTATACAGAGGATAGGTCTATTAGGTGGACAGCACTATATAAGGAAGGCAATACTATACAAAGGACTTACAGAGGACAGGTCTATTAGGTGGACAGCACTATATAAGGAAGGCAATACTATACAAGGGACAGCACTATACAGAGGACAGGTCTATTAGGTGGACAGAACTATATAAGGAAGGCAATACTATACAAGGGACAGCACTATACAGAGGATAGGTCTATTAGTTGGACAGCATCATACAGGGGGCAGCACAATTCAATTGTCGCTTCGTTCGGGCGCTCACAGCTACGGCACAGACATTTCTATTCTCAGCCCCCCTTTCAGAGCTCAAACGGGCCTTTTCGCGGGCGTAACAATGTCCCGTCATTTTGACGGGTTGTTAACTAGTAAATATATTAGACCAAGAATTAAGCATAGGGCTCAGCAGAATCCAATACCAGCATGGAAGAGTGTAGTTCTCATCCCAGCATGAAGCAAAACAAAACCATATTTTATAAACAAAAATATGCTCCATTACAAAACAATGCATATTAAATGAAGCAAAAGACTACTACAAAAATAATAACAGACTCCTCCTAATAAAAGACTTGCCTCTTTCTGTGACAGAGGAAATGATCTATGGGCAGGATGGGGATTGTTAGAAGAGGAGAAAACACTTAAAGATGTCATCAATGTGTTAGCTTGGCTACGATAAGATGCTGCAGTGTACCGCAGATGGCTATCAAGATCATGGTCCCAGGCACCATCTGTACAGGGTTCTCTTGTATGAGAGGACTGCACCAAGGTCGTGTGAGTGACCCTGCACTACCAGACATTTGTTGGATCTTCCTTATACATGAAATGTGCCAACACTACAGCAGGTACCTGGATTGTGGGGAAGATGTTCCTACTGAGATAGGGAATTGTGAAGATAATCCTTACTTTGGATAAGTTGCTCTGTGTAAGGAATCCCAATGTTTCTTTTACTGCTAGGTATAGGTCTTAATGTGTATTGTGTACAAGGGAAGGCATCTTTATATTCAATTATTTATGAATCGCCACAAAACTCCACAGCCCCTGACCATCAATATAATAAATCGTACATTTAAACAGAACAGGGAACTTTGAGGTTTACGGTGAAGGTGCAGATGTGAATGAGAGGGTACAGATGGCCCTTGTGAGTAATTACAATCTGAGGGGAGACAGAATACATGAGACAATAGAAGCTACTTGGACCAGATGATAATCGAACTGAGATAGTATTATCAGATGGGGGTAGGATAGGCCATAGTGATGGGATGTATGCGTTTAGAGTGAACACTTCAATGATTAAAGGTTCGAGAAAAGACTGGTCAGGTAAGCTGGGGGAGGCTTGGGAGGGAGGGGGGGGGGGGGAGAGAGCCACACAGATAAAGTCTTGGAGGCAAAGGTGATAATTAGAAAGAAGAGGACATAAGCGAGACTACCTTATGGCAAGGTCAGAGATGTTGAGTAACTTGAGTTGCACGCTGCACATCTGTAATCTGGCCTCCCATAGCTATCTGAGTGGTGCAGAAGATATGCAGTACAGACATAGAGGAAGACCAGCCTCGGAGCTACATTTAGTATGGATTGTAGCGAGGATAGACGAGGTCAGATAATTGGTGGTTGCAGTGGTCCCGGTGGGAGATAATGAAAGAATGGTTAGGGACAAAGGGCTGTATTTTAGCAATTTTTCTAAGAAGGAGAGATGTGGAATAAAATGGTAAAAGGAGTATAGGAAGAAGAGGATGCAGAGAGGTCAGGGAGGAGTATGGAGAAGTGACCCTTTGACGCCAGTGAGGCCAGGCTCTGTGGAATGTAGAGGGTGTAAGCCCAATTGCAGAGAGTTGCGAAGGAAGGGACATGAGAGAAACTGGGTTAGGCACTCATACACAAGTAGCTCATGTAGTTTGAAAGCAAAGGGGAGAAAAAAACAAATCAGTAGTTGGAGGTCGAAAATTGGTTTCTAGAGTAATAGATAGTTACACACATTTGAAGATAGAAATGAAAGTGCCGGTGAAGAGGACCAGGATCGTTAGATGTGAGCAGGCATTGGGGGAGGAAATGGAGAAGCTGGAAGGGAATGGATACATGGGGACAGGGAAATTCGGTGGAAAATGAGAAGGCAGTGGAGAGGGCAGTTGAAAATAGGGATATTAATAAACAGAGGGAGTAATGGTCACAAGAATATTTACTAGAAAGAGCCAAGTCTTTTAGGAAAACCCTGGTAAGTTGCAGAAAGTTTGCACCTTGGAGTGGTGGGTGAAGAAAGGAAAAATAATAATTAGCTAAATTTACTAAGCTGTGCTTGTCAAAAAGGGAGCAACAATATTAAATAGATGGGTTTGTATTCATTATTAGTGCTAATCTAAATCCAGCAGCCGGAACTGCGGACAACACAGCGGCTTTGACGAGCGCTGCAAAATAAATTTACATTTTGCATCAGTGGGTGGCTTAATGTGATGCGGTAGCGTAAAAGGGCTGCGGGAAAGCCCCTAATAACATCAGCACCCTATAAATAGGTTTTGGGGCATGCAGGGACATTAAAATAATGTCAAGTATATTATAGTTCACATTAGTGTTTTGTTACTGGGTTACTGCCCTACTTAAGGTATATAGGTCATATTGCTGTTAATATATTTAATAATATTGGTTAGATACATAGCTTCCTTTACCACCACAAACTTGGACGTCATAATCTGCTCTGTTGCTTCATATATGAACTACTTATTTACATAGCGCCTCTTTGTGACCTCCCTCTGGCTCCTCCTACTAGATAATGCCTCTTTCCAGAATCACCTGCTTCTGACGCAGTGGATTGTTATTTTATATAGAAGTACCTGTCAATCTAAAAGAAACAATGAGCTGCCAGTACAGCTTCAATGCACCACAGCGTCTATATCACGTTTTATGCTGGGTACACACTAAACAATGTGTTTTTCAAAATGGGGGGCAGTGGATAAGAGCATGATCAGCCTGGATCATTCCTCTCCTATCATATATGAAGGCTGCCCCACACGGTGACGCGGATCACCCACACTTTGTGTTTATTGCCATTCACCTCAGCCCACCAACGTGACAAGTGGCTGTAAAAACATGCCCAGTGAGCACACTCCACTCGATGAGAGTCTTAAACATTCCCTGTATGAGACCAATACTAAAGCCAATGCTCCACTCACGGCGTGTATCACATATATAATTGTCAGATACTCCAGAACAGAGTGAGGAATGCTACATTGGATTCTTTCCCTTACCAGTAGACCTCTACTGTTTCCTGCACAATTTTTACTAGCAAATCTTCATTGTAAGTAGAGATGTGTCGGCTCGGTTCGATTTTTTCCGCCCAAAAAATCGGGTCTTGGAAAGAGGCAAAACGTCATCTTTCATGGACTAAATGAAAGATGATGCTTGTCCATGAAAGATGACGTTTTGCCTCTTTCTGAGACCTGATTTTTGGCAGGAAAATTCAGAACTTGGCAGGAAAATCAGAACCGAACCTGCACAAGTGACAAGGGCAAAACAACTTCCATAGTAATCCTCTGTGAAGTTCCTCAGATTGTATTTAGTGACCAGTCTTGACAACATACCAGCTGGATATTGGCAGTGAATGACTCAGCATTGCACTTCTGTTTTACCTTGACTCTCGAATCAATGACCAGACATAATGGGAATTGGTATGAAATACCGCCGGCCAGGTTCGATTCCCGTCAGCGGCAGCCCGACAGGAGCAGAGAGCGACGCAGCGGAAGGCCGACAGCGCTGGAAATCCCGATCGTGGATAGGTAAATATCCACTAACCTAACCCCCCTAACCCTCCTTAGGGGTGCCTAACCCTAACTTCCCCCCCAAGTGCCTAACCCTAATCCCCCCTCTAAGTGCCTAATCCTAACCACCCCCTTCCCCGCTGCCTAACCCTAAGTCCCCCCCGGGGGTGCCTAACCCTAACCCTCCCTCCCCCTAGCCTAACCCTAACCCTCCCGGGGGGTGCCTATCCCTAAGTCCCCCCCCAGAGCCCTAAACCTAACCCTCCCCCCACGCGGCGCCCGGCATCACTACGATCGTGATGCCGGGCGCCAGTCTCCCGACATCGGGGAAATGCGGGTGTCTACATCTAGAAGCCCGGCATTTCACCCTTGCCGGGATAAGACAGTCGGGAAGCCGGCTGCCGGTATTTAGGCAGTCGGCTTCCCGATTGCCTCCCGACATAATGTAGTGTATAGTATGTTGCTTTGATTTTATTTTGTAGCTAAAACACATATTATACAGAAATAACACTATGACAAGACAAAGGAAGACGAAGTCTACCACTGTAGTTTAAGCATAAGGCCCGGTACTCCTACTCGATAGACCCAAGGCAGCAAACCTGTTGCTCGCCATTAAATGCATGAACTGTTTAAAATAAAAAGGAAAACATACAATAACGCATAAACATCTTGACATAAACTGCTCCAGAACTACAAGAAATATAATCAAGGTTTCCTAATGAAATATGTGGAATATTGAATGAAATGTCATTTTACACAACAGTACAATATTTTGATGTCTGTTCTCCTTTAAAAAAGGAAATTCTGGTGAAAGAGAAAATCTCATTACATTTACCTACAATCTCACTCATCTGTGTTTGGGTGTAAACATAGAAAGACATGAAATCTATTTAGCAAACACCCACTGGGATGATTGGAATAATTACTGTACTGGAACACAATGCACAAGCCTATACAAGTCATTATGTTTGCTGATGATGATAGTCTCTAGCCTCCTCCTGCAGCTGCTATGTCACCAAACACATGTAAAAACATATAGCAATGGAAGGTGCGTGATATTTTGCTGAACAGTAGGTCTGGGCCTCTACTAATCGATGCATGAACATGACAGTAGGTCTCTCATACAAGGCTCTATTCATTATGTTAATTATCGGACCTCGATAATTAACATTCTGTGATATCTCCTGCTTTACCTTCTTGATAAATGGCCCGAATACTTCACTTCTACAATTGCAGGTGAAAATGTGCATTTACATCTGCTTTTGTAGAAATTAGGTGATGATGAATAGACCCCACAATGTTTACAAAAACACATTACTGACCATATTCTGTAATATTAATCTCCATACTGGACCAAAGTGCAGTACATAGTCCTGTATATTAACAATATTAACCAAATCAATGTTGAAGATAATACTCTTAAGGAGCCTATCCATTAGGCGACCTGAAAGTCGCCTTCAGGTCGCCGAGATGTGGTGCCCGCACTGAACGGCGTTCACTGAACGTCATTCAGTGAAGGAGCCGACCTATCTCTTAACATGCCGAACCTTACGAGCGTCGTCAGGTGGACGGGTATGTTCAGTAGATAGTCGGGGTCGGCAAGGGCCCAGCGTGCACGTGCATCGCTGGTCCTTGCCGGCTATCCATTACCCAACTTTGTGAACAATGTGACCAAAACCTCCTGGTTTTGGTGGGATTGTTCACAAAGTCGGGTAATGGATAGGCCCCTTTAAACTATGCAGTTTTAAAAGTCTGTCCTGTCATTAATTGCACCTGTCATTGACACAATGCAAAGGCAGCCATTTTGCGGGCTGAATCAGCAATCAATACTATAGCTCAAAGGGCTGCACAATGGTTAGCATTGCTACCTTACATTGCTTTGGTCATCTGTTCAATCTGACCAAGGCTATCTGTGTGGAGTTTTATGTACTCCTCATACTTGCAAAGATTTCCCCTGGACGCTCACCACATTCCACTCTGTAAAGCACATGCATAATATTTAGGCACTATATAAATAATGTAATAAATAACCATGATTCACCATTCTATCTAGGCGTTAGGACCTAGTTTCATCACTAAGGCACCAGGTACATCTGTGATAACAGTAGTTTCTGGTTGGCTGTACTGTGTCTAGGCAACGGGTACACTGTAAGGAAACCTGTAATAGTAAAGGTTAAACATACTCAGGGGATCTCCATTTTAATTTAGAGTCTGTCAAGTGCATATGCTATTTTTTTTTTTTTTTTTATATTATTTTGCTGCGGTTTATTTTGGCAAAATGCCCTCAATTAATTCCCCAAAGCTCTTCAGAAGCACATTAACAGTTGCTTATGATGTGTTTTGCTACACAGCACAAGACAAGGGAGAAAAGGCTTGTATTTCACTAATAATGTGCAGCTGCAAGTTCATATTAATCCGCAGCTATTTGTGAGATATACAGATACTGCCCTGTACAGGTTATGGCTATTTACCAAGGATCTCAAAGGTAAAACATAGCGGACAGATCAAACAGCAGCCACAGTCATGGAAAGAAATAGCAATGAGGACGTCTAATGTTGAGGGGGTCTTATATCCACTAAGTGACAAACAGGTCTTCATGAATGTGTTGGCTTCTGACAGTTATTACTGCGAACAACATATGTTTGACCAGTCAAACACTACATGAAGCACTACACTTCTATACTGCTGCTAATACTGAAACTGTTACACAACTAAGAATATACATCTAAATTCATGAATTTATATTGCACCTACAATTGCAACAGTCTATTCACATATTGACTGCCTGTGAAAAATCCCAAAACAGATACCACCTACTGGTATCGCCAGCCCAACAGCGTACATTAATAAATAGACCTCACCCACTTGTATCACATGACCCATATTTTAATATTTTTTTTAAAATTTTTTAACAGTGGAACATCATTGGTCAGTGAAAGTAGACTACACCTAGATATGGTGACTATTTTCATAATTCATAATCAACCTAAGAGTTTTATTAATTTAAGTCCAGACCTTAATACCCATCTGATTCTTGGGGGAAGATTCAATTGGCCATGGTGCTTGCCGCAGGAAAATAGCCTTGAGCTGTAATGCTCAGAGCTATTCAATTTTAAGCCTATTTCCTCCAGCAGTTAACCAGAGGCTAACGCACATTTAAGCCATAGATTCTGGGATAAGTACCCAGAGCTATGGATTAACAGATTTGGTGCGGCTGTGGTAAAGGCAGAGGCCCTGATTCAGAGCCGGACGCTCTAACAAAGCGCTCGCTCTGAATCAGGGCCGTCCCTCTGAATTTTAGAGCGGCCTCCTGGCCGCTTGCATAGCTGTGGGTGACCCCTACAGCTATAGCGAGCGGCCAAAAAGATGGTCGCGATGGTCAAGACCATCGCGACCATCGGGCTTGCGACGAGACCCTTGTGGTAGGGTCTCGTTGCCGCAAGCCCTGGAGTGCTTTTGGCTTTTCCCATGGGAACGCCTCCGTCTGGCCAGCCACGCCCCCGGCATGCCCACCAAAGGGGGCATGCTGTCACTCACCATCGACAGCACGCCCCCTTGGACGTCGCTATCCGGGTGTTGTGCATGCGCACGACGGAGCCGGGTCCGTCGTGCGCATGTGCACTGGGCCAACATCTACCCGCTTGCGAGCGCTCAGCGCTCGTGAGCGGGTCTGAATTCAGCCCAGAAAGCCATACTTACAGAAGATTTCTGTTTGCACCACAGGAGGGATCAGCTATAAGTGCAGCCTTACAGGGGACTGCAAAAGAATAGCGCCGGGCACTGCTACAAGCCTGCGGTAAGAACATAGCGCCGGGCACTGCTACAAGCCTGCGGTAAGAACATAGCGCCGGGCACTGCTACAAGCCTGCGGTAAGAACCTCTTCTAAATGAATCTGTCCCATAATCTGGTGAGATAAATAGTAAATCAGAAAGAATAGCATTTGTAGGTGTGATTTCCATTTAGATATGTCTTTAGTATTTTGTCAGGGAAGGTTTGTTTGTATGCAATACGCCTATTATACATTAATAAATGAATCCTGAGTAGAAGAAGGATTTTGGCCTGACCAAATAAACATTGTATGCTGGTCACATAAGCTGCTATTAGGGAACTGGCTGTATACTGCCTCATGCGTAGCGCTAAAACAAGCGCAATAGCCGATAATGACTACTTAAATAGATTAAGTGAAAAACAAACTTTGCATTAATAAAATCAGTTAAAACTAAACACGTCAGTGGGCCTTTGGGTCCAGAATTTATTACAGGCTATAGCCTAGAGCCTCTACGTCCTGTGACTTGCACTAATCCTCATCATAATGATATTACTGCTAGCATGGAGTAATTAGGGTAATTTTACATCACTTCACTTGGAGCCGATACATCAGCGTTAAACACCTTTAATAACTAGGAACTTGTACTGAGCTGGGAGCTACAGCTACATCTAAAGGTGCGTATCCACTAAGCGAGATTTGCAGACGATTGAACGATAAGGACGGCGTTATCATTCAATTGCGTGCAAATTGTGCATGCACAGGGCACTTTTATGTCGGAAACGACCAGCGATGCGTGCGCCCACTGGTCGTTTCTGTCATCTATCATCGCCCGTACATGCTGGTCAACCGGACGATCACGTCAGGTTCAGCATGTACGGCATGGCATGATGGATGTGCCTACACTGAACAACTGAACGTTCAGTGTAGGCACTTCACAGACGGAGAAACGACTGCACAATTACAATGTCGTAATCGCGCTCTCGTTTCTTCGCCTATTAGTGGATACGCACCTTAACAGTCCGCATTAAGATTAATTGCAACAACCTACTATGGGTGCATCCCTATGTGGATAAGAATGATCACAATCATCTCATTTTGTACAAATTGCTTTAGCCACAATCTTCCAAATAAGATACTTTTTGAGACATTGTTATCCCTAATGTATCCCTAATTTAGGAAGTGCAATTCGCAGGATACTGCATCTATTTAAGGACTATGATTTGTCCATTATTCATACAGCAGTTAACAGATATTATATTATCTAACAAATTGACATTCCATTAGATTTTGAACCGATTATTATTATTACGGGTATCATATGGAAATTTTACAGCCCGATTTCTTTTCTGGATTAAGACGGTCATCAGTTATATATTTTATATTGTTCTATGTATGTTTTGAGGCTAAATATATGCGTGTCTGTATTTGAAAAAATATATGGTTATATTCTTTTAACTTTGCATTTTTTATTGCCAAACACTGGTATATATATATTTTTTTTCTTGCTTTTTGTACAGAGTTTGGAACTTCACTCAAAGGTTACCCAGTATATGGGGCATATAGATTACTAACTATAATGTGCCTAAATAGTTGTTTTCTATTTATAGTTGTCAAAATTGATTGGCTTATAAACAAGCATTTGGCAAATGTGGTTGGAAGATGTTCACCATCGGACTGTGTGTATGTGGCCTGTTTACGGTGTGTGGGCAGATTAAGGACTAACCAGGAGTTGACTGGATGGATTCAAATAAATTACATATCATGGTATTATGACCTGCTCTATGTACAACACTGTTATAATAGGTCACTGTTTTACAACTAAAGGCTAATATTAATAACACTACAAAAGAATATTACCATTATACTAACAAGTCAGTCCTATGGTATAATGATATGTAAAAAGGACAAAGCAATGTGAAACGGGATGTAGGTTTGCAGCCGCCGGTCACAATCCCGATGGCAGAATGCAAGCTAGGGATGTATGATAGGCGAGATACCGACGCCTATCATAATCCCAATACCGGAATCCAGAACGAAGCGTGCCCGTACGAGGTGACCGGGGCACGTGCCTTCTTAGATGCAGGGGGGATAAAGTTAGGGTGCACCCAAGGGACTTAGAGTTAGGCACCCCCCAGTAGAGTTTGGGTTAGGCTATGGGAAGGGGGGGGGGGGGGAGGGTTAGGCACCCCTGGGGGGACGTTAGGGTTAGGCAGCCCCCCGGGAGTGTTAGGTTTAGGGAGCGGGGAGGGTTAGGTTTAGGCACCCCTGGGGTTAGGCACTAGGGGGGAGGTTAGGCACCCCTAAGGGATGTTTAGGGTTGGGGGGGGGGGGGGGATGGTTAGCTTTACTTACCTCTGCTGTCTGCATTTCATCCTTTCAGGCTCACGTTGTCGGGATTTGAACCATTACAATCCCATTCCATGTAAAACTACTCAGTGCATAATACATCCTAACTCTGTCATTTGAGAGAGTCATATAAAGCAATATAATAATATAAGGTTTTTCCTGTGAGACGAGTTTCATTCGTAGAGCAAAAACATTTTGGTTGCTGAAGATGTAAACATAATAATATGAGACTCAATTGGATTCTTTTTGGAATCTAGGCCAAGTTTGCGAGGTTTCAAATTATAGTTCTCAGTGGTAGAGCAACCTGTTAGACAATCACAATTACCCACAGTTTTATAATCAAACAATACAAAAACATAGACAGCACGGGAGCTGAAATGACAGGAACTATCATTGTACTATTAACATTTGCCAATCAAGTCAAAAGATGAAATCCCCTTATACCGACCTCCATGTAAAGGGGGGTATCCACTAGACGATTTAGTTGAACGATAACGATCGTTTGATCGTCAAATTGTTTGCAAAAGTGTCTAAAACGACCAGCGATGCTCGTAACCCGCTGGTCGTTTAGACATTATCATCTTTCCAACATGCTGGCCAACCTGACGATAGCGTTAGGTTCAGCATGTTTCCAGATGATTGATGACCCTGCACTGAACGACTGCTTGTTCAGTGCAGGCTCATCACACGGCTGACAAACGACTGAACGATTTCAATGTCGTAATCGTGCAGTCGTTTTCAGCTCTTGTAGTGGATATCCGCCTTAAGGCAGTCTGTGCTTACATATTAGGTGATATTCAAGGAATACTGTATATATTGCCCTATATCCTTAGGTAATGGTGCATGGAAGCTGATACAGGAAGTGGCTATCCCAGTAATGGTAGGTCCTAGCTTCCTGTGCACAGACTGGTCCTGCTGACTGCATATTGTTGGAAAGACTCTGCTCTCCCTAATCAGCACAAACATCAATCATCCCCCAACACACTGTTCCTTGAAGAGGAAAGCAGGCTCACTGTAATCATTACTTTTCCATACTTCTGCTGTACAGATATTGATGAGCTTAGTCCTATGGAGCATCCAGTTAGATGGGGTATCTCCTTCAGCTGGGGGCATACTTAATTAACTAAAGCTTCACTAAAGATGGAGACGACCATTAAAATAAATTTTGCTATACATTTAACCATTTACTTATTTGCTGAAGGAAATACTGTATTCACTCATTTAGGGATCTCATCTCTCCATAGGAAAAAAACAGTATTAATGTGCTATGTCATAGCAATTATGTGCTATGAGATGTACACAGCCCCACCACATGCTTCCTCTATGTGATCTGCAGTAGCCATGTGACTGCCCACACTAATACCCTGGTAACCCACATCTGGGATGTTTCAGAAATGTTCTAATAGGCGGATTTGGAAAAACTCTCTTATGACTGGGGGACATTATAAGTTAGACTTGCTTGTGTTTGTGATGCATTTTTGTCCATACTGTACATGGAAAGTGTCTATTTATATATGGGGGAAATTCTACACCTAGGGCTCTCCGAGCATGGTAATATCAGGATATTAGTTTGCTTTGAAAATGCTCTTCCTGCAATGCATTTCCGGATTTCACCAGAATCAATAGGGAGCAGAACTATCACAACTGTAGATAGATCAGAGCTAGCTGCTGATTGGTAGCTGTGATTTATGGTAATATTGTCACCTAAATGCAATGTTAGTAAATGAACCCTACTGACAAATTGTGCATTCTGATAAATTATACAAAACAGGGAATAAACCAAAGATATATGGAAGACATTCCAATACAATAAAACTTGTTCGCTGTACTTCTAGTGTTCCTCTCCCACCCCAAATGCATTGTGTACTTAGAGAAGCAGGCTCTGAGGCTAGGTACACACTACACGATGTGAGTACCCAGCGTCAGGACGACGCGATGGAATGATATATCACGCCGTCCATACATACTGCACGATGCTGGTACGATGGCACGATGTGCCGTTCCATGCATTTAGCATCATGGTGTCTCATTACATTGCCCATCTGGCATGCAGTACCATATGATACCAATTTACCTCAAAACAACATCTCATCCAATATATCGTCTAATGCAGTGGTTCCCAAGCTGGGTGCCTCAGGACACATATGCAGGGGTGCCATGGGTTGGTGGTCCAGGACTAAATTAAAATATTTATAGTCAACGTGATAAGCAAAACCATTGCTGGCAGCTGCCAATAATCAAATAAGTGGACAAACAAAAGCGCAAACGCATAGCTAAACCTAAGGTGACAGCTAAACACAATATACTTCATTTAATAATTTTGCTGAAATTCTTAATAAGAGTCTTTTGGCCTAAGGGTGCCTTGAAAACAATACTGATACTCTAGGGTGCCGTGATTCAAGAAAGTTTGGGAAGCACTGGTCTAATGTGTACCCAGCCTAAAACAACATATTATTGTAAATAGCATTACCAAACGACAACTATTGCATAATGGAGCTCTTTGATATGAGTGATATACTGTAATAACTATGTGCATCTTTTTCTTACATACAGTACACATGAATAGCATAGATTGTAACAATGCCAAAAGTCTTCTCAGAGTACCAGAAGCAATATAAAAGCAATCTCCGTCTATGTAATACCACTTTTATACTGCTGTAATAACCCGGGTTATTGTCTGATCTACCCGGTTCGCTGCTCAGTGGAAAAGGGTTCCTGAAAAATAACCCGGGTCAAGAGACCCGGGAATCCAACCCAGGTACTGTAGCTACCGGGGTCGAACCCAGTATGGACCTAGGTAATGGTGCAGTGTAAATGGCGCAACCCGGGTTATCCAACCTGGGTCATGCCTAAAATAAGCTGATTGGTGGTTATGGAGCAGTCACCTCCCACTTTTTATGACCTCACAAGTTTAGCAAGGCAGAAGCGGTTTCAGTGTGAACGGGGCTGACCTGGGAATTACCCGGATTGAAGGTGCAGTGTAAACGGGGTCTGACCTGGGTTGGAACCACGTCCAAAAACCGAGGTCAGACCCAGGTTTTTGGTGGAAAAGAGGTATCAGTGATAGGCATCATGCAGCCCAAAGACCGTCCCCCAGCACCTTCACACTTTATGATCAGATTTGCTTGTTACAAATTATAACGCTTGTTGTAAAATGCCTGCTAACATATTATTTCAGATAGGTGATCCTTCCATTGGTAAAATGTATTGTGTAACCCATTTTGGAGGTTAGCGGGCTGCTCATGCATACAAATGTACAGGGCGGGATATTACAATGTCCATATCCTAAAGTAGTAAGAATAAACTTTGACAGTCATGTTAACCAAAGTAAAAGGTCTCCGTCGACGATTTAACATCATACATACGTTATGCACATGATGTTTCCAGTGTTATTATATTGTATTATTTGTTTTCACCCACAGCAGGAGAATGCAAAACCAGACTAATGCAAATGGCCACTGAACGGAGCAAGGAGATGGCAGCATTACCATGTAAATAGCCCCATCCCAGTGACTCAAACTGAATTACTAGGAGATGCCATCTATGACTGATCGTCTTAATTAGAAGGATCTTGAAAGAGCTGTTCACCATTAACCCCTTTAACTTCAGAGCCAATGTCTCAACTCGCAGATATTAGTTTTCATAGGATAAGCAGCTAATGGGTTATTTAGCTTTAATGAGCAGCGCTGAAGGCCTTGTGAGATTAAGAATGGGTTTAAAAAGAGCTAAATTGGCATGAAATAATAATTATCTGAATTATGGAGGAGACCCAAGCCAGAGAGGAAATGTGATCCTCACGGCTCAGGCAGCTAAACTCTTGTAAAAGGATTGGAGCCAGCATAGTAAGTAGGGGGCTGAAATCAGAAGTCTCCTCTACAGGCCAACATGCAAAGACCATGTAGAAAATAATTAGCATATGCAAAGTTGCAGTACTGAAGCTGGATTTACCTATTTCATGTGGCTTAAATGTGTGCAATGTATTGTTTTCAGGTATAGGAGGTAACAGAATTGTTGGTTTAACTTTTAATTTAAAGCAGGGATTCGAAAATCTACATTTTTGCACTCTGACAATTGCTGCACTGAAAGTGTTAAAGTGGAGGTGGAAAAAGTCAGGACACCCAGCCACCTGGCTGACTAGAATTGGGACTAGCTACCATTCCCTGTCTCAGTCTGCTTTGCCACTGTCAGGCATGGGGAGCGGAGATATTTTATTGCCCTCTCAACTGCACCCCCACATATATGGTATGGCCTGACTCCGCCTATGTTACAGGTGGGAACTAACCTGCAGCTGGAAGTCACCATGGGCCAGAATGGAGCCTATCCATTCTCTCTGGCTCTGCTTGGAATGTGAGTATATTCTTATACACACACATACCTTTGTTATATTCAGCAGAAAAATGAGTGTAACGATGTGGGACATGTATTTTGGGTGTTGTATTGTTGGGGAATGGATGTATGAACTTGCAGATGTGTTTTTCTTGCTGCCTATAATTGAAGTTGTAATTAAAGTCAATCGTTTGACACCATTTAAATGCCTCCACTACTTTGCTTATGACCACTAACATCTTTCTACACTGTCCTGCTGTCTTATTTGCCACTTTTTGGGGGTTCAGTGTTATTTCTCCAGTCTTTCATGCACTGGGGGGGTGGGGGGAGATATCCCGCGATATGCATGGAAAATTAACCTTGGAAGTAAGGGATAAGTGTTAAATATGTGTGTCTATATCCTGTTGGACAACTGACAAACAACATGTTACAGTGAATTGCATATAGCATAGTGATACCATCACAGCTGACAGCACATAGTTAGACATTCGGGCCTCAGTATGTTTGTAATTGAACAATACATTTTACTGTGCCAGTATTTCAATATTTAGGTTCGTTGTCTAATTCGTGCCTTAACTGATGTTTGTATCCCTAATTCAATGATGCTAGTCGTTTCCTACACTCTGACATGTGGTCATTATGTATAGATGCATTTATCAGTGTCTCAGGTCATATGAAGTTTATGTTTATTGATTCCAGTAAATACCGCTTTGGTAATGCGTATAAGACCACCCGATGTTTAAGAGTGCCATATCTATCTCACTATATAAATGAATGATTTATTTAGATACTTATCATTCACTTTTAACATGATATATTAATTCAAATGCTATCTGACTTTTAGTACTGGAATATATAACATGTTTTTTCATTGAATCATTTATGATGCATTTTATGCTGTATTATATTATTCTGTAAAATGTCTTGTCATATACAATCATGTACAGGTTGAGTCTCCCATATCCAAATATTCTGAAATACGGAATATTTTTAGCATGACTGAGAAAGTGATACCATTGCTTTCTGATGGTTCAATGGACACAAACTTTGTTTAAAGAACAAATTATTAAAAATATAGTATAAAATAACCTTCAGGATGTGTGTATAAGGTGTATATGAAACATAAATGAATTTCATGTATGTACACAAACTTTTTTTTATGCACAAAATTATTAAAAATATAGTATAAAATTACCTGCAGGCTTTGTGTATAAGGTGTATAGAACACATAAATGCATTCTGTGTGTATATTGGTGTCCCATTCCCAAGATAATTCATTATGATATGTAATTATTCCAAAATACGGAATATTCCGTTATCCAAAATACCCCTGGTCCCAAGCATTTTGGATATGGGAGACTCAACCTGTACCATCCTATGTTTAAGAATCTCCTACTATATCTATGAGCCATGTTAAACACCTGTTATATACTTACAATACAAGTGTAACCAGATCTGGAGCACTTTAACAAATGTACTATGGGACTGATTCAGAGTTGGGATTAGAGAGAGAGATAGCACTTAACTGTGTACCTGGACAAACCATGTTGCAATGCAAGGAGTGTAAATACATAATTTGTTTTTGCATGTAGGGTAAATACTGGCTGCTTTTACATGTAGCCCACAAATACTGCACAGCTTTATTATTACTCTACAATTTAGATGTCAGTTTGGACACCTCCCTCCCAAATCTAAATCTCTCTGCACATTTTAAATCTGCCCCACCTGCAGTGCAGCATGGTTTCACCAAGATGATTAGTTGAGAGAGATATATCTCTCTCTATTCCCAACTCTGAATCAGGCCCTATGTCCCTGAACTATGATGTAGTGTTCCGGCAGCGATCTGTGCAGTTTAGAGCGTATATTGCAGTTTAGAGCGATATCACTCCCTCCGCATGCTGATTGGCTGCTGTTTGAGGTAAATACATATTCAAGCGTCATCTAGGTCAGCCCTTTGACGAAATGCGTAAGGGCGTGGCCTATTGATGCAGCTCCGACACTTCCAGTGTCCCCTCGGTCCTATGCGCGATTATGGTCCTGACATGCTGTTGCCTCATGGAGTGTCTCACAGCATATAATGAAGAGTCCCGATGGTGTCCTGTGGACAGTTGGCGATTCGCTTGGAGGTGTGTGTATATATGTATATATATGTATATATATATATATATATATATATATATATACACACACACACACACACACATACATACATACACATATATACACACAACTACATTTGTGTTTGAATACACACACAGGACACTTATAAGAAATTCAGTGGCATGGTGTGGGTTGGGGAGAGCTGTAGAAATATCTACTTGATATTTTAAAGAGACAAGTATAATTTTATGTAGAGGTTACAGTCCCACATTAAGAGTAAGCATGGACAGCAGACTACAGTAGTTGCTGTAATGCAGTGCAGTGGTCTTACATTATAGTGAGTGGTAACATGCACTTTTCACCGAAGAGTAAATGACATTTTATTTATTAAAAAGTTAGTTGTATATAAATGAGTGTAAAAAAGAAAACGAAAAAAAATGTTCTGTCATCCATGTACGTGGCTTTTCGCACCCCCAGCATATAAAGGAAAGGGTATTTCCACTCTGCCGATGCCGGGCGCCTATTATTATTATTATCACTTATTTGCATAGGGCCATATACTACACAGTGCTTTCCCGAGGATATTAAACTATTCACAACAGTCCCTGAGGTTTGCAGTCTAAATTCCATGACAAACACATACACACGGAAATGCGGGGGAAGACGACACAGGTAGAAATACCAAATTGTAGCCTCGTCCCCATTTTGAAGAGTGATGGTGCTGGGTTGAAAATGTTTTATTAAAACCACTAAACAAATAAACATCTAAGGGGTCTATTTACTAAGCAGTGTTAGGAGACAGAGTGAAAAGTGATAAGAAAGTGATAAGGTGCCAGCCAATAAGCTCCCAACTGTCATCTCACAGGCTGTGTTTGGAAAATGACAGTTGGGAGCTGATTGGCTCGCACCTTATCACTTTTCACTCTGTCTCCTAACACTGCTTAGTAAATAGACCCCTAAGTCCCATTTGATGTCTCTGCCACTTTTTGCTACGATCACTATTCTGGTCAAAGCTTTCTTCAACAAATCTCTATAAAGCTATTTTTTACTGGATTAGAAAAGCAACAGATGGCTGTTTAATCATTAATTACCTCTTCAGTGGATTAATCTAGGTGGATGACCAGTGGAACCTACCTACTGCAATTTCACGAGGGCGGAAACACAGACTGTACTTTGTTAACAGCTCTCGTCTGTTCTTTGGAGCAGGAACCCCTGTGATGGGTTACTTGTTGGTGCAGTGAATTTGTATAATATACTCTATGTGTTTGTTCTATAGTAACAGGACATATACATACAGTACACAAAATAAAATAATTGCGGCAGTGAGTCATTCAAGATTATGGAAAATTTAACTAGATTTTCTTGGTTTCATACATAATTGTATGATAGTACCTGTGACCAGATGACCTCACTCTGCCAGGCGATCACAGATATCAACTGCAACAGGGAGGGGGGACACTAATACAGTCTGCAACTTGGCTCTCACCACTAGCGGTTGGTGGGTGATAATGCATGGGATCTTTCGACACTGGAGGGGTAATTTCTGATGGGGAGGTGGAAGGTGATTTTCTAATGGGGGCCTATGGACACAGAGGGTGTGTGTTTTTTTTTTTTTTTTAATAAAATATTTTTACAAATACATTGCAAACTTTATTAAATTATAATACTAAAAACACGATTACAATTTGTGACTGTTTTTTGGTTCCCAAACTGTGTGCCGTGACTCCCTTGGGTGCAGCGGCGCGGTGCCTAAAGTGGCCAGCCAGTGTATTTATTTTTGTGCAAAATGTTTTTGGGAGAGAGTTTGGCGGAGCGAAAGATGGGGGAGAGTTGTCTCTACAACAGGCAGTGAATCCTGATCTGAGGAGAGATGCTGCAGAACGGCGCTGGCAATCACAACTAAAGGCAAGTAAGGAGAGGACACCGATAGGGGCACATAGAAAGACATGGAGGGGGCAAAGGGAGAGAGACAGAGGGGGCAATGGGAGAGATGGAGCGGTCAATGGGTAAGAGTAGCACAGTTTTTCTCTTTCTTCATTAAATACATTACGTTACTTTGACCCAATTACTTAAAACCCGCAACTGCTCTAATTGGCGCGACTAGAAGGGCTGTTTGAAGCGCAAGGAGGCTAGATGCATGTGGACATCTGTACAAGATGTTCTTCAGAAGTACAGCCCTCTCTAATGTTCAGTGATACATACATAGAGGGCTTGCAGGCCCCCTTTTGTTATACAGTTCTAACACACAATACCATAGGGGGTAATCCTGCCCAGGGTTCCTTGACCAACCAAGCTAAGTGCATGTGCTGCATGCAAACATTTACCACGGTCATGGACAGAGGGTGTGGTCAGTCTGCTGTGCCTGAGACCACCTAGACAGGTAGCCACACCCCAGGTGCCAGCTAGTCTGGAGAGGGGGATGATACCGGCCCAAACTTTACTTCCAGGATTCTCAACCTTATCACCTTTTTGGCCAAATTTGGGCTCCGGAGGAAGGTACACAAGTTCTCCAGGCAGCAATCTCCTGGCCACAGAGTATGAGCTCTGGGGATTTCCGGTGCAACAATTAGCTAGCTGGGCTGACCAGATCTCCCTGCAGCTCCTTATACCACTCTAATGCAGGAGATGCCAGGGAGGACATTCCGCTTCCATGGAATGGGTACTGGGGAAACCAGCAGCCCACAGAGCGCTCTAGTTGCCCGTAAACCACCAGGGAAGAGGTAAGTGCATTTTCAATAAATTTAACGCATTTTTACATTAAAAATTACTACATTTAAAGCACATTGTGAAATATATACATTTTGCGCTTTACAGACCCATGCCCTACAGCACAATATACATATTATTTAAAACGTGCCGTATTTTTCACATACTGGTTAGTGTTCATTCTAGCTTCTTGATCGAGCAGGATACAGATCATGAAAGAATGCACATGTGTGCGCCAACTCCCCAAAAGGCGTGGCCCCCTTTACATCACTTTAGGGGGCATGCTCAGCACTCACGGAGAAGCTGGGCGCATGCACACGGCATCTATTCACCCTCTGCTCCACACTCTCCCCCCGCCTCCACGAGACAGCAGACATGAGAAGCAGCAGCACAGCAGGAGGCGGGTGCCGCTGGCCTGCCAACGTCAGGGTGTGATCAACAGCCGGGTGCCTCCATGAGGATAGTTAAAAAGGGGGTTTCCAACTGGGCGCTGGGAATTTAACCATTTCACTGCTGGCAGTAACGGGAGCTACTCCGCCGGTCCCCAGCATACTGCAACAAACCAAGTGCCTGGCGCTCCCCCTCCTGCAGCCCTTGTAAGTGCTTTCCTGCTGAAGTGCAGCAGCTGCTGGACTGTCCAGGCCGCAGGTTCTCCTTGATGTCCCCCTCTCCGATACGAGTTATGCTTAAACTGCGACATTTATCAATTGCTTTGCTACAAAAATAAATGAATTCTAAAGCTGGCCATACACCAGACCAACTTTTCTCCAACCATTCAACTAGTTGGTTGGAATGAAAATCCGGAAATGAATGTGAGCATATGACAATCAGCCATTTGCTCCCAAACACCGGAAAACGGACGAAAGCTGTTGTTCAGACAAGTTTTTTTTAAATCAAACAGGTTTCAGCAACTTACCTGGACGACCTTTTTCGTGTTTTCTGGTGTTTGGGAGCAAATTGCTGATGGTCATTTGCTCTCATAAATTACTGACTTTTCAAACCAACCAACCAGTTGGATGGTTGGAGGAAATTTGGTCTGGTGTATGGTCAGCTTAAGTATCTAGCACAGTGGTTCTCAACTCATGGGGCCCATCCATCAGTGATGGATTGCCGCGATCCCGGGATGCTGCAACACAGCATCGCAGAAATCCAACGTGTTGGATTTTCCCGATTTGCTGATCGCGATCAAAAAATGATCGTGAACGTCAAATCGGGGACATTTAACACGTAATATTTCATCGATCCTGTGACGGATCGCTGACCATCGATGTTGGCCGGCTGGCGTTTCCACCTGGCAGATCAGCATTTCCGATCGCTTCGCAGGATCGCAGAAATACCAGTCAGATGTATGGGCACCTTCAGTCCTCAGGACCCCACACAGTTCACATTTATCATATCACCTAACAGGTGCACAGGTGTATTCATTACTCACTAACACATTTTAAAAGACCCGCTGGTGGAGCCAATTATTTCACTTCTGATTCTGTGAGGAGACATGGAAAAAATTAAGAGTTATGGTAGACTTACCTTTGTTAACTCTTTTTCTTCGAAGTCCATAGTGTCCACAGGGATACCATGGGTATGTGGTTGGAGTGATCCAGGCACCAAACAGTCAAGCTCTTCAGCTCCCAGGATGCCCCAGGTCCTCCTCCACATATAGCCGCCCCTGGCCACAGGCATTAAATTTTGTAAACAAGCCCAAGGCAGGAGAAGGAAAGAGGAGAAGGAAGAACAATCGTACACCAGAAACACTCACAGAAAAAGAGGGAATCTATGACCGAAAAAAATGACCCAATGCATCCAGGTGCGTCACGGTAGGTGCCCTGTGGACCCTATGCACTTTGAAGAAGAAGAGTTAACAAAGGTAAGACTACCATAACTCTTATTTTCTTCTTCAGGGTCCATAGGGATCCACAGGGATACCATGGGGATGTCCTAAAGCAGTTCCCCTAAGGGTGGGCTTTCTCTTGAGCAGAAAGGAAAATATGCCGCCTAAAAGGCAAAAGTGTCAAAGGCGTAGAACCTAAGAAAAGTGGGGACAGAAGACCACGTGGCTGCCTTGCACAATTGTTGAGCACCACGACGGAACGCCCACAATGGTCCCACAGACCGGGTAGAATGGGCTGTTGTGGTGTTTGGGACAGGGAGATCAGCTTGTGTGTAACCCTGAGCGATAGTCATACGTAACCATCGAGCCAGAGTTTGTTGGCCATCCTCGTTTGTGAAAACCATATAACACAAAAAGAGCATCTGATTTTCTGAAAAAATCTGTACAATCCACATAGATATGGAGAGCACGAACCACATCCAGGGAGGCATCACCTACAGAAAGGTCTGAAGACTGAAAAGCTGGAAACACAAACTCTTCATTCACATGAAAACGGGACACTACCTTAGGAAGGTAACCCACCCATGTACGGAGAACAGCTCTATCGCGGTGAAAAATTAAAAAGGGGAAGCGACAAGAGAGCGCTGCCAAATCAGAAACTCTGGGCCTAATTCAGACCTACTCGCGAGCGCCGGGCGCTCGCAAGCCGGTCGATGTTGGCACAGTGCGCATGCGCGCGACGGAGGCGGCTCCGTCGTGCGCATGCGCGAGACCCGGATAGCGACGGGCAAGCCGTTGCTATGGGTCTCGCTACAAAGGGGGCGTGCTGTCGATGGTGAGTGACAGCACGCCCCCTTTGGTGGGTGTGCCGGGGGCGTGGCTGGCCAGACGGAGGCATTCCCATTGGAATGCCTACCATCTGGGGCCGGCCCCACTGACGGAGTGCTTTCGGCTCTGATAGAGCCAAAAACACTCCAGGGCTTGCGGCAACGAGACCCTACCAATTCAGAAGGACGGCCCTGATTCAGAGCGAGCGCTCTGATAGAGCATCCGGCTCTGAATCAGGGCCTCTGTGTGCAGAAGAGATAGCGAGGAGAAAAAGTGTCTTTGCTGTCAACCATTTCAATTCTAATGATTCCAGAGGTTCAAATGGGGGAACTTGCAGCCCCTTGAGAACCAAGGACAAATCCCACAGTGCCACCGGTGGGACAAAGGGTGGCTGAACTCTGAGAACATCCTGTAATAAAAATTCTAACATCCGGCAAGGAAGCAATCCTTCGCTGGAACCAAACTGACAACATAGAAACCTGTACTCCTAGGGTGGCCAGGCGGAGACTGAGGTCTAACCCAGCCTGGAGAAAAGCAAGTACGCGAGAAACCCTAAAAACCATAGGGTCATACTTTCTGTGGGTACACCATTGACCAAAGGTATGCCAAACTCTGTAATAGATGCAGGCAGAGGAAGTTTTTCGTGCCCTAAGCATTGTTTGAATCACAGAGCTGGAGAAACCTTTGACTCAAGAGCCACGCTGTCAAAGACAGACGGGGTAAGTCTGGAAGCAGGCAGGGACCCTGCACGAACAGATCCGGTCGTAGAGGAAGAGGAAACAGAGTGTCTATGGATGGATTCCGTATGTCGGTGAACCAATGGCGTCCGGGCCAAGCAGGAGCTACTAATATCACTGTTCCGCTTTCCTGCTTGAATTTCCTGAGAACCCTTGGGAGGAGGGAAATTGGAGGAAAGAGATAAGTCAGCTTGAAGTCCCATCTCACTGCCAGTGCGTCCATGAATGCTGCTGAGGGGGTCTCTAGTCCTGGGGACCTTGCGATTGTGACGTGAGGCCATGAGGTCTACGTCTGGTAGGCCCCATTTGTTCACCAGGAGTTGACACATCCCCGGGTGGAGAGCCCACTCTCCGGGATGTATGTCCTGACGACTTAGGAAGTCCGCTTCCCAGTTGTGGACTCCCGGGATGAATATTGCAGAGATAGCCAGAAGATAAGGTTCTGCTCAGATCAGAATGTTTGTCACTTCCCTCATGGCTGCATGACTTTTGTGCCTCCTTGATGATTGAGGCTACTGTGGTCGCGTAGTCGGACTGGATCTGGAACGGCCTGCCCTGGAGCAGGTCCTGTGCCATGATAAGTGCTTTGTATACTGCTTGAAGCTCCAGTATGTTTATGGGCAGATGACTTTCCTGACTTGTCCATCTTCCTTGAAAGGTGCGACGACCTGTTATCGCCCCACATCCGCAAAGACTGGCGTCCATGGTGAGGAGCACCCAATTTGGAATCTAGAATGGGCAACCTTTGTCCACCACGAGAGAGAGAGAGAGAGACGAACCTCCTGAGTGAGAAGGATCCTCCGGGACCGTATTAGATGATACTGTCTGTTCCAACAGGAGAGAATCAATTGCTGCAGAGGCCTGGAGTGGAACTGAGCATATTCCACCAAGTCAAAAGTGGATACCCTTGACCACAAGACCTGCATTGCTGATAGAATGGAAACCCTTTTATTGCGTAGCAATTTGCGCACTCGCAATGATAAGGCCGCAATCTTGTCCCCTGGCAGAAATACCCTTTGTGCCTGAGAATCCAGAAGTGCCCCCAGATGTACCATCCGCTGTGTTGGAGAAAGAGAGGATTTCTTCCAATTGATGATCTAGCTGTGCGTCTGTAGGCAGGCAATGGTCAGTTGGAGATGGTGTTGTAAAACAGCTGGAGACTGTGCCAATATCAGAAGGTCGTCCAGGTATGGAAGTATTCTGATTCCCTGACGGCTGAGGTAGGCCATCATAACCGCCATTATTTTGGTGAAGACCGAGGGGCCGTAGATAGACCAAAAGGCAGTGCCTGAAACTGGTAATGTTGCTGCAGGACTGGAAACCGTAGAAATTGTTGGTGGGATGGCGTAATAGGTACATGCAGGTACGCACTCTGAATGTCCAGGGAAGACATAAAATCCCCAGGTGCCATTGCCAAAATAATTGATCGGAGAGTCTCTATACGGAACATGGGTACACGGATAAACTTGTTGAGAGTTTTCAGATTTAGCATAGGGCGATAAGACCCATTCGGTTTCTGAACCAAAAATAGATTGGAATAATAACCCTTTCCTTGTTGAACCACAGGATACCATTGCCCTTCCTGCAGCAAGGAGTAAATGGCCTCCTGTAGGGCCAAGGCCTCGACAGGCTCCGATGGGGGAGTTGTACAAAAACATTTCTGGGGAGGATACCTCCAGAAAGTGAGAGCATACCCCTGAAAGACCACTTCTCAGACCCAGGCACCTGTTGTTATTTGATGCCAGTAGTCCGCAAATTGAAGAAGTCGGCCTTCCACCCTGGGATCCCTCAGGAGGAGGCCTGCCACATCAGGCAGAGGGTTTGTCGTCCGGCTTAGAAGCTGGACATCTGGCCGGCAAGGACCTTCTAGTTTGCTGCTTGATAGTCCTGTGAGAACTAGACGGCCTGGAGGAAGATTGTCCTTTTGCTTGTCCCTGAGGACGAAAGGAACAAAAAGAGGACTGCCTAGACTTTAATGTAGCTATTGATGGCAGACCTGCAGATTTTGAAGCTGCCAGAGTAGCCACTAGCTTATCTAACTCTTCTCCAAAAACTATATTTAAGAAAAAAGGTAAGGATAGCCTTCTTTGACCCCGTACTTGCTTTCCAGGACCTTAACCAAAGGGCTCTACGAGCCACAACCGAGGCTTAGAAGCCACAACCGAGCCAATAGAGCCCCCGTATCTATTGCAGCTTCTCCCAAATAGGAGACAGATTCCTGCATGTGGGAGATATACAGTGCATCCGGAAAGTATTCACAGCGCTTCACTTTTTTTTGTTACAGCCTTATTCCAAAATGGAATAAATTCATTTTTGTCCTCAAAATTCTACACACAATACCCCATAATGACAACGTGTAAAAAGTTTTTTTTTTTGAGATTTTTGCAAATTTAAATATAAAAACCCAAAAAAACTAAGAAATCACGTGTACATAAGTATTCAGAGCCTTTGTTCAGTACTATGTTGATGCACTTCTGGGAGCTATTACAGCCTCAGGTCTTTTTGAATATGATGCTACAAGCTTGGCACACCCAGCTGTGGGCAGTTTCGCCCATTCCTCTTTGTAGCACCTCTCAAGCTATATCAGGTTGGATGGGAAACGTCGGTGCACAGTCATTTTCAGATCTCTCCAGATATGTTCAATCGGATTCAAGTCTGGGCTCTGGCTGGGCCACTCAAGGACATACACAGAGTTGTCCTGAAGCCACTCCTTTGATATCTTGGCTGTGTGTTTAGGGTCGTTACACTGCTGAAAGATGAACAGTCGCCCCAGTCTGAGATCAAGAGCCCCCTGGAGCAGATTTACATCCATGATGTCTCTGTACATTGCTGCATTCATCTTTCCCTCTATCCTGACTAGTCTCCCAAATCCTGCTGCTGAAAAACATCCCCACAGCATGATGCTGCCACCACCATGCTTCACTGTAGAGATGGCATTGGCCTGGTGATGAGCGGTGCCTGGTTTCCTCCAAACATAAACGCCTGGCATTGATGCCAAAGAGTTCAATCTTTGTCTCATCAGACCAGAGAATTTTGTTTCTCATGGTCAGAGTCCTTCAGGTACATTTTGGCAAACTCCAGGCGGGCTGCCATGTGCTTTTTACTAAGGAGTGGCTTATGTCTGGCCACTCTACCATACAGAGTTCTCCTCTCTCCACAGAGGAATGCTGTAGCTCTGACAGAGTGACCATCGGGTTCTTGGTCACCTCCCTGACTAGGGCCCTTCTCCCACGATCGCTCAGTTTAGACGGCCGGACAACTCTAAGATGAGTCCTGGTGGTTTCCGAACTTCTTCCATTTACGGATGATGGAGGCCACTGAGCTCATTAGGACCTTCAAAGCAGCAGATATTATTCTGTACCCTTTCCCAGATTTGTGCCTCGAGACAATCCTGTCTTGGAGGTCTACAGACAATTCCTTGGACTTCATGCTTGGTTTGTGCTCTGACATGCACTGTCAAGTGTGGGACCTTATATTGACGAGTGTATGCCTTTCAAAATCATGTCCATACAACTGAATTTACCACAGGTAGACTTCAATTAAGCTGTAGGCACATCTCAAGGATGATCAATGGAAATAGGATGCACCTGAGCTCAATTTTGAGCTTCATGGCAAAGGCTGTGAATACTTATGTACATGTGATTTCTTAATTTTTGATTTTCCTTAAATTTGCAAATATCGCAAAAAAACTTTTTACACGTTGTCATTATGGGGTATTGTGTGTAGAATATTGAGGACAAAAATGAATTTAATCCACTTTGGAATGAGGCTGTAACATAACAAAATGTGGAAAAAGTGAAGCGCTGTGAATACTATCCGGATGCACTGTATGTCAGCTGTTCTCTGGTAGCATTTGGCAGAGTATCTTCCAATGCCCCCGTCCATTCTTCAACAGCCTTGGATACCCATTCCCCTGCCATAGCTGGCCAAAACATAGCTCCAGACAATGAAAATACTGCTTTAAGATATGTTTCAAGCTTTCTAATCTGTAGAATCTTTAAGAGAAGATACTGACAGAATAGGCAACATAGCACTCCTGATTAAATGCGTCACATGAGCATCCACAGTAGGAGGGATTTCCCACTTAGTACATTCTGTAGCTGGGAAAGGATACAAAGATGGTAATCGTTTCGTAACATGGAACCGTTTATCTGGGTTACTCCATATTTCTTCCATAAATTCAGTGAGCTGCTCAGATTTAGGAAAAGTAGCGTTTACTACCTTCTGGTATATAAACACTGGAGCCTTCCATCTAGGAGCCGGCTCACCATCCTGTATATTTAGGATTGAGTTGACCGCCCTCACCAAAGAAAGGACATCCACTGTAGAAGGATGGTCCTCCTCTCCCGAGATAGACCCTGGAGAAGAACCCAGCGCATCATCCAATTCCTCCGATGATGCGTCTGAATGTAAATGCTGAGCAGACGGATATTAGGATTTTGGTACTTACCGATAAATCCCTTTCTCCGATTCCACAGGGGATACTGGAGCCTAAGTACAATGGGGTATAGAAGCTGGCACCTTTAATAAAAAAAAAAACTGCCCTATTTTAAATTGCCAAAATGTGCCCTGCCCTTTTGAATGCGCCCTGCTGACCTGTCCTCAGAGGGATAGCAGCACGTGATTCCTTCATCACCGGCATGAACCGCGGTGCCCGTAGCACCAAGGCACAACCACCACCAGCCCAGAGATGGAGAATAATCTGATGTGACTGGAGATCTGGTGTTGGTCTCACCGGGCACTGTTTACATTCCTGATCACCTCTCAGCCAGCGATGAGGAGTACTGATGGGGCATGTGAGGGGCATTGCTTGGACATATGGGGTGGTCAAATGGCAGAGAGTTTAAAAATGAAATTTAATATTGTGCTACACTTTAGTGCCCCCTATTCATGATACACCACACAGGAGTGCTGGACATGCCCCCAAAGTGATAAAAACAGGAGCGTGTCACAAGCCCGCGCCTCATTTTGATCGCACAAGTAGGAAATATGAGCCCTTCAAAATGAAAAATTTCCCTATTCCGTGATCAGCCACTGACCTAAAAAAAAATAAAAAATCAAAGGGGTAAATTTACTAAAAGTCAATTTTAATGGATTAAATTGCTGTAAATCGATCAACATTGATGTTTTGTGTTCAAGGGCTAAATCACACATTTACTAACAAGTTTTATATTTCCACTTTTAAGTGTTAGTAAATGTGCGATTTAGGCCCTGAACACACAACATCGATGTTGATCAATTTAGATCGATTTTTAATCAAATAAAATGACCTTAAGTAAATGTACCCTCTAGAGTGAACACTAGGACACATTTGTAATGTGTTCTGAATAGTTACTTTTACCCTCAATTTCTTAAATAATTATATTTCTAATTTTTGATTTTGCAGTGCAAAGCTCTTATTAAATTAGAAGTTACATTCCCGGCTTTCAGAAGGTTTTTGAGTGTATATAATTATGTCTGTCCCTCGTGGCTATTTAATGTGGGACAAGTTGCATAATTCCGATGTTGCAATGCGGTTGAATAGTTTACTTAAAGTATCTCTGGGTCAGCAAACACTGAAGGTTTCCAAATCTTTGACTGTGCAAAATCTCACCATGCTGTAGTGTGGTATCATTCACTTTGGAAGACTGAACACTATTTTATATTGCTTGGCAGCACTCCCTGCTTCCTTCTACAGATATAGGACAACAAAGTGGAAGTCAGCATCTCTAAGAGGCAGCGGTGTGTTACTGTACAAACTGAGATACTTGCAGAAAATGATAGCATCTCCGGTGGAAAATCTATGATGCAACACAAATACTCATCGTAAAAACCCATTCAATACCTTACATCACTTAAACACAATATTCCATACAGTGTACAGTCTGGCATGGTCTTCACCAATTTATTATATCAAATAATTCATTTTCTATTTATTAAATGTAGTCCAAATTGGGGTAGGGGTGTTAACAATACTTAAAAAAAAATAAAATAAACAATAACCCACCGCATGATGTCAGCAGTGAAAATTCTAAGGGGCAGATTCAAATAGTGGCGAATTCGGTCAGCGAAGTTCTTTCCGCGGCAAAAACCTGCAGCCGAGACTTTTTGCTATTTAGGCCCGTATTCACTTAGAAGCGAAAAGCGGAAATCCGCAAAAAAGTATTGCCGATTGCGATTTTTCCGCAGGCATAAACTTGTCTCCGTATTCAATTCCATCCGCTTTTCGCGTACGCGCAAAAGCAATGTAATGTAATAGGCAAAAAAGTTTTGCCTCTGAATAGCAGGAGAAAAGAAGTGCAACAGGAGAAAAGTGGGGAAACCACTCAGAACCCTTGGAACAGGCCCCCAAAAAATCCCCCAAAAAGTAAGGAACACCCCTAAAAACTAGTTTGAATTTGGGGGCGAAATAGTACAAAGTGGGGATACAAACATAAAAAGTAGCGAAATAGACTTTTTGGGGGTCTGCTAGTCTGGGTGAGGTGTTTTTCTGACTGCAGGTGTTTGCTTCCGGTGCATTTTTTATAGCTTCACTTTAGCGACTTTTAAATATGCTAGCACCCATTTTCTAGTACCCCAAATTTGACAGGACTAATTTTCTGAAAAAAATAACTGCTTAATACCATTCTTCACCACTTGTGCAAAGACGCTAATTAGAGGCATTGTACCAACTTAAGTATCCCAAACAGTTTAATTACGGCTAATCGGGCACTACTGTGGGGGGGGTTCAACCTCTGTACAAGTTATAACTGGGTTTGGAAAATATACACCTTTAAATCTTTCTATATGATTCCCCTTTAAAGTGTGTGCTCCATTCCGGTGGACCTATGAAACTCTGCATGACCCGCTGTTAAACCTGTGGTCCATAAATGCCAACACAAGTTGGTGAATACAAGCGCCAGTATTCGCACGTCGAGGCTGCCAAACACAGAGGCGCTGCCTGGGAACCCTCAGCTCCCCACTTCCTACATGCACGGGAGTCCCCTGCACGGTAACAAAGCGGGCAATTGAAAGGACCGTGGACATAGAGTGAGTGTCTGGGCTGATCATCTCGCAGCATCCACACGAGTCCTAGGAACACTAAGCAGAACAGCGGCTGGAAAGTGAGCTTACACTGACAGTGTCTACATTCCTGCTGTATGCCGACTGTTCAAGTTTCTGATTTAAGCCACAAACCAAACACCACTATTAGCATCCTACTCCCGCTCCTTGCTGACTGTTCAATCCTATAAAATGAGCTACGTGCCCTAAGTTTTTCCACCATTATTGGATGTTTTAAAAATTGCACCTTAAACAAAAGATATGGTAATCTGCGGAACAGCACAAAGTGCAACTATACACAAATAATAAGTGACTTCCTATTCTTACAGGGACTATTATTATCTACAGGTCCTATATCACTAATTTGCACGGATATCAAACAAGCTTCATGGTAGCCGGATAACTGTTGAGGGAGAACAAAAATAATTTTTTTTTATCACAAAATAGTTTTTGTTTTTTATTAGCCGGATGCGGCTACATTAAATCACTATTCATCTTTATTTTTCTTAAAAGATAATAGTGGCTATGTCTGAGATGTGATATGTTTACATAAAAAGAGAAACACTGTTTATATAAAGAAAGAAACATTGTGTTATATTCATATAGAGTTTTCAACAGCTGCCTCAGAATTGTGATTAATTTATGTTTAACAGTTTAAGGAAAGAAACTTAGTGTCACAGTTTATGTAATCACTGTATTTTATATTACCTTTATTAAAATATTCTGCTTCTCATCATATATGGCATCTACTTTAAATACTAAAAACAACAATAAATATACTTTGTAAGTGTTGATGAGATATTTATTATTTATTTTCTTTTTTTTTTTTTTTTTTTTTTGTATAAGCGCGGTAACCTTTTTCTCTCTTTTGGGGGGTTCAGGCTGATTTCCCCAATTTTGACACCACTTTTCGCCTGCTCTGACTTCGTGTGTCTCCGTTTTCGCGTCTTTTGGAATTGAATAGGGCGAATCACGGGTACGCGCACGATAAGTTTCCGCAGCTAAAATACTGGATGTAGGCGAAAAGTCCGGCAGGCGAAAGTTTATCGCGTACGTGAAACTAATTGAATGCGGCCCTTAATTAGAAATGCACGTTAAGATAACGCCGCTTTGGAAGAAAATCACAGCTTTTAACATATAGCTCCAAAGTGTGTGACAACTTTTTAAAAGTTGCTATTTTAATGAAAAATTTTTAGAACATAGGGACTCTTTACATTAAAAAAAAAATATGGATCCTGTCATAATATATGCTTTAGAGCTCCCCGTAGGTCCCTCAGACCTCCACACATGATCCTCCTTAATCCTACATGTAATATGACTTGTCTGTGTACAAGACCCATAGTGAACAAGCCTTTAGGGGCATATTTCTAAAAAAACAAACAAAAAAAAAACTTCAATATTAAATACAGCACAGATGTATGCATGGAGGATGGCAGCTTATATCAGAGAGATCTGCTGTGGTCTCCAGTTTTCTAATGCAAAAGCCGCCCCAATGCCAAATTTACTTCTGAGGCTTAACCAAGGTAACCACCCGCCATCTTCACATGGAATTAGCCATTGTAGCCTATGGGCTGTACTTCGCAGCATTTACACAATGTCTGTCCGCACATGCACAGTCGGATGATTGCTTATGCGCAATAGTGCGTCCAGCTCCCGAACCCAGAAGTAAAGTGATCACATTTGCAATCACTTTACTTTTACACCAGTGATCGTACTGAGTGACAAAATATATGGGGCCCAACACTTTATGATGGGACCCAGAAATGGTCAGGTAGGACCCCATTTTTATAATTTATGCTTTAGAGCTCCCCACATGTCCCTCAGACCTCCCCACATGCCACCACACTTCCTCACATACCCCTAGAATGCCCATCTGATACCCCCAATAGTATCAGTTTTGTACACAGAGGTCAGACTGCAGTCTGCTGCGGTAGTTAGTCTTCTGCAGGAGATTTCTGTGAAATCTTCTGCATTAGACTGTTCTTACATAGCGGTGATATATAAAATTATGCAGAAACTGTAGTTTCTGCATAATTTTTAAAAAAACCGTGAACCAATAAATACATTTTAAAAATATACCAAAAAGATTTTCTACTCTTACACATAAATGCTCAAAGAATTCTCTGCTCCTAGCTGTGCACTCTTCTGTTCTTTTATTCAGTGTGAGCTGGATGGGTGCAGCTGCACTCATGCTACAGGTCCTTATGGCTCCTCGTATTCTTGATGTGTGGAGGAGGAGTTGGGTAGAAGAGTAGGAGGTGGAGACTGGTGTAGGAGGTGGGGAGCTGGGAACAGGAGTCAAAGATTATAGGTGGAGGGGAGATGGGGACAGGAAGAGTAGGCAGGGACATAAGGGGCTGGGTGCCAGGTATTAGATTTGGAGGGGAGCCAAGTACAGGAGGAGGAGGGAAGCTGGGGACAGGAGGAGTAGGCAGGGACATAAGGGGCTGGGTGCCAGGTATTAGATTTGGAGGGGAGCCACGTACAGGAGGAGGAGGGATGCTGGGGACAGGAGGAGAAGGAAGGGAAAGGAGAAGTCGCTGGGTGCCCCAGGTATTGGAGTTGGAGGGGTAGGCAGGGACAGGATTGAGGGTTGATTTTATTTCCCCTTCATCCTAAGGACCTGGACGTGACTTGGAGTGAGGGCGGAAGTGCGGTTCCCTGTCCTCACAGCACTGATATGTTGTCTCAAATGGATTTTCTGGCCACCGATAGTAGAGATTTGTACTCGCCATGCTTTGGGCTCGGTGGCTCGCCACAGGTTTCTATTCGCCCTCTATGCCCACGTGGATAGTAACTTAGGGTTCGTTCGGTGAAGAGCATCTCGACACTACACAGGAGAAAGGGGCTGGGTGCCACCAGGTATTGGAGGTAGAGAGGAGCTGCAGACAGGAGGAGGTGGAGGGGTAGGCAGGGAGAGGAGAAGGGGCTGGGTGTTACCAGGTATTAGAGGGAAAGGGGAAGAGGACCAGCTGAGAGGACGAGGTGGAGGGGAGCTGGGGACGAGGAGTAAGCAGGGACAGGAGAAGGGGCTGGCTGCCACCAGGTATTAAGAGGTGGAGGGGAGGCAGGGATTAGAAACAGAAATCCGGGGAGTGCAGAGGACAGGCGCACTGCGGTACTCTACTTCCACATTTACAGCAGGCGCCCAGTTGGCTGTTTTGTAACTGACTAAATGAACGGCCATGGCCGTGCTGTCCTCAGAAAGTGGTAGGGGAGAGGGGGCAGGGCCTCACGTCTGCACTTCTAGCCCAACAGCGGTGGACCAGCCACAAATCCCCTTCCCACACCTGTTTCACCTTTTTGGTCATAAGTATAGGTTCAATCAGAGTATGTTCAACTCCGCATTCTCATGCATACATTCAGGTCTGCTTTTGTCCAAAACTGTGTAAACCATTGAGACCTCTGGAAGGAAGAAATATTTTCACTTTCATCCATGATCAGTCGTGATACACAATAGGCTAAACAAATAAGTGGCTGTTATTCAATTATTCACAAAATAATGCACAAAATCAATCTATAAAGATGATTACACTGAAAAAACAATCCTATTTTCAGGGGCGTTTTTATAGAGGGAGCCCATGTGGGAACCCCCTTGTTTGGGTCCCCTCCTCTCTAACAGTGCACTGAGAAGTGCAGCCGTGCACGGAGAAGTGCAGCCTCGCTTCTGCATTACTAGCAGACAGCAGTGGACCAGCCAGCAGTACATCTACTCTTACCCGCACCCAGCCCGGCACAAAGCACACCCACAGTACTGCCTGCTTTAGGGTGCCGGGTGTCCACTTCAAGCCAGGGGCCGGGCAGGCGTCTTCTTCATGCTGTGGGGGGGGAGTGGTCCGCAGTCTTCTTCACGCCGGGCAGTCCACTCACGCTGACTGCTGAGTGAGTTGCAGCATCAAGGGGCGTGTAATGGCTGCTCCACTTCCTTTTTCATGTCGCTCCTGCAGCCGGGCCAGGGGAGACATCAATCGCGTAACTAGGAGCCAGGGGATTGGCTGGCAGCAGAGCGCGTCGCTAGGGACTCACCCAGTCTGAAAAAGTGAGTCCCCGGTAATCATTTGGGGGTATAATAGGCGATATAGTGCGAATCTACTATCACTGTACACATCGCAGGGACGATCTTCTATCAGAGCCTCCATTCTTGGATGTGAAGAGTAATAATAAATGTCCGCAATACATAATAAATTATTGTGGCGTTAAGTGGCATTAAGAAATTAGAATTATCCGGACCAAGTCCTAATAAATGTGCCCCACAATGTGGTGACAGGTTCACTTTATCTATATTTGTATTCTGCTTCTGAGCTTTTACTGACCGGGTAAAAGATCAGAACATGGGGTAAACTAACATAAGTAAACTCTTATAGCCCCGTTTTACCCTAGGGCCAAGTGTTAATGCCGCATAGTACTCAACGGCTGAGAGAGGCATGCTGATTTTCTTTTTCATCACTGGGGCCTGGGTGGTGCCTACAACAGTGGGGATCTTCTTATGTCCTTATGGCTCTTCTTCTGGGTTGCCAACCAGAGAAGGGTCCAAAGGATTTGTGGGCTTGGTGGTGGGACAGGCGCAGCTGGAGCAGGGTCTCCACATAGTCTGGAGTCTGAGGGTGGAGTGCTGCCCCGCAGCTCAGGCTGGATGAGCACTCAGGAAGACAGCAATCATGGCACTGTCACTACAAGGAGAGGGCAGGCAGAAAGGAGAGACTCATTATTGGCTGCAGCGTGCACAGCCAGCTCCTGCTCCTATTGGCTGCAGCATGCACAGCCAGCTCCTGCTCCTATTGGCTGCAGCATGCACAGCCAGCTCCTGCTCCTATTGGCTGCAGCACACACAGCCTGTCCTGTGTGACCCGCTCAATTTGCAAAGCTGGGTTCCTTACCACTAATTGCACATAAAAGATGTGCTATGGCATGTAAGTGCGATCCTGTATAGTGCAGTACCTCTGGTACACCCCTGCTGATGAAAAATAATGTAATTAAAGGAGTCTAAATAGTAAAAATGGCAAATAAAGATAATTAAGTTATCATGTAATTTTCTCTGATAAGCAGATAGATGGGTTTAATGACCTGGGACATCTTTGTTGATGTATTGTACTGGTGGAAAAGGGGCTTTTTCTAACTTGCAGATGGGTTGCAAGTATTTTTCCCCAATATTTTACTACTAGTACTGTACATGCACACTTACAGAACACCAAACAGTACTGTACATGCACACTTACAGAACACCAAACAGTACTGTACATGCACACTTACAGAACACCAAACAGTACTGTACATGCACACTTACAGAACACCAAACAGTACTGTACATGCACACTTACAATACACCAAACAGTACTGTACACATGCACACTTACAATACACCAAACAGTACTGTACACATGCACACTTACAATACACCAAACAGTACTGTACACATGCACACTTACAAAACACCAAACATGAGTCAATAATAAAAAAAAAATATGGACACTGATAAAAGCGCACTCAGGTGTTCTCCAATACGTCAAAGTTAATCCACACGACGAATTCCCGATATCCTCTTTCTGCACGATAGTTCTAAATGACGCATTTTCTCTGTTTCTCATGAAAACCAAGAGAAGAAATAAAAAATAAAAACAATACTATAGTGCAGTCTTTTCTATACTATAAGTACACACCCAGTGTGTTCACTCATAGTCCGAAGAGATAGAAGTGACAACCATATAGAGCCACCACGGGGAATTTTCCACCAAAATAGTAAACAAGGACCAAAAACAAAGTGGGACACACCCTCTGATATGTGGACTCTTACTATCAGCACTCTTGTTATATTGCATGTAGTAATTTCTTTTCTCCTTTCTCCTCTGTGTATTTGGATTCTCATATAATCATATAACATAAAAAAAAGAGAATGCCACCTATCTGTCATAATATTGTTTGAAAAAAAAGAAACCATGTTTTATTTAAAAAATAAAAAAAAAATAATTTAAAAATCCATAACATAATTCAAATATATATGAGCAGGTTATAGTTATAGTTGGCTCTCTTACAAGTCATCAGGGGTCATATAGCATGTAACAATCAGGCAGGTCTTATCCCGGGTATAGCCGTCTGTTAAGTCAGCACAAGAAGAAAAAGATGATGCCCCCCTCAGGCTGGAGAGCGATTAGCCAATCACAACTGACGCGTTTCTGCTTCCAAAGCCTTTGTCAAGGTGCCTACACTGTTCTTATGGCCACCAACAGCCTCCTACACTGTTTTTATGGCCACCAACAGCCTCTTACACTGTCCTTATGGACCGTAACAACCTCATACACTGTCCTTATGGCCCCCAACATCACGTGATGGGTGCAATAACATAACATACGTCAAGTTATCGCAATATCGACGCTAACTGAATTCTCCCCCTAGGACTGGTTATTGGTTTGGGGAGAAGACATAGTGTCGTCTATTTATAATTATTTATTTTCATTACACAATGCATCTGTGCAATGAGTGGGGGTACCTGCCAATCCACCCAAGCCTGGAGAAAATATGGGCAACAAAAAGTTACCAATGGCCACCCCACCGTGGACATGCCATTTCCACAATGGATATAATGCTTATATTATCTTTGGGGGTCCATGACATTATTAATGGCCAGAAAGAGGTTAATCATATGAATATCTCCAGGTTATATGTAATGTGTGAATCCGTTTCATTTACTCTGCTTTAATTTTGTGGATCTCTGTGGTACTGAATATAGTACATTATATATCTTTGTACCACACTATGCAGGTCCCAATAAAATATACTCCGTCACACAGTATTGCCCTAAATCAACCCAAAACAGATGTATGGAATGAGTTCTCGAGTTACAAATACAGGAGATGCACAGTAGTTCATGTTCCTGCATCACAGTGGTGGGGTCATGGGTTCAGATCCAACCATCTGTGTATTGTTTTCATGTCCTCCGCATGTCCGTGTGGCCTTCCTCAGGGATGACAATTTATGTGATGGACTAGTTCTATCTGGTGTTCCATGCAGCAGAAGAGTAAACTGACTGTTACTGAACTATAACGATACATATGACTGGTCATGCGCAAACAAAAAATTACATGCTTAAGTAATCACAAGTACAATGACAAACTGCAATTTAAAAGAAACAACAGATCTATTTATTATGAAGCCAACATCTACAATTTTTTTTTCTGTAAATCAACCACCTTATTACAATGCTACAATTATACTTGCTGAAGCAAATAATCTGGATTGTGGTTAGGGGATAGTGAACTATTTACCCAGAGACATCCCCACTAAGACTCATCTGAGTATATTATTCTGCCTCCATTCTTATATTATTATTATTATCATCATTTATTTATATGGCTCCACAAGTGTTCCGCAGCACCTTACAAAGTAGATAATCAAATAAGTTACCAGTGACTTACAATACAAAGCAGGAAATGGACATGTATAATAAACATTGCTATATTAGCGACCCTTACGCCCACATAAGCAGCCGAGTGTTGGTTGCCCTAGCGGGGAGTAAGAGATAAATTAAATTACAGTAGGGAGAAGCACAAAAGGGTATAGAGGGCCCTGCTCGAAAGAGCTTACATTCTTTAAGGGAGGGGCAGACGAACACTAGTGATACAGATGGGGTAGGCGGGGAGGAAGGAAGATGTAGCAGGAAGTTAGGATGAGAGCTGGAAGGCTTTAATTAAGTAGTGGATCTTAAGAGCTTGTTTGAAAGATTGTAGAGAGGTGCAGAGTCTGATGGTGACAGGGAGGGAGTTCCAAAGGTGGGGAGCAGTGTGGGCAAAATCTTGGAAGCGGGAGTGGGAGGAAGTAATCGATTGGCATGAAAGGCGGCGTGTATTAAGTGAACGAAGAGGGCGGACAGAAGAGTGAGGGGAGAGGAGATCAGAGATGTAAATGGGAGAGGAATGGGTGAGGGCTTTGTAAGTGAGTGTGAGAACCTTGAATTGGGTTCTGAAAGGGAAGGGGAGCCAGTGGAGGGCTTGTAAGAGAGGGGAGGCAGATGTAGAGCATTTGGAGAGGAAGATGAGCCGAGAATCAGCGTTGAGCACAGTCTGGAGAGGAGAGAGATGGGATTTGGGGAGGCCAGATAGGAGGAGGTTACAATAGTCCAATCTGGAGATGACCAGTGAATGTATGAGGGTTTTGGTGGCATCCTGATCCTGAGTGAGAAAGGGTCTGATCTTAGAAATATTCATGAGATGGAAACGACAGGACTGCAAGAGGTTCTGAATATGTGGTTTGAAGGAGAGGGAAGAGTCCAGGATGACTCCAAGACAATGCACTTTGGGACTAGATGAGATAGTTATGCCATCTATTGATAAAAAAATAGAGGGAGGTGAGGTTATGTGGGAGGGTGGGAAGATGATCAGCTCAGTCTTAGACATATTAAGTTTGAGAAATCGCTGGGACATCCAGGAAGAGATAGCAGAGAGAGAGTTAAGAGATACGAGTCAGTATAGAGGGTGAAAGATCAGGTGAGGAAAGGTAGATCTGAGTATCATCAGCATAGAGATGATAATGGAGGTCAAAAGAGCGGATGAGTTTACCTAGAGAGGACATATATAGAGAGAGAATAGGAGAGGTCCAAGAACAGAACCTAGGGGATCACCTATTGTAAGAAAGTATACCGTATGTGAGAAACTATTCCTGCCTTCTGCAAGACCTTTCTGCACTTGGACAGGTTTAACCTTATGTACTGCACTGTTCATAAATGCTAAGTATTTGTCATTTTAATTGTTTTTAAACAAATCTGACAAACACTATAACAGGTAGAGATGTGTCCTCATACATCTGGCCTCAATACATCACGCAGCGTGACTTGACTGGCATGACTGAGCCCCCAGGTCCTGTGCAACTCTGCTAGCGCCAGGCATCTTTTTTGTTGTTGTCACAATTGAATGCGAATAGGACTGTGTTGATTAATGTGATATGCGACACTTGTATATATGTGTGCACCTCAGTCTGTACATGAAGCACAACGGAACTTGGAATGAAAACTGCTGCGGCTGCTACATTGTAGCACTTCTTATACAGATTCAGGGATTCAGTCGCACACAGATATACAAGTGTCACATATCACATTAATCAGCACAGTCTCCTGGTGCGTCCTATTCGCATTGCATTCAAACTTCGATTCATTTTTTGGCAAAGCAGCACACAAAAAAGACGCCAGGCGCCAGCAGAATCTCACGGGACCTTGCGCGCCGAGTGGAGCTTTATGGCGCGACTGCAGCAAAGAAGTGTACGGACACATCTGTTAGAGCCGCAAAACAACTATTCGGTCCAATCGAAATTTAAGCACTTTACATAAGATTGACAAAGTGTGAAAATCTGGTTGATCCATTAGCTAATGGGGTTCACCAGCTGACAAAGAAACAGGATAGCTATTGAGATCTGGTGATATTAAAAGCACATCCAGAAGCGACACATTCAGCATAGTAATGATTTCTCCGACATAAACTATTTTACTCACTTACCCATCGGCCAATTATCATAGACATGTTTAGCGATGTCTGCCGCAGAATCGTTTGGTGAAAAGAGAAACTCTTTTGTCTTGCCGCTTACCAAGATGAGACGTAAATTAATCTGCAAAAGAAAAAGTCAGGAATTTAGGAGAGATTGATGAAAAATGTTACTTAGTAGAACATGATAAAAGAATGATCGTCCTGTACTCAATTCCTCAGGCTGTATATTCACATATTTCATTTTCATTAAATCTGATATTTTGATGTTCGACTGTATCATGTTCTCTGAGGTGGTATTTAACTATTGGCGATGACTGGCTGCACTGATAATTACAGTAACCCAAAAGTACAGATATTCCTGCAAAGATTTATGACAGAAGTTAACTGTTTCTGTACTTCACCCTCCAGCTAATATTGACCTTACTCTTCTCCTTCCACCACCACATATAATACTCCTGCACTTCTTCCCTCACCACGTCACATTACTCCTACTCTTCCTCCCACTAACTTTGCTCTCTCTTCCTTCTCCCACCAACTCGTATTGCTCCTGCCCTTCCGCTCCCACACCCTACATTGCTCCTGCACTTCTTCCCTCACCACGTCACATTGCTCCTACTCTTCCTCCAACCAACTTTGCTCTCTCTTCCTTCCCCCAACAACTCTTATTGCTCCTGCCCTTCCTCCCCCACACCCTACATTGCTCCTGCACTTCTTCCCTCACCACTTTACATTACTCCTACTCTTCCTCCAACCAACTTTGCTCTCTCTTCCTTCCCCAACCAACTCGTATTGCTCCTGCCCTTCCTCCCCCACACCCTACATTGCTCCTGCACTTCTTCCCTCACCACTTTACATGTTCTTCATCCTCCTCACATTGCTCCTCCTATTCCCCCCGAGGAAAAAAGGAGGGGCTGGGCTGCATAATAGGTGCTACCTGTTCTACAGTAGAAAAAAAGGTAAGATGCAGGTGCACACTATAAGCACTTAGAGTTCTAATGATCAAAATATTTATTATAAACTTCATCAATTAGCATGTTTTTAAAAGTAAAGTTTCTTAGTACATGTTTGGCCAAAGATGTTTGCCCAACTACACTGTCAGGGTGAACCTTATAAGGTAGGTCCTTAACACCCCTAATACTTTCACATTAAATATTCCTCCTATTCCTCCCCTACCACCTCACATTGGTCCTGCGTTTTTCCCCCATCACCGCAGATAGCTATCGCTGTTCCTCTCCACCGCCTCACACTGGTCCTGCTCTTCCTCCCTCACCGTCTCACACTGGTCCTGCTCTTCCTCCCTCACCGCCTCACACTGGTCCTGCTCTTCCTCCCTCACCGCCTCACACTGGTCCTGCACTTCCTCCCTCACCACCTCACACTGGTCCTGCACTTCCTCCCTCACCACCTAACACTGGTCCTGCTCTTCCTCCCTCACCGCCTCACACTGGTCCTGCTCTTCCTCCCTCACCGCCTCACACTGGTCCTGCTCTTCCTCCCCCACCGCCTCACATTGCTCCTGCACTTACTCCCCCACCGCCTCACATTGCTCCTGCACTTACTCCCCCACCGCCTCACATTGCTCCTGCACTTACTCCCCCACCGCCTCACATTGCTCCTGCACTTACTCCCCCACCACCTCACATTGCTCCTGCACTTACTCCCCCACCACCTCACATTGCTCCTGCACTTACTCCCCCACCACCTCACATTGCTCCTGCACTTACTCCCCCACCACCTCACATTGCTCCTGCACTTACTCCCCCACCACCTCACATTGCTCCTGCACTTACTCCTCCACCACCTCACATTGCTCCTGCACTTTCTCCCCCACCACCTCACATTGTTCCTGCACTTTCTCCCCCACCACCTCACATTGTTCCTGCACTTACTCCCCCACCACCTCACATTGCTCCTGCACTTACTCCCCGACCACCTCACATTACTCCTGCTCTTCCCACCTCAACAGCTAAACATTCCCACTGACTGAGAGCCTTGACCCAGGTGTAGTATATGATGGACATATAGATATTTCACATATGCTCTATTAACACATTATAACTACACTAAGCTAAGAGAACAAAAAAACATTTTTTATTTTTTGCTAGATACGGTTTACTAAGGTATTGGTTTGCATTAATTTTGAATTGTTTATTTGGCACAAGGCACACTTAATGTCACAAAGATTAACAAATTAAGGTGATTAAACAGGAACACAAGTTCGTATTTTTTTATTCAGATTAGGATTTAATTCGCTGAAAGACGCACAAAAGAGAATATTTATGTTCAAATTAACTGACCCCCCCCTCCAGAGGAAGCCTACACCATGATGGAACTGACTGAGTAATAACATAAGGATCTAAACCCTAATCTGACTGCTAACAGGATGTCAGCTGTGAGTACAGATCAAAGATCCCTGAACTGGATTACAAGGAAACTGGGGAGCCAGAGGTGAAAAGCATTCTTTACTAAATTCACCGAGGCAGTCATCAATCACCCTCTCTTCATTAGTATCCCGCTCCTATAGATCAGATCACCCACTGTACTGTTGTCAGTAGAGACAGCTCTGCACCGCAGCCGACAACTCATTAAAGTATAAAGTAACAGCACAAAAGATGCAGTCATAAGTAAAGAAAGATATTGCTGTCTAAAGACGTAATATGGCTTTTCAACTTCATCCATAAACCACAGTTAAGTACTTTGCTAAAAAGGTCTACAGGGTCTTGTGGGATTAGATAGATAAAAAAAAAAAAATTAGACATATTATATATATATATATATATATATATATATATATATATATATACACACACACACACACACACACACACACACACACACACACACACATACATATATACATAGATTACTAATGAGTCTATTGGGTTGAAAAAGGTTGAATTGAGCATATCACGAAGTTTATAATGAAAGTTAGACAGTTGTCTGTGCTGGAGGCAGCCCATGCCCATTGAGAAGCCTGAGGAAATGAATGACACACACCTCGATTCCAGCCTTACACATTAGTATTCTCTCATACAACTGGCAATGAATTCGCTCTAACACTTAGCTGGACATTTAGCACTGATGGCTGCCATGCTTTTTATTTTTTTAAAAGTATTTCACAGTTCACTTCTAGTTATGGCTTGCGCACATTAACATCTCTCTTCTCTTTCCTTTGTTACCAGGTGCAGGGAGGACAGACGGAATCGGTATGATATACCGCCAGACCCATGCCTGGCGGTTCAAATTCCGACAGCGGCAGCCCGACAATAATGAAAATCCTGATCATCCCCAGGTAAGTGTTCACTAACATACTCTACCCCCTAACCCTCCCCCCAGTGCCTAACCCTAATCCCCCCTTCCCCGCCGCCTAACCCTAACTCACCCAGGGGGGTGCCTAACCCTGACCCTCCCTCCCCCTAGCCTAACCCTAACCTCCCGGGGGGGGGGGCCCTAACCCTAAGTCCCCCCCGGGGGTGCCTAACCCTCCCTCCCCCTAGCCTAACCCCAACCCTAAGTCTCCCTCGGGAACCCTAAACCTAACCCCCCCCTTCCCCCCGCGGCTATACGCGCTCGTCATCCCTTCGATCGGGATGCCGGGCGTCGGTAAAATGATCTGTAGATGAGGACAGATTAGTCCTCATCCACAGACCACTGGACAGGGGCAAACAGGACAAACTCTACCTTCCAACCTGCAATAATCACTTTGGTTAAGTGCACGGGTGCAGTGTAATGGCAGGTACTAGAGCAATTAGCACCAGATTAGCAAATATCCATCTGTAGGTGACTATGCATCTTTCCTATGTTCACCTTTTAAAATTACAGGACCATCTGTAAGATTTGTTTTATCTTTGCTATAATCCCTGTCCATAACTAGGTCTTTAGACGTGGCTAAACCCGATCTAACTGAATTACTACATTGACCGCCCATTAACTAGCGCGCTTAAAAGAACAATTGAATCACAGTTTATTATTATCAGTATTCTTAGTGCTTAGAGTGTGCATCTGCATTTTCTGTTCATTTTTCTACATTGAACTACAAGTCTCAGCATGGTAGCACCTCTTCATTGGGGTGATTCAATTCAGTGCATTGTAAATAGCATCGGGAAGGAGTTCCCGGAGCTATTCAATTGACAGTGCTGTGAAGTCCGACCGCTTAAGTCGGAGAATGCCGGTTTACTGTGCCTAAAGCTGGGTGTGAAGTCACGCTAACCGGCATTCTCCGACTAAAGTGCCGGCAGCATGGCTGTTAGCACCGCACTAAGCCGGAAAACAGCATTGCAACTGGCACTTAAGTTGGATTTCTGCTCGCACCTCAGGAGGGTGTGATAAGAAATCTTGTGATTGGAATTAACAACGTGGTAAATTGAATAGCTCAGGGAACGCCTTCCCGGGGCTTTTCAACATCGCATTAAACTGAATTGCCCCCATTATGTTTTAAATTGGGGTGTGCAGTTCAGCCCCCCCTTCTCCTATTAAAGAAAGGTGTCACAACAGACAGTGCTTTGCAGCTTTCTGCATTGTGGGGCTGCGTAACTACAGACCAATCAGAGAGCCCATTCTGAGCCCTCGCAACTTACAGAACTTAAAGGATCTGCTGCTAACGTCTTGGTGCCAGTTACCACAGGACACCCTCAGAGGTTTTGTGAAGTCCATGCTTCGATGGGTTAGAGTTGTTTTGGTGGCACGAGGGGTACCTACACAACATTAGCAGGTGGTTTTAATGTTATGGCTGATCAGTGTATATTAAACACACACATACACACATTAACAAACTCATTGGCCACTTTAGCAAATATCTAATAAGCCCATAATGTGTCAGTAACATGCATAACAGCACATCAAGAGGTTCAGTTGTTGTTTAGAACAAACACTGGGGTGAATGTAAAAGATTCAGTTTGCTGTGCGATTTAAAGCATTGATTTATTGTTTGTGTGTATTAAAAAAATATTGCAACAAAATTAATACTACTGTAAACTCGGACCCTCGGGATGTGGCGGAATGAAAGACATGCAGCATTAGCGTGTAGTCCACAAACCTCTAGCAAATGGGTGGAGCTATCACATCAACATGGACCAGGATCTTTATGGAATGTTTTTAGCACATTGCAGAACCCATGCCATGATGAATTCACACTGTTATGGGGGAAAAAGCGGGGGACCCCAAACAGTGCTAATAAGTGTACCTAATAAGGCGGCCACTTAGAATAAATACATATACACACACACAAACATGCGTGCAGATATGCATACATACTGTAACATTCATTTCTCCAATCAGGGACTGGCTTTCATTCATAACAGCTGTGTTGGATTTTCCAGCTTAGAAGAGACCCGGGCAGCACAAAAGGTGATGAGCAGAGATGTGAGCGATGTTACTATGCTGTCCATTAGAAACTGATATGGTGGTCTGATTAGTCTGCTGGGTCGTGTGGAGAGTATTGGGAGTGGGAAGAAAATAAGATTTGAACGGCTTTAAAAAATGCAAAAACGTAGTATATAAAGGTTACCTGCATTTCAAAAAGCATTAGATTACATTTTTGTAAACGGTTTTCTCACACATATGTAACGTGAATACAATGGTATTGGTAAGTAATGCTGGCTATTGGGATGCCTCCTGTCAAAATACAGACAGCGGCATCCCGATGGTTGGTATCCCAACAGGGGTCGGGTAAGTATACTTACCCTCCCTCCTACTCCCCCTAACCTCCCTTCTTGTAGCCTAACCCTAACCCTCCCCGTTAGTGCCTAAACCTAACCCTCCCCCCTTAGTGCCTAATCCTAACCTCCCCCCAGTGGTGCCTAACCATAACCCCTAGGGGCGCCTAACCCTACCCCCCCCCAACCTAACGCTGTACCCGTTATGCTACCTAAGACTACCCCCTCTTTACATAAAGACAACAATCAGGTTGTTTTTAGTGTAGCAAGAAATTCTTTGCTAAAATCCTAAATCGCTTATGGATGGCAACTCACGTTTTGGACTCTTGCACAAGCAAACACCCAGCATTATATTTTTTAAAAAGGTAATTCTGTTAATTTAGTCTTTTATCCTTTTTTAATAAAGACCTTCCCCTCGATAAGTAAAACCCTGCTTTACACAAACTATACTATAAGCAGCTCGAGTTTCTATGTCCCAAGCTCCAGATTGCTGAATTCTCCCAAATTCGCAGCCTGGGGAGTTGTGCCTCTGTCAAGGGTGTACCGCCAGAGGATCCATCACTTTGGAGGAGGAGAGGTCTTTAAAAAGCATATAAAAGGCTTCAGAATGATGACCAATATGCTAGTGTTTTTGGAGAAATAAATTATTCCCAATAATAGGACCCATAATGCAGCAAGAGTGATAAAGCAGCTGGATCTATTCACAGACACATGGAAATGATAAGCTATTTGTTTCCAAGCTTGCTTTTGGATCAGGTTGTGAAAAGCCCTCTGATGTCGACATGCAGCAGAAATCGTCGCCATGGAAACTATTATCTCTCTGAGCTGATCTTGAATGATTTACGGATCTTTTCAGGTTTTGAATCGGGGCAAATTCCTTTGCTAATGCATTTATATGTGGTGCTGCATTAGATTTAGAAAAAAAAAAAGAAGACCCGTTTGTTTGTATGTACACATGATTTCATTTTGTGAGAGCTGCAGCAAAATAAGGGGGCAAGATGAGATAAAAACTAAATTAGACAAAGTCACGACTGGCATTAATCACAAGGTATCCTCTTAGGATTACACCATCTATTTTTGTTAACCCCTGTTTAGAATAACTGGTATTGGTATTTTTACAAGCTGAGTCACTGGTTATGATACAAGAAGAGCAACGATGGGCATAGGTAAGAATCTCCTACTAGCATGATTATAGGTGGTCTGTTACAAGACCACCCCAAACTGGAAGCGGACAGTCCTGTAGTAAGAAGGTAATATACATAGTTCAGCATGAACTGTACTACGATCCACTGCAGTGCTATTAAATAGAAAAGTTAAACAGCCTAGAATATTATTTCCTGTATCTCCGACACTTGCAGCCATGTCTCACATCTTTAGGACAGTGTTCTAATGGGTCTAATGCAGGCCAAAAAGATGACTCTTTATTAAGCTGATCTCCTGTGACATTATTGGCACTATTCCTGCATATGTACCTACCAATTCACACCAGCGCATTACCGCATAACATGTGTGACTGCTCCGCTAGAGAACACCTGCCACTTAAAAAGCCTATAATGCTGGTGCAATATCACAGTACAACATTGCAGTTGTGTAAGGCATAAAAACACCGCCATGCCCAATAAAAACTTGATTGACATCAATTGGATCATTACAAGGTATGACGGTAACAGGGGTTGGGAATGGCACCAGATCAATCCAGCCATATCCCGACTGCACTCACAGGCACCAGTCACGCTGGTAATAATCCTACCTCTTGGGCCCCTGGACTCCATCTTGGACACTGATTATGTCATTTGGAGGTCAAGATTGACCAGTGCAAATAGGCACCGATTTAAAAAAACTAAAAATGATCTTACTTCTTGCTCACATGGCTTTGGCCATCTAATCAGACAGTATTGCTGGATATTCAACATGCAGCCCTCCAGCTGCTGTGAAACTACACATCACAACTATTAGGACATGCTACAACTGTGGCAGGGCATGCTGGGATGTGTAGTTCCATAGCAGCTAAAGGGCATGTTGAAAACCCTTGCAGTCTAGTCAGATCCATATTCCTGCCCATCGCAGTTCTAACAGCCCTCAAACCCATCTATCCACACGGTACTCTCTTCCGACACTGGAACCAGAAAACTCCTAAGGCTTGAAATGGCCCAGGCTGACTGCAATCATCATGTAACTTCATAGTATGGATACCAAGCAGCAACCACGGCCAAACTGCTCCATGATGGCAAAGAAAGGTTATCCTAAACCAAGGGAGGGCAATCCGTGTTCCCCAGCTGTTGTAGAACTACACATAACCAGCTTGCACTGCCACAGTTTTGCTACATGACCATGCTAAATAGATGCAGGGCATTCTGGGATGTGCAGTTTAACAGCAGCTGGAGGGCCACTAATTGCCCAACCTGACCTAAAGAGCCCTTTAGCATTCGGCAACTAGGGGCACAGTTTCTGCTTGTGGTAATAAATCTAAAGATACAGTATAGGTAAGCAACTGTCTAAGATAATTGTCCTGCTATATTCAATAAAATATAAGTAATTAAGTGGTATACAAAAATAATCATACTTAGAAATATGTTCCATTTAACGTCTACGTTTTACACAAAGGAAAGGGGGAAAAGTCAAATTAATTAGCAAGCTATAAGCATTTGATAGATAACAAATTAAACAAAGGTTAACACCCACTTTAATCATTATGCAGAGCACTGATTGATCGTCTTGCACTTGACAATATTTTCACTAATTCTTTCAGCAGGGGACTTTTCAAGTCGTACTCTTAATTATAGAATTTCACTACAAACTGCTCATTAAACGAATTTAATTACACTAAAATGGGTTAAATAATCTGAAAAGGTCTAACAAAGCAATAAAAATCTCTTTCGCCCCACAGGTTTAATGAAATGTCTTTTGCAAAGATATGAACATTAACTCTAGAATCTGTCACTAGTTCTATCCATCCTGAGGCCTTCGTGCAGCTGTCAGATTGTAGGCAATGTACAGAAACAAAAGCTTAGAACCTAATAAATGGCTTCCAGGCCTTACAGTCTAAAGGTGCGTATCCACTACGCGACCTTACGGACCGATTGCACGATTACGACATCGTAATTCTGCAATCGCTCAGTAATCGGCCGCAAACTGGGCAGTTAAATGTCAAAAACGACTGGCGATGCGCATGCCCGCTGCTCGTTTTTGACATCTATCATCGTCCGTACATGCTGGTCAACCTATGACGTCCGGTTCAGCATGTACGGGGATGGTGGATATGCCTACACTGAACATTCAGTGTGGGCACATCAGACGGAGAAACGACAGCACGATTACAATGTCGTAATCGTGCTCTCGTTTCTCCGTCTATTAGTGGATACGCACCTTAAGAGAAAGCTGAGCAATTTATACGCTCATAGGTTTATATAGATTAAAAAAAGTCTTGCTTAAAAAAAAAAAAAAAGTCTCAGCATAATCACTACTGCTAGAAACATCAGCACTTTATAAAATAACCTATCACTATGCATTTTACATTCAGAACAGGGATGGGGAACCTCAGGCCCAGGCGCCGTATAAGGCCCCCGGAATCACTTGTTCTGGCCCTCTGAGTTTTTTTCTGCTAGCCTCATCTGGCTACCAAGGTGCCTAGAAAGGCACCCTGCAGCCAGAATCTATGCAGCAGTGCCGCCTGGAGCATCCTTGGGATGCTTCAGATGGTCACATCACTGCCCTTACAGCTCCCCGCAGCATCCTCAGGATGCTCCAGGCATTGCTGTAATCACCGGCGATTGTGGCCCCGCCCTGTGTGACATCACACGGAGGTGGTGTGGCCTGCACAGGGCCCGCCGCCAATAATGTTATATACATCAAAATGGTCCTCGGCAGAAAAAAGGTTCCCCACCCCTGACTTAGAAGATAATGGCATGAGCATAAAAATGCAGTCACTGTGGTCTTATGCATGTACCCTGAGTCACATCAAACGTCCAACTCAAAGAACAGCAGCATTTCCATGTCAGGTGTACAAATGCGTACTGTACACTTACACCCAAACAAGGTATAAAATGTGCTCCAATAATGTTGGTTATAATGTAAAGTGAAAGGTCATATCTGTATATGAGAGAATAGTGTCTCGACAAAGTTATTAATAAATGTGAGCGTTGCATATAACATTACATTTAATTATATACAGTATAAAAAAAACACATCCTCATCCATTGTTTACCGCTTTATAATTGTATCAATTTTCTGTAAATACTTCAAATGGAAATGACAAATAAGAAATCTGAATAGATGGTTGCAACTTGGTTTAAAATAGTACTAAATTCATAGCATGATGCCTTTCATCAGCTGAAGAGACTAATACGCAAACAACCAATCAGAAGTGGCCAGTTAATGTGCTGGTATCATCATCATCAGCAAGTTTCTTTGTGACATTTCTTCGGTATCCGCAAACTATACATTTTCTACGAACCAGGGATTTGCCCAAGACTAACTAGCCTGCAGCTGCAATGTACTTTACAGGGTGCTGGTTCTCATTCCTTCTCTCTCATACCTAAGTACGGATGCATTTTTGTACTCATGCGAAGTACAGAAGTAATCATTTTTGAACCCAACAAATGGGACGTCAGAAACATGACAAGCCAAGTCTTATATAAGGTGCAGACATGTAACAATGTTGCCAATCCATCTCATTGGGCAACAATTACCTTCAGGCAATCGGAGGGCCACTTTTATGGCAGCTTCATATTGCCCTGGCCAGGAAAACACGTCCAAATTTCTGGGTGTGCAATGTAAATTCCACAATTAATCTTAATGTCTAGGAAGTTACCATTTTAAAACAAGTGTCAGGGGACAGTAAGGAGATCATAAATGCCACAAGCTGGTTGGGAAAAAAAAAACTTCCACATTCAAGTCACTTCTGTAAATGTATATATAGTGATGTTCAGCTCTAGTGTATAATGAGATATTCTACTGTAAACATCAAGTGCTGGCCACTTTGAAGCGTGTAATGTGATGTTCTAAATTACAAACTTTGATCTAGATTAACCTAACAAGGACAGCCGTTACAATTTATAATGTGAAGTTCTACTATACAAACCATGGCAAACAGTAGGTGGTCACCCTAAAAAGGACAGCTCTTACAGTGTATAATGTGATATTCTACTATACAAACCATGACCTACAGTAAGTGGTCACACTAAAAAGGACAACTCTTACAGTGTATAATGTGAAGTTCTACTATACAAACCATGGCAAACAGTAGGTGGTCACCCTAAAAAGGACAGCTCTTACAGTGTATAATGTGATATTCTACTATACAAACCATGACCTACAGTAAGTGGTCACACTAAAAAGGACAACTCTTACAGTGTATAATGTGAAGTTCTACTATACAAACAATGGTCTAGGTGGTCACCATAACAAGGACAGCTCTTACAGTGGGTATAGTATGTATTATAGCCGGCCGCATGGTTCAAATCCCGACAGCAAAAGCCCGGTAGTGGTGAAGATCCCACTCGCTAATTAGGTAAGTATAACTAACCCTATTTTCCCCCCTAACCCTCACCTCCCCCCCAAGTGCCTAACCACCCTCTAAGTGCCTAAACCTAACCCACAGCCTAATCCTAAGTCTCCCGGGGGGGTGGGTGCCTAACCGTAACCTCCACCCAGGGGTGCCCAACCCTAACCCCCCCATCCCCTAGCCTAAACCTAACTCTCCCGGGAGGGTGCCTAACCCTAAGTACCCCCCGGGAGCCCTAAAACCTAACCCTACCCCCCCGCGCGTGGCTGTCAGTGCCCGGCTTACCCTCGTTTGGTATGCCGGGCGTCTGGCTCCCGACATAAGACTGATGATAGGTATCGGGATTTTGACACCTGTCATTAGTACCTTCCCGGGATTTCACTGTCGGGAAGCCGACTACTATACAGGTTGGAGTTGCAAAAAAAAATAAAATAAAAAAATAAATAAAAACCATACCACCCAACCATCCTGATTTTGGTGGGACAGTCCCCAAGGAACTGCGAGGCCACGCCCTTGCACTCAGCAAATGTCTATGCTTGGTAGATCGTAAAAGATTTTCACCCTTTAGAGTAGATTACTAGTCCAAAAGTCTGGCCATCCATGGCATAACATGAGAGTCTAGATCAGTAGTCATGGTGTGGTAGGACGGGATGTTCTCATTAGTTCGACATTTACAATGTGGACAACACAATGTTGACAGTTATTATGTCAACATTGTTAATAATGTCGACAGGCAACATGGGTTAGGGAATACTTACTGGAACACTGGAGGATTGGAGGTCTGACCCTGTAGTGACAGTCACAAGACTGCTTTGACCCGGAAGCCTCGCTGGAGCCATTGCAGCCAGAAGGAGCAGGTAAGTCACCACTGGGCACCAGGAATCATATGTCGACATTCTAAGATGCCGACATTTCATCAGTGTCTACATGATGAACGTCAGCATGGTCAATGTCAACATATCATACCATACCCTAGTAGTAGATCAGCTTTATGAGAACAGCTCTTAGAGAAGCAAGGTCTCTGCTACAGACAGCTCTGTAGGATAACAGTTCTTATAGTGTATAACTTGTTTATATGTAACTCCATGAACATTGGTGCACATCAGTCTTAGGAAAACAGTTATTACAGAGTGTAGTATGACAGTGTACTGCATGAACCTGGTCATTATCACACCAAGTTTCTATAACAGCATTGCATCATATAGGGGAGATAAGCTGCTGCCTGCACAGTTCTGCTTATTCCCACCTCCTAACTTTCCAAACAAAGGCCCTCATTCAGAGCCGGACGCTCTGAGCAGAGCGCTCGCTCTGAATGAGGGCCGTCCTCCATAAAAATGGAGCGTCCTCCTGGACGCTCGTATAGCTGTGGGTCACCACCCACAGCACATACGAGCGTGCAGGATGATGGTCGCGATGGTCTTGACCATCGCGTCCATCGCCAGTGCGACCAGAAGCCTGTGGTCGGGTTTTTCGACCACAAGCCCTGGAGTGATTTTGGCTCTATCAGAGCCAAAATCACTCCCACTGACATCACTAGTGATGTCAGTGGGGCCGGCTTCTGACGGTAGGCGTTCCCTTGGGAACGCCTCCGTCTGGCAGGCACGCCCCCGGCATGCCCACCAAAGGGGGCGTGCTGTCAATCAACATCGACAGCACGCCCCCTTTGATCAGACACAACGAGCGAAGGAAAGTCCTTCGCTCGTCGCGTCTGGCGCATGCGCACGACGGAGCTCCCTCCGTCGTGCGCATGCGCAGTGCACACCATCGACCCACTTGCGAGCGGACAGCCGCTTGCGAGTGGGTCTGAATGAGGCCCAAAGTGTGTATTCAAGTAAACACTAAAACACAAACATTCTACCAACAAACAAATCTTCTCTGTACAAATTGTGGCATTTCTCATGAATATGCTGTTGCTATTACTTTGTATTTCCCTGATGTGAAATAACTGGGCAATACATTTTCAAAGACTTCCTATAGCACTGTAGCAATTCTGGTCTGTATTAATCATGCTTCTTATTAAAGGTGATAAATTATCCAGGTATCTTTATTTACTTCACCTGGTCCTATCCATACCTTGGAGGCTACTGTAACATACTCCACTCCCCCTAGATCTCCGCCTTGATGTGTACAACCTGTGCCACCAATCTACTGCCTTGTTACGCAGGGTTCTCCTTTATGCCCATTATTATCTTCATCACTGTAGAGTTTGTAGGTGCTGCAGCTCTCGGTAGAACCAGAATATACATAAAAAAGGTACATACACAAACAAAATCAGACATGAAAAGTAAACAAAGGGTCGTGAGGGAGCTTACATTCTAATTGACAGAGGGCACAGCAGAAACGAGGAGAATTCCATAGGTGGTAACAGCATGGGAGAAGTCTTGTAGACGAGAGGTGGTTACAAGAGACTAGGCACGGCACAGGTCAGAGGGATTTGCAATGTGTTAGGGACTGGTATTGTTGAGGTCTTTGTAAGTAAGGCTTTATGCCCCATACAGCCATACCACTGAAATAGTTCCGTATGTGCACCCCATAATCTTGCTAAACAGCTGATACATGTTAACAATATACTGCCCTATATATATGTCTATACACAGCCTTGCCCCATGTACCCTTTGCTCTCTTCAATCGGGACACAGCCACAATTATATTATTTTGTTCCTAAGGGACTCTTTCCAATATGTTATGATCATAGGGCAAGCCTACCAGATACAGAAAATATCCAGCGCCTTTTCACATGGTCAAAATTATAGGCAAGACATTAATCAACGTAGAAAGCCCTTGTAAATTCTCCTAAATGTAAACACTCTAAGAAAAGTTTCCTTAGCTATAAAAATCTGTGGGGACACCCAAGTACTGATAGTATACAGAGATAAAGTCATTAAGACGACACAGGAGCCATAGACCACAAACGCCCACATTTAGGGGCCTACGTAGCAAAAATCATGGCAGTGCCGTGATTATTACCTATCCTGGTCGCGTTGGATATTACTAATACCCCTTTCAGACAGAAATCCAAATTACCGTAATTTGGTGATTTACACGGGACCTTTTTCTGTCTGAAAGGGTCATCCCGGGTCTAAATTCCCGGGACTTTGACCCAGGAATTTACCAGGGTCGGAGACAATGGAATTTAGTCCCGGTTTGACCATTTCAGACAGAAGAAATACACGTGTAAATCAACAAACTACCAGGTTGAATTTTTTGACCCGTTAATTTGCTCTTCTGTCTAAAGGGGGGTACAGACAAAGAATGGCAAAACAACCCAGTATGCAAAAGTCGGGAAGAATCTGTGTTTTTTGACATTTTGGGTCAAATGTAATAGGTAGTCTGTTTTGGTAAATGGCGAGTTTGGTGCTAAACTCGCAATTTTTCCAACTCTCCAATGTAACTCTCCAATGTCGCGACATTGTATCATTGATGTAAACCACAAGATTAACATCAATTAATCTTGCGGTTACTATGTAGCGGCTCTCGCCATAGACGGGCTATGGGGATTTCTCACCATAGACGTCTAAGGGAGACAGAGGCTGGCCGCATTCAGCTAATCAGGGAGCTGCTCCGACGGAGATGCTCCCTGATTGGCTGGCGGCCCCTGCACTGACGGGGCACACGTGTGCCCCGGTCATTTACGCGGAGCAAAGGTATGTGTACACACATACCTTTGCTCAGTCCGGCATGGATCGGGTTTTTTTCGTTTTTTTATTTTAACCCCTGGATTGCCTACTTGGAGAAGAGGACGTGATCTACGCATAGTAGAGGTGAGTATGGATTTTTTTTTTCAGGTACACTCCTATGGATTACTTCGGATACTAGGTGAGTATGTGTGAGTGTGAGTGTGAGTGTGCATGTATGTTTTATTAAAATTATACTTTCACGGTGTAAGTTTGTTTATTTACATATTTCTTTAGTTGTGGAACTACAAGTGCCAGCGGGCCCGTAATGCCCCGCATGCTGGTATTTGTGGTTCTCCAAATACCAGCATGCAGGGGAGGCTTGCTGGTACTTGTGGTTCTACAAATAAAGACAATATGGAAAACTTATTTTTACACTTTACACTATCAACCCGGCACCCACCGCCCTAGGGTGCCGGGGATAGCCCCGGGCTATCAGTCTAGGCCTGGGGTGCCCTGGAGAGGGGTACCCCTTTATTGGGGGGGTACCCAACTCCCCAGGGATCCCCGGCCTGGACTGACTAGCAGTCAGGGATAATGCTTTGGCCGGGGAAACCGGTGAAAGGTTTTCCCTGGCTGTGGCATTATCCCCCTGCTAGAAAGAGTTCGGTGCTGGTTCAGGAATTTTCAGGGGACCCCTACTCGTTTTGTCCCCTGATTTTCCAGAACCAGGACCAGCTCAACAAAGCCCTGTGCTGGTTCTTAATATACAGGGGCCCCCTACGCATTTTGGCCCCTGTATTTTTAGAACCAGAACAGGCTTTATAAAGCCCGGGGCTGGTTATGCTTTTGGGGAGGGGGTGCACGTTTTTTTTTTTTTAACACACACAGAAGCCATCACGGATCTCACTGATCTGTGATGGCTTCTATAAAACTCGCACCTTTTAATGCTACTCGCATTAAAAGGTGTCAGTTTACATTGTCCTAAACTCGCCTGCACTCGCAAATGCAGTAGCCTCGAGCTGAAAAGTTCGCAGAACTAATTAGCCTTTTTCAGGAGATTTCTGTGTATTCGCCGGCATTTGTCAATAGCCCCAATACTTAAATCATGCAGATATTATAGTTTTGGCTTGATTTTAAGTAAAAAGGGCCTTGATACATATGCTCTTTAAGTTTCACTGTTACAACTTTGCACATTTACAGGAGACTAGAGGTGCCCACACTCTGAACGACTCGCAAACGATGTGATGTCGTCAACGACTTCCCTTGAACTCCTCAGGCAACTCACCAGCACTCCTGGACAGACGATATCTTGCTAAACTGTGTAATGTGACCAACGACCTATCGTGCGTCCTTAATGATTTCCAGTGCATCGTTAAGGAGATTGCCAGATCTTACCTGCAGTAGGTAAGATCTGAAGATATGTCAAACGACCCGCGGGACGGCACATCGGATCATTATCGTTCCTGGAAGCTGCACGATTTGTCCGTTTTAAAACGATGTATCGTTCCAATGCATTGTTTTCATGCAAATCATGTCTAAAATCTTACAGTGTGTGGGCACCTTTAATCATATGACACGGGGCAATTAAAGAAATTAGAGAGAGAAAAAAGCCTTTAGAGAAAAAAAAAGGCCTCTCTCTACTTGACATTAATATATTAAAGGCTGGGAAATGTAATAATTTACATGCAATGACTAAATTGTTTATATTTCATGGATTCACTTTGAAAATGTAAGTTTGGGTGGCAGAAAGATTTTCTCCCTTGTTCACGGATGTGCCCTATTCTTTCCATCTGGCAACTATTTTGCCCTGCAGAGATTAGAAATAGGGCAATTATTGTCCCAGCTTATGTAAAAGGTGGAACCCTGTGCAATGGAGCTCTGAAAGTACCAAAGGAGCCATAAAATACTTTACAATGACAGGTATGAGATTACTTTTCTTTAATTCATTAGAATAAATAATATCTAAGCTGTGTTAGTATATTTTGACATTGCATGTTATTAATAAATGTAATTTCTTCATGCCGACATTTTGTGAGAAACCAGCCAACCTTAGCAGTGAGGTGACACCTGCAGGGGAGTGACATTAATCCGTGAAGTCTGAAGTCTCTTCCCTTCATCCATTACTAAGTTTATACTCTGGGCTATTCAACATGCGGCCCTCCAGCTGTTGTGGAACAACACATCCCAGCATGCCCTGCCTCAATTTTAGCACGTCCTAATAGCAAACGGTGGCACGGCATGCTGGGACGTGTAGTTCCATAGCAGTTGGAGGGCCGCGTGTAGATTACCTCTTGTCTAGGGATTAGTGTTTATAAATGCAAGCTAGTCATTGTATTATATTTTTCTTCTTTTACTCTCACCAATGGGCAACCAACTTGTAGAACATGGAAGAATGTACACAATGGCTCTAACCCATGGAATTTGCAAATACTGGTATATTTCTAAATGATACCAAAATTATCAAATACATGCTTGAATTTAAAGAAGTATCTTGCACACATTAAGGGGCCAATTCAATTAGAAAGGGTGCTTAGCACGGGCAGATAACCTCAAGCTTTATTGTCCGGGGCTATTTAATTAGAGACCAATTTTCTCCCATACTAAACCAGGAGGTTAGCGCATGTTAGCCCATAGAGTTAATGCGCTAGCGGTGGCCGCGGTAAAGGCAGATAGCTGTACTAATCTGCAGTAAGTGCAGCCTGAGGGCTTACCGGGTGCTCCGGGCACTGCTACAAGTCTACGGTTAGCAGAGCTTCTAATTGAATCTTCCCCATAAATGTCCATTATGAGATAGTAGATGATTGTAGCGCAAGTAGCTCTTTCCAATATTCATCTTGATTAAGAAGTCCTGCTGCTTATTGTTATATAAAATCTAGCTTGACCAACCAACTACATGCAAAACACAGTTAAGATATGAATATGTATATAAGATAACACCTGAATATGAGGAAAAAATTGACCAGGGTCTTTCAAGAGCGTCATGTTTTTCTGGGACGCCATTGTCAATAACTGAACATTCATATTGGCAGGAAGCTTTTAAATGACTGTGACCATCATTGTGTTTTCCCAGCAGCTATTCTATGAGCATGTCTCTATTCAAGTCTGCATTACATGTTCATATTCTATCTGTCCAAGGGAAAAAAAATAAAAAATCAATGAAGCACTGCAGTAATTACAGATGGATGGACAAATGTACAGGGAGAAGAAATCGTAAACTTTGTAATATGAAAGCAACACTGGAGAACAGAACGGATAAGTATCTACCTATTAGAATAGGATGCAAATCCTGTGGGATAAACCTGCTATTTAATGGCATCATGGAAGTAGACAAAGATCTATAAACGAACAAAAGAAATGATAAAACAGACAATACACATTCTGAAGCTTCAGTCTTTAAAAGAAGTTGCAGTAAGAAAGAATGCAAAGTGAGAGGTACACAGTAAAGGATGAGCATTGTCTTCTGGATTCCATTGCAGAGATTTTAAAGTAAGCATGGTAACACCGGATGTGAAATATACAATGGTACTAGAGCATTACTGTAAAAAAAAAATGGAGACACCATAAGTGTTAGCGCACACAGTGCATTCGTTTATGTTTTTTCCAATATACGTGTGTGTGTGAATATATGTATGGTGCCGCCAAAACTGCTCTGACCCGTGGAGGCATGGACTCCACAGGGCCTTTGAAGGTGTCCGGTGGTATTTGGCACAAAGTCATTAGAAGCAAATCCTTTAAGTTGTGTAAATTGCGAGGTGGGGCCTCCATGGCTTGGACCTTTTTTCCCCCATCACATCCCAGAGATGCTCAATCGGATTGAGATCTGGGGAATTTGGAGGCCAAGTCAACACCTTCAAGCCTTTGTCATGTTCCTAAAACCATTCATAAACAATTTTTGCAGTGGTGCATTATCTGATTTAAAGAGGCCACTGCCATCAGGGAATACAAGTACCTGGTTTGCAACAATGTTCATGTAGGTGGTACGTGTCAAAATAACATCCACATGAATACCAGGACCCAAGGTTTACCAGCAGAACATTGCCCGAAGCAGCACACTGCCTCAGCCGGCTTGCCTTCTTCCCATAGTGAATCCTGGTGCCATCTCTTCCCCAGGTAAACGACGCACATGAACCAGGCTGTGCTCATGATGTAAAAGAAAGCAATTTATGCTATAGCTCTTCTATGGGATAGGATCAGACGAGGTAGTATTCGCTCCCCACATCCATCAATGAGCCATGGGTGTCAGTGAACCTGACACCGGTTCACCAGTTGTCCTTCCTTGGAACACCTTTGGTAGGTACTAACCACTGCATACTGGCAACACCCCACAAAACCTGCCGCTTTGCAGATGCTCTGACCAAGTTATCTAGCTATCACAATTTGTCCCTTGTCAGAAGTTGCTCACGTCCTTACGCTTGCCCATTGCTCCTGCTTCCAACACATCAACTTGAGATCCCTGGCTTTTGCTGACTAGCTTGGGGTTTTAATGCTTTGGCCGGGGAGACCCAGTGAAAGAGTCCCCTGGCTGTGGCATTACACCCCGGCTAGATTTGAGTCCAGGGCTGTTTTCAAAATAGGGGGAACCCCAACCCATTTTTTATGAACCAGTGCTGGTTCATAAAATACAGGGGGACCCTACTCCTTTTCCCCCCCCATATTTTTAGAACCTGGACTGGCTCAGGAGCCTGTGGTTGGTTATGATTTTTTTTGGGGGGGAACCCTACGTCTTTTTTAACATTAACCTTTTATTTCTTCTTTAAACACACAAGCAGCCTGCACAGATATCACGGATATGTGCAGGCTGCTTGTTCGGGTGAGATTGGCTACGTGTCAGACTCAGGGAACTCGGCAGCGAAATCTCGATCACATATACCATCGGAAAACACGATTTCAGCAAATCATGATTCTTGGTAAATTTTAGAGTTTCAGCAGGTAATGCAAATAGAATTTCTACCACGGGCAATCTCGACCAGACACGATTCTTGGTAAATTTACCCCAAAAATCTGACAGTTGCCATAGTGAGCACCAAAACCGCTCTCTGTGATACCCAAAACAGTTATTGGGTTCTTGAGATCATCTCTCACTACACAAGATGAGTATTTTATTGCCATATTGCATTAAATCTTTTCCATATTTAATGAGAAGTGCTGGCTGCCAAGATTCTTTTTGAATGGGTTCTATACTATTTTAGAGTAAAAAACTTTTTTGTATTATCCTGCATCCATAGTAAGATCTGAGTATATCCCTGACAATCTGTCCAAAATATTAAAAATGTTTAATTCAAATAAAACCAAATGCCTCTTACGTAAGTAACAATGTGAATCTGTAAAAGGAATTCATTATTGAATATATTTTTATTTCCGCCAAATCTCCCACATTTTTTTTAACCAGCAGTCCATGTCTTCTGCTTGACTACAGAGAACAATAGACAACTTGAACTAAATAGCTTTTCGAAAAAAAATTAAACACATACCAAATGAACCAATCAGAAGGTTTTTAAAGTGAAATATTAAGAAGTGCTTCCTGTAAAAACAGCTTTCAAATTTAAAACTGATAACGCCTGCAAAAATGAGAAGTACTGGTGAGCAACTATGGAGAAAAGCTTATCTGGACTTCCTCCTGTACACATTTATTCTGGTGCATACACACGGGACGATCGACAACGTTAACTATATCGATATCAAACATCCAGCACACCATGTACCCACCAACGATGGCCAACGATCGCGGATCCCGACAGTAACCTGGTCGATATCGACCAGGTTGGCATGCATGCATGGGCGACGGACGATATCGTTATCATCCATACATGACCGCGCATCGCAGGTCGTTGGCCACCTAAAAATGCACGATATGAACGATAACGATATGATTGATATTGTTCATAATGTCCAATTTAATCGTATCATGTGTACGCACCATTAGGGGGCGATTCAATTCATATGCAGGAATTTAGTCCTGGGCTAAGTGCATTTACTTTCCAGCGATGGCCACTATTCCCCGTCATAATACCCAGGGTTAGCAGCGTTAAGCTGCAGCTCCAGGACTAAGTAATGAGCGCAACTAGCCACAAAGCCTTACTTAATGCAGATTTCTGGACACACCTCAGGCGACTGTGAGCAAGAATCTGTAGTGCAGCCATGGGTCTAGTCGTGGGAAGTCATTAAACAGCTCCCAAGGCAATTGGCCTGTGAGCTAATTTCCTGCATAACAACTGAATTGCCCCCTGAATCGCTTGTTTGATCACCTTCACTTTAATCCCTCTCTGCTTTAGGGGTTTATAAATAGGTTGCGAGTTGCAGCTGCTGTGGGGATTCATGCGAGTCTTCCCGTATTTTTAAAGCAGCAATCATTTTAAAAAGATAAAACCAAGTTTGTCTTACCTTTAAAATGACCGTTTTAGAAAAATACAGGAAAACTCGCATGAATCCCTGCAGCGACTGAAGCTCGCAAACTATTATATAAACAACTCAGACTTTTACCAAAAATACAAATCAACACTATCCATCAAGAAATCTCCACTCACTAGATCAAATTATTCCACCTGTTCCTGAGATCAAGCTCTTCCCACTCTTTCTTCCTCTCTTAAACTATCACCTCCCAACTCTCCTCCTGTTTACCTCACATTTTTAACTTGTCCATCCATAATAGCATTTTACAAACACGTGCTAAGCTCTATTTTCAAGTAACCATCTCTCAATCCTACCTCTCTCCTACTTCACACTGTTTCTCTCCTACCATTTGCTTCCAACTACTTGAGCAGCTTGTTTCCCAAAATTCTGTCATCTTATGGGGCACATCCACTAGACGATCTACTCCCTGTCCAACCTCTTAACGATTTTCCCTTGAAGTTTCCCTTGAAATTTGATCTTCCACTCTGAACTATTTGCAAAAGATATGCAAAAGATTTGCAAAGGATTTGCAAAAGATCTAACGATAAACTATGTTGTTTCAATCTGTGATTGAGAGCTTTCAGCTGTAGTGGGCAGATAGTGGTTCATCGTTTGATCGTTCAGTGAGAACGATGTGTAAACGATGTGTAAACGATTTGTAAGCAATCAAGTGAAATTGACCTGCATGTTCAGTCGATGGAGGAGACGATCAAACGACCAGCGGGAGTGCGCATCGTACATCGTTAGAAACAATTACTGCACGATTTGCAAACGATGTTCAAACGATGTTTGAACGATTATCGAACGATTTTATCATTATCGTTCAATCGTTCAACTTTATCGTCTAGTGGATACCCCCCTTTACACTTTCCTCGGCCATCTGCAATCAGGTATCCACCGTCTTCACTCCACTGCTTGAAGACGAGGCAATAGTCACTTCTCCATACTAATCATCAACAATCTTTCTGCTACTTTTGATACATTCAAACACTCTTGCACACCCTTCACTCCCTTGGACTTTACAGCACTGAGCTCTGGTTCACCTACCACCATTTTCAATGCTCCTTTGAGGTCTCTGTTTCTGGCACATTGTCCATTCCATTCCTAATTTGTGTGCAAGCATCTGGTTTTGGTCCTCTGCTTTCTCTCTTTAAATATTTGCTCTTGGAGAAGGAATATGCTCCTTCAGCCACTGCTACCACATCTGTGCAGAGGATACTCCAATATACCTCTCCTCCCGACCTCTCTCCTCTAACTTTGTGTTTAACTGTCTCTCCACCATCTCCCACTTGAATGTCCCAAATGCTACTTAAAGATGATCATCTCCAAAAAGGGTTCATGATCTTTACTTCTCCCAGTGTTTGTCGCCCCCCTCAAAAATCTTTTCCACCATTAACATCACAGTTACCCCATTTCCCCATTCACACTGCTTTGGTATTATCCTTGACTTGAACTCAGCTTCACAGCACACATCCAGTTCCTTACTATATCTTACTGCCTTCTCTCCTTTCTCACGCAGAACATTACCAAAACCCACATCCATTCTCTCATTATCGGCTATCTAGACTACTGCACCTTCAACATACTCTCGCTCAATAGCCTCCTCTATAGTCCCCACCCTTCAATCTTTATTATGGCCTACTTCTACTCCCTCTGGGCATCAGCTACTATCCTGTCCCTATAACTCATATTGGCCTATCCCTCAAGATTGTAAGTTCTCACAAGCAAGACCTTTTTGGTTCCCTTCTCAAACTAGCACAGTTAAATGGTCAGATGATTTTACTACTAACTGTAACAAGTCATTACACCACCTAAAAATCTAGACTTGCATCTAAAACACCAAAACAAATTACATAATCGCATTCCCAGGATTTGCTCAGCTAAAATAAACACAACTCTGCTGGCCCTTTGACAACCGGTGAGGGTGGCCCTATAAGTGTCTAGAGTAGGACTTATGTGCTCCCCCATTTCCCTTACTATCCCTTGCTTATGCACAGTATGGGATCCAACTTCAAAACACAAGCAAGAAAAATGCAGCATTGCCAAGAAGCTGGGGAGATGCCCCCTAAGCTGCTGGGCCACACAGCACTCGCGCCCACTTTAGTCCCACTGCCATCAACAAGTCCAGAATATGGTTGGCAGTGTATACTGGAACATGTAGCTCCACAACAGCTGAAGAGCTGAAGTAGCCTAGCATTGTATAATAAATGTGAATGCCCAGCTGTAAATTAGCAGCACACGGAAGGGCTCACAAATGCAATGTTTTGCAATCAAATCTGTGGCCGCATTGATCCTTTAGGATTAGAGCGATTTGACATTTACATTGTAAAGCCTAATAAGAATCCCACACAGTATTGTGTTAAACAGGGAAACAAACAACATATTTCTGCTACAGAATAAAAAAAGGACATTCAATTACTTGGGAACGCACCAGTTATTGATCATCAGTTCTACTGAGATTCTTAAGCACAGTGGATATCGGCCAGAATGTTGCCATTTAAACGGCATTGTCCAATTTGTGGAGCCACTACAATTAAAGGGAAAATGTCCAATGTTATCCTAGCTGAAACAGACTGCACTAACCTGAGGTGGCGGCTTTGGAACATCTCTGGTGTGTGACTGGCTAGCTCTCTGATAAAGTCTGCAGGTAGCTATGACTGAAAATCTGTAGCACCCGAAATGCAAACTGTACTGTATATCCTCCCAAATACAAGATTTAGGAAGCAGACTGTGATTCAGCACTATTTTATTACTCCTGTGAAGTGAACAATGTATCCTAAGCAAGGCGATTATTTTAAGTGACAGGATTTGGAAAACAAACTAATGTCTGGACCATCACATAATACACAATATGATGGCTGTAGGCAAGAGAAAAAGGAACAAAAATATATGAAAAATAGAAAAGGAAACGTCACCCCTCCACTGTGTTGTTTTCCACATTACGCATGTACAGACCTGCGTTCACTTAGTAATGCTTAATAAATAATAATATTATTATATAGTACTACTATAACTCCGGTTAGGAGTAATTTGTTGGAGAGGGCTGGCAACTTCAAACTGGCCCAGCATTTGGTAATTTTTTTGCATATACCTAGTTTATAATATATAATGAACCTATAGCGACAATTCAATTGTTTTAGCCGCGGCTATTTCTTTTGGGCGCCAGATGGAGCAATTCAATTGTTGCTCTGTTCGGGTGCAAATAGCCGCAGCTGCACACATTTCTGCTCGCAGCCTACCGAGGTGGTGAGCACAAATGGAGATAAGTTGGCTCTTTGGGCACCCAAAGCAGGACTTTAGAAGGGGGTTAGCTGCTATAAGGAGCTAAAATCCAAGCTTTTGGGTGCGCACATGTGGTACTGGCTCCCAAACGGCGTAACAATTGAATTGCTCCGTCGGGCGGCCACTGCGAAAAAAAAACATCTCAATCTCCCCCATAGAATTAGAACCTTGTGTGTAAGCATAATTGTATAGCATAACTGTACTTTACAGAAAATAGAATACAATCAATAGTGTCTTAAATGATTAGTAATATGATTTCATGACCGCATAGATTACAATCCATATGGGAGAGGAGACATACAGAAACAAATGGAAAAGAGTGTGAAGGTGGGTCCCATATACCATCCCTACCATGGAATAGATTTCTAATAAAGTTAGCTAGCATTTACAGTATGTGCTTGACAGGTCATATAAGACCCCTTGGACCAGTCGTCCTATTATCATATTCTATGATTTAAACCCAAAAACATCAGAAAAATTAAACTAGACCAGCCTACAGTCTACGGCATCAATCCAATTTATTGTGAAGGGCGCGAGTTGCCGTTGCCACCGATAAAATGCTGGCAATGGCACAGCATCTCGCACCGCTTGCATAGTTTTGCCTGGGAGCCCTATGGGGCTGCGAGTACTTTTATGTGAATTCGGGCTGCCGTCAAATGCAGCCATTGACAATGACTCGCACCCGCGAGTACATCACGTTTAATTGGATGAGCCCTTGGACTGATCAGAATCACTTTTGACAGATTGTTTCAAATAGATAATTTTTTTTCTTCAATGCTCAAAAGCTGTTTTGAAATGTAACAGTGACAAGAAATGTGATTGCTATAAAGCAGGCTGGACCAGTAAGGGCAATCTTGGAAACTATGACACAGGGACATTAGGAACGCTAAAAATAAAACATTTTACTTGATAATACACTTATTTTGTCATGTTATGGGAACCTTTACATACAGTTTTGATTACAGAAGGTTTTCTCTTGTGGGACTATTTTTGTTTTGTTTTTTTCTTGGTTCTTCCTTTTTCTGTATAGTGCTAAACATCAGTAATTAATAATGTATGACCCAGATTTATAACCCAAATTAACAGATACACAGACATATCAATAGTCTGCAATATGAAATGTAAAAAAAACCTTTAATAAGTCATTAGTATGCTACGTAACTAGTCTGCCGTACAGTCACTATATAGTCGTTAGGTACAGAGTGAAACATTATATTCATCAATTGGATCTCTGTATGTTTGAAGATAGGATTTCATTGCTTGTCACTCATCATGGCCATTTTAGGCCTGTTTCCACACAAAATTATTACTATTCAACTAAGAGCATTAGATTTGAAGGTTAGGCTGTCTGACACTGCAGTAGAATCACTCTGAGGACTTGGATGAAGCACAAGGTTACAAGAAACAGGCTCAGTGTTGGGCTGATGCAGAGTTTAACGCTAGTTGGTTTTGCAGATGTATATTTTTTTGTTTGCACTGGGTAAAATCGGTTGTGCGCAACTCAGTCTCATGTCAACCTGCGGCTGAGGGGGAGTAACCGAGTGGTAGCAGGCATTCAGTGAATGAGTGTCGGCTGCTGTATACAACCCTGTATACTGGCAAATTTATGTATTAAGCTCTGTAGGAGCTTGTTGAATATTTCATTCTAGAACCAAGGGTATTAGTATGAAGTTGTTCCCCCCCCTAGCTGCTATAACAGCTTTCCCTCTGCTGTCTAATCTTTCCACCAAAGTTTGGAACATGGGTGCCGGATCTGCTTCTATTCAACCAGAGAAGCATTAGTGAGGTCGGGTACAGGTGTTGGGCGATATGGCCTGGCTTCATAGTCAGCATTCCCATACATGTGCAACGGGATTTAGGTCAAGACCATTAATATGGCAAACCATTTTTTGACGGAGTTTACTTTGTAGATTGGGGCACTGTCATGCTGAAGCAGGAAACGGCCTTCCCCCACCCACACCGCTGCCACAAAGATAAAAGCACAATTCTCTAGAATGCCTCTGAATATTGTACATTGAGATTAGAATTCACTGGAACTAAGGTACATAAGCCAAACTATTCAAAACAGACCCAGGCCATTATTACTTTTCTATCAAACTGTACCCTGGACATTAGGCATTCGGACAGGAAGCATTCTTCTGGCATCCACCTACAGTAACCCAGACTCGCCCGTCAGACTGTCAGATCGTGAAGCTTGATTCGCCATTACAAAAAATACATTTCCACTAAGTGCAATGGCGGTGTTCATTACACCAGTCCAGGCAACGTTAGTCATTGTGCTTGGTGCAACTGAGGACAGACAATTTTCCTAGCTACAGTAAATGCGTCAGGACTCGCAGCCCCTGCTCTGGGAGCTGTGTGTGGCTGTGTGTGGCTCTGGGAGCTGTGTGTGGCTGTGTGTGGCTCTGGGAGCTGTGTGTGGCTGTGTGGCTGTGTGTGGCTCTGGGAGCTGTGTGTGGCTGTGTGTGGCTCTGGGAGCTGTGTGTGGCTGTGTGTGGCTCTGGGAGCTGTGTGTGGCTGTGTGTGGCTGTGTGTGGCTCTGGGAGCTGTGTGTGGCTGTGTGTGGCTCTGGGAGCTGTGTGTGGCTGTGTGTGGCTCTGGGAGCTGTGTGTGGCTGTGTGTGGCTCTGGGAGCTGTGTGTGGCTGTGTGTGGCTGTGTGTGGCTGTGTGTGGCTCTGGGAGCTGTGTGTGGCTGTGTGTGGCTGTGTGTGGCTCTGGGAGCTGTGTGTGGCTGTGTGTGGCTCTGGGAGCTGTGTGTGGCTCTGGGAGCTGTGTGTGGCTGTGTGTGGCTCTGGGAGCTGTGTGTGGCTGTGTGTGGCTGTGTGTGGCGGGCTGCTTCATGGCTGAGCTACTGTTGCTACTAGACATTTCCACTACACAATAACAGCACTGACAGTTGACTGCGGCAGATCTAGCAGGGTAGAAATTTGATTAACCCAACTGTCGGAAAGGTGGCACCCCATTACAGTGCCATGTTTGTTTAGTTACAGTTATTTATATAGAGCACATATATTATGCAGAGCTATACAGAAAACATTTCAGTCATTCATACCAGTCCCTGCGCCAGTGGAGCTTACAATCTATTGTTGATTTTATGTACCCGTTAGCAATGGGTGTGGCTGAAATGGCCAAACACTATTTAGCAGGGATGTCCATGTACTTTTGGCCATGTAGTATATGTAGCAGCCACATCATAATACTAGTGGCTACTAATGGAGACATACACAATCTTGTCAGAAATGCTACAAACATGTGAACTATGGTAATTCCTCAAGGATTTGATCTCTGCTGATAGACATGTTCAAAGGAGTCAATGGCGGTATTATGAGCTGCAGGCCAGACACACAGGAAGAAGGTTGTGGTCAGTATACTTTCATTGCTTAGCTTTGCATTTTCAACACGGACCTAAAAAGAGCAGACACCAATGAACTGTTCACTCTACTATTTATGTAAGGAAGCTTTAGGATTGGTGTGGACTAAGCCCCCTTTTATTTGGGGAAAAGAAACATTACAACGGAAATCTCCTGCATTTATTCAAGGATTGGTGCAAAATTTCACAATTCTCTCCATAGAGAATCCCGAAACTGAATGGATGAAAAACAAATATGCAGAAAACTTGTTCGGGAGTCAGGGGTGAGGGGCAGCAGTTCAGAGCAATATAGAATATAGGAGTATGTTAAATACATTATCAGCTACTGACATCTAATTATTATTTTTCTTCATAAAATGACCACAAACCCAATTAGCTTCATAAGACAGAACTGTAAATATGATGTCGATATTTCAGCCACCACAATTAAGGATACTCAATATAAACCTGTAATTGTAGGGGACATTTTTAGGCGCATCTGACTAGAAGCACTTGTCCATTTGTCTCCAGTTTGAAAGTTTAAGTAGGGGATAAAGTGGGCAGGACTTGGGCAACTTGGTTGTAATTGAAGCATTAGATATTAATAGCAGCACAGAGTATTTCCGCTTGACCCGTCAGGTTTAAGCCAACATGAAGCCAAATCTGAGCAGTGAAACAGTAACAGGACAGGAATTGTGCTAGGCTCTGGTGACACTTGTTAGAAGACCGAGGTGTGCCTATATGACACAAAGGTCACAAATCTAGACCACATTTAGACAAACACACACATATACACTAGCTAAATAACCAGCAAGTTTTTGTATTGTGGGAAAAATATAGAGTACCTAGAACATGCGGAGGACATACAATCTCCACACAGATAGTGTCTTGATAGGAATCAAACCACTGGCCTCAGTGCTGTCAGACAGCAAGCTAGTCATTGCGCTACTGTGCACCACAAGCAGGGAGCATGTAGTGTAAATATATAAGATAACCACTTTTAAAGCTATTTTATGCAAATAAAGTATACAAAATATTAAAGTAAACCTATGTATATTGTGGTAATATTTTACGCAATGCTGCACATCAAAGATTTTGTTGCAAATTACATGCACAGACTTTAAACTGAAGAAGAATAGCGGATTTGCCCAGTCTTATACTGGGAACACACTTAAGGATATATTGTTCATTCAACGAATGATATATCGCGGGTTTTTACACCCGATATGTCTGTGAATAATGTCGTTCATAGACATATCGGGTCGGCCTTGCAGCACAGCCGTTGCAGATCAATCTTTCAAATATATTGGTACATCTGGATGTGTGTCCGGGTGACCCGCAGACCTCCCGTACACTGGCTGCAGGGACCACCGACACTGACATCACAACTGGGCAGGGCGGGGTAATGATTGTGATGTCAGCCCAGACATCGAGCGGCAGATTTGTGTATAGCTTACAAAGCTCAGACAGCGGATCGGTCCAAGAGATTCAGTCAATACCGCAAGGATGTCATTACTAAAACTAGCCAATAATGCCTAAAAAATAAAAAACATATAAAAGTACAAATATATCATCTGGTTCTTAACCTTCGGTAGTCCTTTCACTGCACATCAAGCCTGGCTTGTTACCCTGCTATCTCCTAGATTTGAGAAATTGGAACCTGAATTATTAATTTATTTAAATTATTAATTGATATAATTTACTTATTTTGCTAACCATTTTGCCATTGTGTAATTACCTCCAAAATCAGAGAAAAATAAAATAACCTCATTGGTAAAACTCTTCATTTAATTGTCCGGATATTAATATGCTCAGTGACCATATTTAGGGCATGTGCATAATGGTGGAGATGACCCATCACCCACCCATACTTACTCCATTCTATTTTCTTAGGTACAGGCACAGAAGAGATAGGGGGAGACAAGAGCTTATAAAGAGCATCATTTTTTTTCACAAGACGGATGATAAACAGGGATGGGGCGAAACAGAACTTGCTCTAGTTTGTTACATCCGTGTCAATCAGCTGTTTTGTTATAAAAAACAAGTGTAATGAGCTTCTTTAAAAGGGACCAAAGAACCCTGTGGGCTCCCATCTCCCTTCTGGAAAGTCATTAACAGTGAATGCAGGGGAACGGCCCTGTTAGCCAACTGGCATCGGTGGGATCCTGCATTTCCTTTGGCAAACGCATTCAGCACTAGCAGCACGAACGTCTAGCAGAACAGGATGGCAGGGAAGTGGACACAGATTTCCACTGGTCTTTTAAAGCCAACTTGCTCACAGAATAATTGTTTTGAACATGAAGCAGATATTAAGCAGAAATGTAAATCTATAGATAACATACATTTTAGTTGCACAGATTTACAAGCTACAAATTTTAGACTAAAAGTTCATATTTACAAGTGTCTTTATTTTTGTAATTGAAATATTGGGATACATGCGAATTGCTGATCTTCATGCTGTCGACAGTCAATATGTTGACAGCTTATCGACATGACAATGTCGAAACTGTGGTAATGTTATTTGAAGCATTTTAACAGTGTTAGCATTATAACTTTAAACATGATGATTTACTACCATGTTTAGTTACAATGCTGACTCTGTTATAATGCTTTAATAACAATGTAACTACTTCCTGAATTATTACAAGTGACCAGAGCCCTTTGTCATCAAGATGGGAGCATTTCCCCCTTCCCACACCTTGTAGGTTGAAGAAAAAAATCCCACCGCCCATGACAATTCTGTGATGATATACAGGATTATTTAATCTTATGGGTATCAGTGTTCTCCCCAGGCTGATTGCTGCGGCGCGGCGTATCACCTGGCAGAAACAGCCTGCCGCCCGGCACATTTCCCCTCCGACTCCCGCTGTGGAACGCTGGCCTCTGAAGTGACCGGAGGCTAAAGAAGCCTCCGATCGCGTCAGAGGCCAGCATTCCCAGTGGTGCACTGCGCGGGTGACGCCATGACGTCACCCACGACGTGAGGAGCCTGTCCCGCGCGACTGCTGGATCTAGTTAGATCCAGTCAGCACGAGGCAGCGGCCAGCAAGTAAAGGTAAGTGCTGGGCTGGGGCCAGTACCAGTCTGGGGGCACTGCATAAGGGACACTATTAAACCAGGGGGCACTGCATAAGAGGCCAGCCTGGGGGCACTGCATAAGGGACACTATTAAACCTGGTGGCACTGCATAAGGGGTCAGTCTGGGGGCACTATTTAAGCCTGGGGGCACTACATAAGGGGCCAGCCTGGGGGCACTGCATAAGGGGCCAGCCTGGGGGCACTGCATAAGGGACACTATTAAACCTGGGGGCACTGCATAAGGGGACAGTCTGGGGGCACTATTTAAGCCATGGGGCAATGCATAAGGGCAAAATTAAACTACAGGGGGCAATGCATCAAGGGGAAAACTACAGGGGACACTGTATAATGGGCACTTTTGACTGAGAGCCAGTGGGGGAGCAGCCTGAGACCTGTCGGGCTGGATTGGTAAGGGAGATACCCCTTTTCCCGGCGCGCACATAATTGCGAAGGCCTCCACCCGGCTACTTTTGGATGCCACCCGGCTGGAAAAAATTCTGGGGAGAACACTGGGGTATTAATACAGTTTCTTTAAAAAAAAAAAATAATTAAACCATGGAACATGGAAATAAAACTCAAGAATGATGAGATTTTGTCTCCTGTTACAAAGACCTAACATTTCTATAAATGCTGAAGTAATGCCAGTAATGTGACAGCTTTTATCACCATATACTTATATGCACACAAGTGCACAGACAACACCAGCAGGCACGTTATGATAGGTCACCCCCTGTGTGTGCACCCTAACCTGTGTGTGAGGTTTAGACATAAGCAGCAATATTCACTTCTATACATCCAAAAAATGGCTGCAATGGTTGCATGTCAGAGAACCATAAAATTATGAATATGACACAATGAGGTAAGTAATGGAGTAGGCCATGTGCAAAGCTGAAAACATTAAATGAATGAAGTGATGTCAGCTTTCCTAGATAATTAACATCTGGTGCCAGGAAGATACACACCTCGGAAATGGTCATGTCTTAACAAGCTGGCCTATACCAAGCAATATACATTTAGTGTTCAGCCAGATACCAGTCTACAAAGCTTGGTTATAGAAACTGGTACCTTCCGTGTCCGTCTTTTTACTTGTATAGCCTTTAGATCAATGGTGGGCAACTTGATGCACTTCAGGGGCCATATAGGCAACCATCTAATCTTCAAAAGGGCTGCAAATTACACCTTTAACATCAGTAATAAGTGAAATCACTACATTTAATAAAAGGGGCAATTCAATTGTTTTTTAAGTCACGGTAATTAATGGGTGTCCAATGTTGCAATTCAAATGTTTGTGGGTGCCCATTAATTATTTGCGCTTAATTAGACCAGGTTTAGACGCGTAAAATAGCTAAACCCGCTTGGACACCCAGACCACGGACTTTTCGCAGTCTCCTCAGGAGAAGGCGAGCAGAAATACAGGCGCCGACAGCTGTCGCACCAGAAAGGAGCAGCAATTGAATTGCTCCGTCGTGCACCTGGCACTGACAGCCGCCGGCACTAATAATTCAATCACCCCCAAAGTAAGAGAATCTTAGTTCTAATGATATATCAGGAGACATGTTAAACAATTGTTACAAATTATAACAAGTCTTGCAAAGCCTTAGGAGAAGGGGGCCGCAGGCGAAGGCTCAGTGGGCACATGTTATCATCATCGCTTTACATGCATTAAACAGCACGCTTGGGGATAACTTAGCAAACTAAGGAACCAAATAATTTATTATAAATATATATTTTTTAAAATCAGTTTTAATAAAGATATCTTGTGAAATCACACATTTCAATTTAGAGAGCTATGCATTTTTGCGGCTGCCACTTTCTTAATGTGTTCAATTATATCGAAATAAAAAATAAGTAGAATCCATCTTCTTTCTTGTACTATGCGGAGAATCACCTACTGTATGAGATGCCTTGGGATGATACAGGGATAAGTTACTATGTTGAATGAAGGCTAGGTGAGTTCCACTGTCCGCTTCTAAATAAGAAAGCATATGCATGTGGTTACCCTTCGGGATTAGAGTTTAGGACTATCCTATTAGCAAAAGCTTCTTGAAAGCGGTGGGCGGCTTAGACATGCTTTGTAAATTATGCAACTAATATCTCTCTGCTTTAATTTTCTTAAATGCAGCCTTTCAATTAGTTGCTATTTTTTCCTATACAGCAAACTGAGTGTACTTGCTAGTTAAAATAGAGAAACAATTTGCATTTCTTACATTTTTTACATTTATCTGGCTGCCTCTGTAATTATTTTATCTAGCTTCGAGGGGGGAAAACCAAAACGTAACCATATTATGGAGACATTGCCAAAGCCAGTGGTGTCCCCCGTGTAATAATCCATACAATAGATTTCTGCAGTCTCATGTCAATGCTAAAAGGATAGAAAGTAGTGCAGCCTCTGCTGTGATGCTCCCATCTCTAAAGCTAGGTACACACCTATACAATTGTTGGCCAGTTCTTTCAATTCCCGACACGCTCCTGAGATATCTGATGAGCGTATACGCACCTTCAATCATGTGTTATCAGAAGAAAGCTGATCGCATCTGCGGATGTGTTTTTATGGGCTTCCTAATATTCATCCGATGCGATGGTACAATATAGGACATAATGTGAATTGTGTGCGCACTTTTCACCGTTCTGTCCGATGCCTCTCCAGCAACGTGTACGGAGGCACAATTATCAGCAGATGCTTTTGACAGATCAGAAGTTAGATTGTAAAAGGTGTGTACTCACGAATCGGCACATCGATCAGAAAAAAAAACAATCGCATCTGAAGTATGATTGTATAAATGTGTACCTAGCTTAGCACAGAACCAGCTCGCTGTAACAGAACTCTGCCATTTTATTGCATCATATCCAACTTCTATTCCATCCATACTAGGATTTGGGGCTTTATCAAAAATTAAATGTCCTGTACATTATACATGACAATATTCACTGTACATTAAAATACACCCTGGATTAATTTACTGGTCTATATAATGCAAGGGTTCAATACAAGTGAAAAGAATGTCCAGAAGCAAATAAAACAAAAAACAATACAATACAAACTACAACATGCATACTATGAGCTCGATTCAATTCAGCGCGATGCTGAATAGCCCTGGGAGGGAGCTCCCGGAGCTGTTCAATTCACCGCGCTGTTTGGTCCGACAGTTGCCAGTTAAGTTGGACAATGCCAATTCTCACGACTTAACATGGGTGTTTAGTCGGAGAATGCTCGCGACTAAAGTGACGGCCGCACGGTTGTTAGCGCTGCGCTAAGCAGGAAAACACTCCCTCAGGGAGGTGCGAGAAGACAGCCTTTAGTCGGACCAAACAGCACTGAATCGAATAGCTCTTGGAGCTCCCTCCCGGGGCTATTTAGCATCGTGCTGAATTGAATTGAGCCCTTTAAAAGCGTGCCCATTCAGTTGGCAGAAAAACAGAAACGCGTGTCCAACATAGCTAGCATCCAAAGTTATTAACAACCAACTATATATAATGTAACAGTATAGACATTTCTCTTGGTTGGTAATAGCTTGGTTTGGGCGAGTGGTCAGCAGCCTCCATGAAACCTGGGGCAGTTATCATCTGAATACTTGGCCCAGAATGATCTGGTACAGAACACGTACACTTTAATATAGTAATGAAAGGGACAAACAAATCCAAAACAAGCAACAAACTACGTACAAAGGCAACATGAAGGCATCTGAATATAAACCAGGATGGCCTATGTTCACAATGCATTAACAAGTTACTGTTACCAAGTACCAAACGGTTCAGCATGCAACACAAATGTCCCCATCAAGTAAATTATTAAACAAAGCCACTTTTGTATTATAATCGTCTTATAAGAGAATATTTGTTTGCAGGAATAAAGCAGAACAAGAAACACAGCACATTAACGCAAAAGCAGGATCTGAAGAAGACAAGCACAATGCAGAACAAAGCAGTACAAAGGGTTTGGAAGAAGAGATCCCGTCACTAAGTGGTACCACAGTCCGTCACGGATAGTCAAACTGCACGTTTGGAGGCTACAGAATGAAAGGTCACTGACTGCCTATGAACATTTTCATCTACCTTCAACTGCAGGCAGAAAATGATGAAGCAAGTACATCACAGAAGCAGGGTATAACCAGGCCCTGGACTGATCAGTGTGTGGACGCTTGCTTTTAACAGACTGGAGCAAGTGGCCTGGCATACAGCATAAAGGTCACACGTTTACTCTCAAATGTCTAACTGCATTGTTTTTAATCTTAGAAGGGGGTTAAGGGGATAGAAGCCCTTTAGATTTCTCCTCAGGCTTAAACAGCTTGGATCCTCAACAGTTACAAGGACAGAGGTCGATACATCGTTAATCTCTCGAAAGTAACAAACAGCAATTAGTGAAGGGGTATGGGTTTGTTTCTCGTTAAGTCTTTTTTTATATATATATATATATATATATATATATATATATATATATTTACTTCCACCATGTTTTTTTTACTACTGATAGCTGTTTTTTAAAAAGTGCATCATGCCTAAGCTTATAATTAACTTTTTATTACTATGAAATAAAGGAATATCCATTTTCGATTTCTTCTTCTAGCAGCTACGATATTACACTCCTGCACAGACAAATTGATAAAAGACCGATACAAAAAAAAGAATATCTTATGCTGGGTACATACACATTATGCGATATGTTGTTCAATCAGCCAACAAACGACATATCACAGTGTATTTGTACATGTGTACAGAAGATATGTCTGTGAACGACGTCGTTCGCAGTCATATCACATCGGCCTTGCAGTAACTGCCCGTTCACTGGCTATAGGGTCAGCCAACACAACGTGCACCTGTTTGCGTGACATGACGTTATCACCGTACACCTCTGCAAGTTGGCGATGAGTTTCAGCTGCTGATGTGCCCTTTAGACGCAGAAATCTGATCACACAGCGCACCGCTATGCTTAACCATGTTTCTGCCCGCCCCACCACCTTACGACTGATGTCGGGACAGTGTGACTGATATAAGGCGCAGTCTAATGGCTGTGAGTAGCAGTAGTCTACCTGGCGGGAAATTAGAATGAAATAGAGAACATTACACATGTAAGAGGTCTTGTTATCAAACTTACTGAACCACCCCGTTTGTGTGTATATAATATTCCCCTCCCTCCACCTAACAGAGCCATGGGAGCTCCAGTTCAGTGAAGCTATTGTAGCCTGCATAGCATTAACCCTTTCAGTTGGTGCAAACCTTTACACATCTACATCTGAATAAACCTGCTCTGGTCAATTCACTGACATCAGTATGGAAATAAACTACCAACCTGTGTGTGTAGGACTGAGAACACCACAACACACAGGAAAATGGACTCACAATGAGCCAAACTAAGAAAACATCATTATTAATTCAACAGAGAAAACGCTGATGGGCATTTTGAATTTGACAGCTCTATTGCATGAAGTAAATGTGATCTACATTCACATTTACATTCAGTATATTTAAGAGTGACAAGAGAAAGCATGGCACGAAGCAGCCCATCTACATAAGCTACAAAAGAAACATACTCATACATTCTAACCTGATTGTCTAAGGCGAGTCTACAGCTCTGGTTGGAGAGTAAAGGGGAAATCACTCAGCATAAAAAGAATAGCATAACGTTATGTAATATGGACGTGGTTAGGTTTCTCTCATGTACAAAAACAAAACAGTAAGTGTACCCAACATCTACACAAAGACAATCAATTTACTAAGACCTATCAGCTCTTTGTTCAGATGCTGCTGAAAGCTGCACTACCACCTAGGCAAAAATGTCACCAATGTGCCCCCTCCACATTTTTATTATAAAAACACATCCTACTTGCTTGTCACAGTAATTATAAAGCAGTACATTATTAATTCACAACTGAACTTGAATACCTAACCTGGGACAAATGTTAAAGAACAAAACATTAAGGTCTAGAACAAAACTAGAGCAGAATAGATGTCAGTATGATGCACAGGGGGAAAGAAGCATAGCAAACTCAAACACATTCCTTTCAGACAATACTGGAAAACAATAGGTGTAACCACAAATTATTACTAACTCCACCAAAACACAGCTTTGTAATGGACATCCCCTTTTTCCTAAATAACAGGACAGTGGGTGTGCCCAGCCCTGTATTTTCCAAGAACTCGCCCCACCAGCGCTGTATTGGTTTGTGTTCTAGCACTAAAAACAAGAAGCCAATCCAAACAGTCCCGTGTCACGGTCCAGCATGGACACTGATGGAAGCTGATCTGCAGAGAGACACCACTTCAGATTTACCAACTGTGCCGACACATTAGTCAGTATATATTGGTGTAGTAAGGTGGTCCCTGAACAGTTTGCATTAGGTCCTGGCACCCCTTAATTTTGATCAAATGTTCTTACCCTACACTCATTAATATAAGTTATAGGCTTAAGACGGGCCAAAAGTAGACATTGCACCCAACTGAAATGTAAAACATTATGTTGTGTTTGCTCAATCAAGAATGGGCTGATAGCGCTCACTGCAACATTGCAATATAGATCACACTCGCACGGTTCTTTCCATCAGCTTTGTAGATAAGGGTGTGAGGATGCCAGCCATCTTTTTGATAGTCTGCAGATGAGAGAAAACTAATTTCTAGCAGAAACACCAAAACTATAACAGCTTTTCAACTGTATAAAGCGTTAAACAGTACATATGTTATTCTCACACATGCCTCTACCTTCCCCGGCTGTGCGGTTGCCATGGGTGCCTCAGGGGAGCATGGTGAGCAGTGCAGTGTGGTCATGTGATCACACTGCAGCGAATCATTCCAGGTGGGAGTGGCTCTATAGGTGTTTCTTTATTGGTATGTGCATATCACAGTCCAGAAAGCTTTAAGCTACTATACTGATTATACAGGATGGGCCATAAGTGTGGAAACACCCTTATAAAAGGGAAATGTGTAAGGAAATATGAATCCAGTGTCTACACATATGATATGGGAGTGAGGAAAAACTTTTAAAAGGTATGTCACCAGTATGGCGGCCATCTTTGATACAACTCTAATTTAGTAAGTGGGCAGGTAGTCATGTGACATAACAAACAGACGCAGAATTTCATAAGAAAAAAAATGCTATACAGACAGAACGCAACACAACTGAAGGAAATGTGGACTGGTTCTGGACATTAAAATATACTGGAAGATTACCCGTTTTCAAACCAGCACTTGTATTTGAGAGCTCAGTGTAAAGAAAAGTTACTTTAAAAAATAAATAAATTATGTTTTGCTAAAATGTTATTGCTTGGTAAAAACACATATGCCGTTATTGATGCCAATTTAAACATTTAGGGCACTTTACTGGAGTCAACTTAATATTTAAAAAGAATTTTCATCTTCAGACAGTTTTAACTTGTTGGTTTGAATGCGTTATCCTGCATTATTTTACTAGATACATTGGTTTACTTTACTGGCCTTCTTCTGTGTCAAGGATCTACAAGGGTTTTATACTTCAAATAACTTTGTAGTAAATCCTATAGTAATTTTCTATTGGTGGGAAATGACAATCCCTCCTACGGCTTTCAGCGAAGGCACAGCACCACAGTTTTTCTGCAATGCTGTTTTGTCAGAGAATGTTGGTTCTAGCGCCCTAAACATGGTGTTTAGTCGCGAGAACGGGCATTCTCTGACTAAACTGCCCGGCGTGATGCTGTTTCCGCAGCGCTAAGGGCATAAAACAGAATCGCGCCTGTAGTTTTGTCGAATTTCTACACGCATTCGAGAAGAAATGCTTGGTCGGGTTTAACTCTGAATTCAACAGCTCCAGGAGCTCCTTCCCGGCGCTATTCAATTCGTGTTGAATTGAATCAAACCCACTGAGACAAACCACATACGTTTTTAAATACACTAACATGCAACTACACCCCCCCCCCCCCCTCCCAACAGGGCACATAGAAATGGAATCAGTATGAAATACCGACAGTCAGGATCCTGACACCGGGATCTCCACAGGGTTAACATACTGACACTTGTTGGTCGGTATACTAACCCTCTTCCTACCCTAACCCTCACTCTTTGGTGCCTAACCCTAACCTCCCTCTCCCCCCTCCCTAAACCTAACCCTCCCCCTTAGTGCCTAACCCTTCCCCCTAGTGCCTAACCCTAACTTTCCCCCCAACCATGCTAATTACCTTTGGCATCCCGGCGGTCAGTATGCAGGCACCTGGTTTCTGACCGGCGTCAGTATTACAGCGCCGGTAATGTAAGCGTCGACATCCCTACCGCCAGGATGCCGAACGCTTCCCCATAGAAGCATATACATTAAACCCATCCAGAGGTGGAAAACATCTCTGTTTTAAGTTACCTAATATCATAATGGCAGATCCAACTCATTACAATAAACTGAAATGTGCTTAAACCCAGAGTTCACGTGGTCACGTCCTTTCACTTTGGATATGTCACACAACCAGATAACTTATGTATAATTCAGACATAATTACATGCTGAATTGCAGAAGAATTCACATCAACTTAATAAAGCTGTATGCATTGGCCCATAGCGCTCTATAGTAATGAATGTAGGAGGTCAAGGGATACAGCATTAGCAGTTCAGGCTATGGCTGGTAATGGGTTAATTATCCTGATCTAATGTTGTGTAATATGGCAGAGGCCAATGTGTTTTATTTGCTCTTTGGGAAATTTGATATTTTGTATATCTTGTGATTATTGTGATAGGTGGAATATTGTTAAATATTAACTTTTTTCAACAAGCCGTCTTACTTTTATTATTTAGCGCACGACACAGGGCATGTAATGAATATATTCAATTATATTAGACAAAAATAAAAATAAAACATTCTTATTAAGAAACTCTTATTCCAGCGCAGTGGGACCTTTGTGTGTGTGTTTTATGAAAGATGGCCTTTGTGGCCGGGGACCGAGCTACGCAGCTCAGATGTTCCCAACTGCATGGAAAAAATGGAAACTTTCGTGATGTGTTGCTATCAAGGGGACAAGTTGGCTATTCGTTTAATGTGGATGAATATATTAAGAATGCTATGAAAAGTATGTTTAAATCTGTGCAACTTTAATAAACATGCCATATTTAATAGGTAGTGCTTCAGCACTGGATTAGTTCATGTCCATCGCTGCAGTGCAAAAGGTAATTAAGCCCAGGAGCTGTGAGCCATCTGTAGATATGTATGTTTTATGTATTTCATTTAAAAAGTATTGCAATTTGCAAGATCCGACTGTTTGGAGACTTCATATGTTAATTAGCCTGGTCTCAGCAAAAAGTTTACTGTTAACTTGACAAAACACATTAATTTAACTTGAATGCACACCAGGGGATATCCTGTGTAGAATTTTTATTATTATTATTTATTTATATGGCGCCACAAGTGTTCCGCAGCGCCTTACAAAGTATATAAACAAATTGTAGACAAGTGATTTACAGAACAATACAATACAGGACATGGATAATACATTGCTACATTAGCGACCATAACACCCAGATAAGCAATAGAGCATAAGCAGCCAAATGTTAGGTGCCCTAGTGGTGAGTAAGAAGTAGATGAAAGTAAAGTAGGGAGAAGCACAAGAGGGTAGAGAGCCCTGCTCGCAAGAGCTTACATTCTAAATGGGAGGGGAAGACAAACAGGGGTGACACAGATGGGGTAGATGGGGAGGAAGGAGCATGTAGCAGGGAGTTATGGTGCGTACACACTAGATGATATGCTCCGAGCGATATTGTCTAGTGTGTCCCCGGCAGGCTGTGCTCAATGTCGTTCATGACATTGAGCACACCCACTGAACGATATCATTAACGATATCGTTCAGCGCCGGGCTCTCTTCCCCATTCCCCAACATGCAGCAACCTGACGACATCGTCAGGTTGGCCTGCATGTTAACCCGATGAAGGATGATGACGAACGACCCGCGGGAAAGCGCGTCGTTATCGTTTTTGTGATAAAAATGGACGATAAAGTGGACGACTGAACGATAACGTTATCGTTCAGTCGTCCACTTTAATCGCCAAGTGTGTACCCACCATTAGAATGATAGCTGAAAGGATTGAAAAGAGGTGGAGTGTCTGATGGGGAGGGGGAGAGAGTTCCAGAGGTGGGGAATGTAGTTTGGTAGTTGTATCAGTAATATACAACTAGTAAGAGACAACAAGTAAGTTAAGTTTTTTTTTTTTTTTGCACTGTTTTAAAGGAAAAAGAAAAAATTAACCCTGCTTATTATATTAATACTGTGAAACATTTCTATGTATTAGAAACCTTGATCAACCATGTTTTAATGCTTTAGAACATTAACAATCTAAAGCTATTAGGATTTATCGCCGGCGATGTCGTGCTGGGTACGCATGGTCTAATGTGTACCCAGCTTAAGACTTTCTTCCTACCACTCATCTCAGGACTGAAGGTTTTGAATTGAAATAAACATGAAGGAGATTAAACCATGAGGTGTTTCTCTGTGCTGGAGTAATGTAATCTGACAGCAAACACATCAGATGTCAGATATCATTATCTGACAAACGGGAATGCTCATCGTTCATCGTTGCAGTCACATGTCAAGATTTTCTTTCAGATATGAACGATTTTTAAAATAGTTATCATTCAGATCTGACAGAAAATCTGACCGTGTGTATGCACCATTAGTTGTGGTTTTCTCCTGTCCTATAGGATTGTTAGGGGAGAAGTTTGTGGAGTCTTATCGGATGCTAGGCAGATTTAGTACCTCTCCTATCTGGTTCATCCTCCCTATTTCTCCGTTGTGTGTGAATTTACTGTATTGGTTCAGTTCATTCAAATGAAGACCACAAGCAAAAGGAATGTGGAATAATACTAGGGGTACTCCTTTTTTTTAAGAAGTCATAGTGCCGTGCCTGTATGCACAGCATAATAATAAAAAAAAAAAACATTTGGTTTAAGCCAGCCAACCCTGGCTAATTATTCTAATTATTAGATTGCCAGTAGTATGATACACAGGGTCCCAAAAACTGTGTGGAACACGGAACATTACCCAAGCCAAACATTATACCTAATAAACCCACCCACCCACTTATCTACAATAATACCTGGCTTATAAAGGGAAACTAGACTTCTATCCTTTCCAGACTTAATATTAGACATTTATTCTCTCCATGTATATGAATGTAGAATACTAGAATGTATTACTTACTGATGGACAACCGAGTAATAGTTATTGTTACTTATAGCCATCATTAATGGCATCTCTGTCTGATGCTGACATAAATGGAGGATATTAAGCATGTGTTCTAGGTGACAAGCAGTGACAGTGCAGGCTGTAATATGACTGGTACAGGATACAAGGGCAGCATGCCCACCAACGCTCCAGAACACAATAAACAGCTAAGACATTCACACATAGAAGTTTTAGGATGTCCAATCCTGAAACTACACACAGCAGCTTTCAAAACAACTGGTATATTATATAATACAATTGCTATATTATCATGGGCAACAAGTCCAAGGACAAGGAGCCGCATACACAGTCAGTCTTCTGCAGTTTGCATAATTGGACAATGCCGGGATGTTCAGCAATTTCTCCCCCTTTCACTAAACAACTCTGGCGATATTTTCCTGGCCTGGATGATTAGCATATGATTTGCATCTCATTATCCATTCAAAAGAGTTTCATGCGTGTAACAATGTGTAACATAACATTGTTACGACTAGTAACAAGGCCAAATAGCTTGACATTACATGCCCCAACAAATCACTGTACTGGAATGATAACTGCCTGTATCCATATTCATTAAACGAACAGTACAACGTAACAAGTGTGTTATGTTATCCTACATGGTGAGCTAGCAGGAACATGTTAAGAGCAAGATTTTGTGGGACATACAGATGTGTCCTCAAGCATCTAGCCTCAATACGCCATGTGGCGCGAGACGCCCTGCGTGAGTGAGCTGCCAGGTCCTGTGTGACACTTCTTCTGTCAATCGTGTTTTTCACTCGAAAATACATCTTATTCATAATGCGATGCGACTAATGCTGGCCATACACTAGCGCGATTTTAGCCGCCTCGTACAATGCATTGTGTGGAAATCGTGTAGTATTTAGGTAGGAATACGATCCGATGCACGCTCCTTCTGCTCTTATATTGTATCTTATGATCAGACGTGCTGCCCATATTATCCGTCGTAATCGTATGCAGATCATCCCGTGTATTTGCACATGCGATGCATAGTGCGCCCGACCGTCCCAGCGGCGTAATTTAAATCTATTATGATCACATGTTTTTAGTGAGGCACACGATCAATCGTATCACAACCAGTCGTATAATGGTGAGTGATCGTACGCGAGATCGTTAATACATTGTGTGTCAAAAAAAGCACCAAATCGTGCGGCCGGGACTGATGGGGAGTTCAAGGAAAATCATATTATGAATCGCATCTTATGCTGGTCTAACTAGTGTATGGCCAGCATAAGAACTGCCAGGAGACTGCACCGATTAGTTGGATATGTGACACTTGTATATCTGTGTGCGACGAGTCTGTACATGAAGCACAAAGAAACTTGGTGTGGAAAAAAGCTGCGGCCGCTGCATCGTAGCACTTTGTATACAGATTCAGACTGGCTCGCTCACAGATATACAAGGGTCACATATCAAATGCATCTGCTGGGGAGTCCCAGTCGCATCGCATTGCGCTTAAGGCGAAAAAGACACTTGGCACAAACAGAGTTGAGACCTGACGTGCGCAGAGGGGCAGTTTGGCGTGACCACAGGAACACATCTGTAGTACAGTACATTACGCTACAGCCCGCTAGTAACACAGCTACAGGACGAAGCATTGCCCTCATTATAATATTATATATATCTATCTATCTCTATATCTCATCATAGGGGGCGAATCAATTCAGCGCGCTCTGAATAGCGCCGGGAAGGAGTCCTGGAAGCTATTCAATTCAGCGCACTGTTAAGTCTGACTAAAGCTACTTCAGTCGGATAATAGTGCCAGCCGCGAAGCTGTTAGTGCCGCACTGAACCAGAAAACAGCCTTGCAGCTGGCACTTTAGTCGGATTTCTGCTCCCACCCTCAGGAGGGTGCAAGATGAAATCCTTTAGTCAGGCTATCAGCGCAGTTAATTGAATAGCCCCGGAACTCCCTCCTGGGGCTATTGATCATCACGCTGAATTGAATCGCCCCCATAAATAGGTTATAAAAGATCCTCACAAGGCACTTTCGTCTTCACTTGTGTTTTGCCTGTACTTTATAGCAGTTATCATTCACAGCCGGTCCATGCCATAAGCAGCATTGCTTCAGCTCTATCTAATAGAGAGTTTAGTCATCTGTCTATTCTAATGTATTTTTTTTATTTTATTTTTATTAAGTGCTCCTTCAAGGCTATGGTTAATACAGAAAAGCAGATGGAGAGTACACTGACTAATACCCCTTTCACACCGATTAAAATCCCGGGTTGATACACATTTACGTGCATCAATCCGGGATTTCAGTCGGTGTAAACGGGTCAACCTGGGTCCAGTGACCTGGGGATCCGACCCGGCTAGCTTGCAGGGTTGAGCACGGGTCGTTCCCGTGCCACCCTGCAATGTAAACGGTGGGGCCCAGGCCATGATGACCCGGGTCGCGCCACATGCCGTCTGATTGGCCAGCTGCAGGGGCGCTTGGAAATGACATCATCTCCAAGCGTCCACTGCCGGGCCGACCGGAGCGAAGCAGCGCACCCCACCAGCCCTTCCTGTCTCTGGACCGCTGCGGAGTAGGGTAAGTTGCTGAGGGGGAGGGAGGGTAAGAAGCGCCACCCACCTGTGCCGGAGAGCTAGGTCAGTGCTGACCCGGGTCCGGTGTGAACGGTGCAGGTCAGACCCGCGACTTTGGTGTGAAAGTGGTATTAGTAATTAGGAAAATTCTGTTTCTACACCAGCTCCATAATGCTGGCAGCGTGAGAATATTAACATCAACTAGTGTAATAAAGAGGTTTAGTGGTTAAGAAATATCTCTTAAAATATATTTTACATATGAAATATTAATTTATAAACAAACTACTTTAATTACAAACTATACAGATTATTTTTAAGTCACTTTCATTTTCAGATTATTCATGATTAATGTTCATGATTTTGTTTGGCAAATTGTCACAACAAAAAAAAGGTTGGGAACCACTGTACTACAGAATTATATACGAAAACTATGTATAATGTTCATCAGATTAACTTTAATGCCTTGATACACTAGCTCCAGGTTCACATCTATCTTAATAGGCTTTCATTCTAAAATAGATGCAGCACCAAGATATTTACATAATTAGAGATCTAGCAAGAGAAGGGATAAAGAGAAGGCTTCTGGGGGAAATCCATACTTACAAGACACAAAAAAACACAAACACAGATATACACATATCAATCAAAATAAAGAACCAAAAATGTTAAAGTGCTTAGTAGAACCAGCCATATCTCAGAGTTTACAAAGTGTTTCCTTTGCAATTCTTGGGAATGACATTTAGCACTATAAAGGTGGGCACACACCTGACAGATATATCTGCAGAAGATGGTCGTTCACACACACTGAACGACCATCATCTGCATGCTGCAGCAGCTCTGGCCGGACTGGAGGCGGGTAGGGGCGTGGCCTAATCGCGGAAGGCGAGGCCACGCCCCCTTCGGGGGGAAAAAACCCCACACATCTGCAACACGGCACTGTGTACCCCTCAGCCCAGCGCACAGCCAATGGGGTGCATGATCAACATGATCGCTCCCCCCCTTTGGCATAGGAGACTGCTCGGGCTGCTGCTTTAACAGCTTCGGACAGTCTCCCAGTGCTGCCCAGCACACAGCAGCGTGCGCTTGGCTGCTGTGGATGGGGAGCTGTGCCGGACCCGGGTAAGTAGTACGCGCTCGCGGCTCCGCCCCCCCCCCTCTCTGCACGGGCGATTAGCCCATACACACTTTCCGATGGGCAGATACGTGCAGCACAGCCAATGCGATATGTCTGTGAACGACGTTGTTCACAGACATATCATCTGTACACACTGGCCGACGGAGGCACGATATATTGGCCGATCAATTGATCGGCCAATATATCGGCCAGTGTGTACCCAGCATAACTGTGTGCATTTTGCTGCATAGATCAGGGCTGATAAGTCAATCATTTTGCTGGGTGACGTCTGGTAGATTACACTGCCATTTTCAGTTGGAACAATGCAGGGTTGGCTGGTTTAAACCACGTTTGTTTACTTTAAAACAAATGGTTTTATTAAAAAAAAAAAGTTTTTATTATGCTGTGACTACAAGCACGGAGCCATTACTTCTTCAAAAACAGCCTATGATAAGCAAATCCCCCTGGTATTATTCCACATTCTTGTTGCTTGTGGTCTTCATTTGCGAGAGCTGATCCAATACAGTAAATTCACACACAACAGAGAAAAAGGGAAGGTGAACCAGATCAGAGAGGTACTAAATCTGCCCAGCTTTAGGTAAGACTCCACAAGCTCCTCCCCTAATAATCCTATAGGACAGAAGAAACCCACAACTAACATTCTTAGGGGTCTATTTACTAAGCTGTGTTAGGAGATAAAGTGAACGGTGAGAAGGTACCAGCCAATCAGCTTCTAACTGCCATGTCACAGGCTGTGTTTGAAAAATGTCAGTTAGGAGCTGATTGGTTGGTACTAGGGATGTGCAGGCTCGGATAGGTTCGAGTTTGCACGTGGAGTTCGGATTTTTCCCTCCAAAAAAACGGAACTCAGAACGAGGCAAAACGTCATCTTACATGGACGAACATCATCATTCCTGGTCTTTTGTCCAGGAATGATGATGTTCGTCCATGTAAGATGACGTTTTGCCTCGTTCTGAGTTCCGTTTTTTTGGAGGGAAAAATCCGAACTCCACGTGCAAACTCGAACCTATCCGAGCCTGCACATCCCTAGGTTGGTACCTTATCATCGTTCACTTTATCTCCTAACACAGCTTAGTAAGTAGACCCCTTAATCTTAAAGGGTAAACAACTCCAGCACATTTAAAAGAGGCAATACACATAGAAATACCTCATGGATTAATCTACTTCATGTTTATTTCAATTCAAAACATTCAGTCCTACCGAGATGAGTGGACGGAAAAAAAGACTTCGTCTGGCTCTCTTTTGATGAGATAAAAAATATTTTAATTCAGCCATGGCCAAAAGGTTTTAGAATGACACAAGTTTTGGTTTTCAAAAAGTTTGCTGCTTCGGTGTTTTTAGACCTTTTTTTCAGATGTTACTATGGTATACTGAAGTAAAAGTACAAACATTTCATAAGTGTCAAAGGCTTTTATTCACAATTATAGTGTTCACTCTAGCTCCGGCGGCAGGCAGGGCGCCGGAGCTAGAGAGGGCAACCTTATGCGCGCGCGAGCCCGAAAAGGGGGCGTGGTCATGAAAAGGGGGTGTGTCTATAAGACGCGTCCCCTTTTCGTCATACTTGGGGGCGTGCCCGGTGCTTACGGACATGCCGGGCAGCCCCCAAGCGCTGCAGAATGGGAGAATAGATGCCGGACGCATGCGCCCGGCGTCTATTCTCCGGCCGTGACACCGCATGTTTCTCCACCCGCGGGACACTGCGTCCCACGTGTGAGAACGGCACCCGCAGGCTGTGAGGGCAGGGCGCTTTTTGCCCTCAAGAAGGATGGCAGGGCGCCGCGCCCCGCTAAAACAGCCTAGCGGGAACGCTACAATTACATTCAGTTTATGCAAAGAGTCAATACTTGCAGGGTTGACCCTTCTTTTTCAAGACCTCTGCAATTCGCCCTGGCATGCTGTCAATCAAAGTATGGGCCACATACTGACTAAAGGCCGCCCATTCTTGCCTAATCAATGCTTGGAGTTTGTCAGAATTTGTGGGTTTTTGCTTGCCCACCCGCCTCTTGAGGATTGACCACAAGTTCTCAATGGGATTAAGGTCTGGGGAGTTTCCTGGCTATGGACCCAAAATTTTGATGTTTTGTTCCCCGAGCGACTTGGTTATAACTTTGCTATATGGCAAGGTGCTCCATCATGCTGGAAAAGGCATTGTTCGTCACCAAACTGTTCTTGGATGGTTGGGAGAAGTTGCTCTTAGAGGATGTTTTGGTACCATTCTTTATTCTTTGCTGTATTCTTAGGCAAAATTGTGAGTGAGCCCAGTCCCTTGGCTGAGAAGCAACCCCACACATGAATGGTCTCAGGATGCTTTACTGTTGGCATGACACAGGACAAAAACTGACAAATTTTGACAAACTCCAAGCATGAATAAAGATTGGTACCAAAACTTCCTCGAAAAGCAACTTCTCCCAACTACCCAAGAACAGCTTGGTGACAAACAATGCCTTTTCCAGCATGATGGAGCACCTTGCCATAAGGCAAAAGTGATAACTAAGTGGCTCGGGGAACAAAACATTGAAATTTTGGGTCCATGGCCAGGATACTCCCCAGACCTTAATTCCATTGAAAACTTGTGGTCAATCCTCAAGAGGCGGGTGGACAAACAAAAACTCAAAAATTCTGACAAACTCCAAGCATTGATTAGGCAAGAATGGGCACACAAATGCACATTAATGTCAACATTTTGTAAATTCTAATTATATTTATTAAAATCAAGAGGCAGGCAAAGTGTAGCTCTTCAGTGGCTGTGAAACTACATATTCCAGCATTCCCTGCCACAGTTTCAGCATGTGTAGTCCCACAGCAGCTGCAGTGCCACATGTTGCCTGTCCCTGATGTAGAGGAAGACAAAATAAAGCACACAGTACAACAGCGCCACTCTAACCTCTGTTACATTTCCTAGATTAAAAACCCCCGTAATATCTCCTACTGAGTATAATAACAGATATATTTTCTAAAGAAAGGATTTTTAGGTGCTATATAGTGTATGTATAAGTGGAGGAAAAACCTTAAAGCATGAAGATATCCATCGGAATTTAAAACAAGCAGTACAAGAAGCTTGTGAAACCGCTTGCCAAATGCAAACGCTGTTGGCATGTGGGTGTTGATTACATTTCTCTTATGTTGGGAAGGTATTGGAGGTTGACTTGGCTTCTCCAATGTGTTAATTTGCAGTAAGATTAAATAACTGGCAGTGTTTTGTAAGTGCACAACACTGACACAAGGCTACTGAATGCAACGCCCATTGTGGTTAGATATGGGGTCACTGAAAACAAAATGTTTTCTTTCTCAGACCCCTATTCATGCACTGTACATTGTATAATGCACAACACTGACACCAGTAGGCATGAGGTCTAGAGCAACTGTACTATTATTATAATTAACAATGTTACATTAAGCAGCACTGCAGAGAGAATATTCAATCATTTAAGCTCAGATTTTTAGGCGCATATTCAATTGGTGTGCACACCTATACACCCGCTGTATTGTTTAATATGGCACAAGCACACCTATACACCCGCTGTATTGTTTAATATGGCACAAGCACACCTATACACCCGCTGTATTGTTTAATATGGCACAAGCACACCTATACACCCGCTGTATTGTTTAATATGGCACAAGCACACCTATACACCCGCTGTATTGTTTAATATGGCACAAGCACACCTATATACCCGCTGTATTGTTTAATATGGCACAAGCACACCTATGCACCCGCTGTATTGTTTAATATGGCACAAGCACACCTATACACCCGCTGTATTGTTTAATATGGCACAAGCACACCTATACACCCGCTTTATTGTTTAATATGACACAAGCACACCTATGCACCCGCAGTATTGTTTAATATGGCACAAGCACACCTATACACCCGCTGTATTGTTTAACATGGCACAAGCACACCTATACACCCGCTGTATTGTTTAATAAATGGCACAGGCACACCTATACACCCGCTGTATTGTTTAATATGGCACAAGCACACCTATACACCCGCTGTATTGTTTAATATGGCACAAGCACACCTATACACCCGCTGTATTGTTTAATATGACACAAGCACACCTATACACCCGCTGTATTGTTTAATAAATGGCACAGGCACACCTATACACCCGCTGTATTGTTTAATATGGCACAAGCACACCTATACACCCGCTTTATTGTTTAATATGGCACAAGCACACCTATACACTCGCTGTATTGTTTAATATGGCACAAGCACACCTATACACCCGCTTTATTGTTTAATATGGCACAAGCACACCTATACACCTGCTGTATTGTTTAATATGGCACAAGCACACCTATACACCCGCTTTATTGTTTAATATGGCACAAGCACACCTATACACTCGCTGTATTGTTTAATATGGCACAAGCACACCTATACACCCGCTTTATTGTTTAATATGGCACAAGCACACCTATACACCTGCTGTATTGTTTAATATGGCACAAGCACACCTATACACCCGCTGTATTGTTTAATATGGCACAAACAAACAGCACAATCTGCTCCAATTTGGTTATGTCTAGAACAGTGGTTCCCAAACTTTATGGAATCACGGCACCATAGAGTAACAGCATTGTTTTCATGGCACCCCTAAGTTTAAGGTTGTAATTAAGAGATTCAGAAAAAAATTAGTAAATTGTGTTTACCTGTCATCCTTAGAATTGTGTTTACCTGTCATCCTGGTGGTGGACAGGTTTGTACTTTTGTTTGTCCTCATATTTACATTACATTGACCATAAATAATTTGATTTGGTGCTGGACCACCAACCTGCGGCACGCCCGCAAGTGTCCCAAGGCACCCCAGGGTGCCACAGTGCACAGTTTGGGAACCTCTGGTCTAGAATGTTAATTACACTGTATAGTGGAAATGTCTTCATAGCGCCAAATTAAAATTGGGGTCCTGCACAAAATAGTAAAGTGTAATTAAGATAATATAAAAATGACAACCTATGTTTTCTCAGCCCCAAACTACAATTAGAACAGTAGCCCTAGCTATATATAGTTACATTACCACTTCACAGAACTGTAATCTATTGATAGAAGTGCCACACGCAAAGGGCCGGAGATGTGGTACAGAGAAGCATCCCCAAGGGTAATCTGAAAGAACTTAGTATGTGCAGTCTCCATGCAGACCATAAAGAGATCCGGCAAATGAAAGAAAATCACACTGCTGACGTACCATAGGCTTTAGACGGTAAATTACAGTAGATGGTTTACAAGAACATAACATTCAATTTTTCTATCAAAATACCCCATTCCTTACAAATATTGGGTTATTTCAAGAAGCTGACGGTTTGAAAGATAATAAAATAACTCAGGATATGCCAAGTTTCTGTCCAGCTTTCCAAGGCTTTCCATTAAATTTATCATTATGAGTATATGGCCGATATATCGGCTAATCAATTGATCGGCCAATATATCTGGTGCCTGTCGGCCAGTGTGTACCAGCGATATGTCTGTGAACTACGTCATTCACAGACATATCGCATTGGCTGTGCTGCACAGTTAATAGACAGATATCTGCAGACATATCTGTCCATTGGCTCGTACACATGCAGTGGCAGCCGCGGGGAGGAGGGCGGACACACCCCCGACCCACGGCTGACTGTAAGATGATAGCCATTCAGTGTGTATGAACAACCATCATCTACAGAAATATCTGCAGATCGAGTGATCTGCAGATATATCTGTTCAGTGTGTACCCAGCATAAGGGACTGATTTACAGAATGCCTGGGGCATTTAAGTAACTTGGGCTACTATGGGTAAAATACACCAAGGCACATTTAAAAATTCCCCAATCTTTACTCACACCTCTAAACTCTTACATGTCTTTCAAACTACTAAGCAGTGTTCCTCATAGTAGCTGTAGGGTGTCAATCCATCTCAAGTGATCAAAGCTTGAATTTTCTGGTTGCTTGACCATTTTTCAAAAATGTCATTATTTGTCACTTATCACCCCGAGGGGGAAAATTTATTAAAGTGAGAGTTTTTAGAAGTGAGTTGTAGAAGAGATGTTGCCCATAGCAACCAATCAGATTCTAGCTATTATCTTCTATTAAGGTGCTAGTTAAATGTTAAGTTGAATCTGATTAGTTGCTATGGGCAACATCTCTTCTAAAACTCACTTCTAAAAACTCTCACTTTAGTAAATTTACCCCCTAATGTTAGTAGTTCAAAGCCACAAATATTCTTCTTTTAGAAATGGCAGACATCTTTAAATGATGGCAGACAGCGACTCATTTTTGGAAGTGTTTACAATAATACAAATATCTTAGGACTGGGAGGTGGTAGAGCCTTGGGATAAAAACCACTGCTCTCAGCAACACCTGGGCTACATTTGTGGTTCACACAATTACCTGATCTCGCTTTATTTTTTTTTACAAAAATGTTTTTATTGAAGAATTTTTGCATTTTTTTGTGTATATAAACATCTGAATAAGATACAGTATATAGAAGTATATAAAACAAACATTTTCAGATAGAATAGTACAAAACCATTGTTTGCATATTAATTGGTGCATCTCCCAATAACAATCTGGTTTCGTACCAACTTGTGGAGTGAAAACATTTATGGAATTGATTTTTAAGGTCCCATGATAAAGAATCAATGAACCCCTCCCAGATGTGAATTTTATTTTCAGTAAGCTCTTCCTTGTGTATTGAGGCCTCTAACCAGTCCATGTGGAACATTTTTGCTTTGAACAATTGTATGGATGGGGGTTCCCCTGAATCCACTGGTGCAATATACTCTTATGGGCCACTGTAGATAAATAAGCATCAACCTCTTACTTCCCTGCACCATTGTGGTTGTAGGGGGCATATATCCCAGAACTGCCCATTCTGCTGAAAGAGGTAGATCACTAAGGAGGTAGGTCATTGCGAATCGTCTAACCCGATTCCAGAAATAAATTATAAGTGGGCATTCCCACATACAACGCATGAATGTGGCATCTGGGCCGTTGCATTTTGGGCAAACCCCAGAATCAGAGATCCCAATTAAAATTCTACGATGTGGGGAAAGATATCCATTATGAAGTATATTGTAAAACATTTCTCTGTACATTGAAGATAATATTCATATAAAATAATTAAAGGTTTTCAAAAGAATATGCATTGTTAGAATAGGGAAAATCTGTGTCCAAGAAAAGACTGCCTTTAATTTTGTGAGATCCAGAGGGTCATGTAATATTTGGTAGCATGTGGATATTGCGTTCCTATCAGACGACTGTCTAGTTAGTGTGACATCGAGAGGATTGGACCAATCATTCGCAGAGAGATGTCTCACAATCGAGCTAGTGTAATACTGAGCTTGGTACATAGCTAAAGCGTGTGATGTGGGCAAGGTATATTTATCTGCCAATATTTGTATCTGAAGAGGTGAATGAGACATGTTATCTATTAATGCTTTAACCTGGGATATACCTTTAGAACACAAGGAAAGTAAAGGTTGCGCTGTTTGGCCATTTTGGAATTCGGGGTTAGCTATCAATGGAGGAAATAGCGAGTGATGTCTATTAAGACCCATTTTGCGTCTGGTGGTGTGCCAAACGATCCAAGCAGACATCAGGAGTGGATTCTGATATACTATGGGAGTTATTTCCCGTCGATGATTGTGTAAGAACGATAAGAGGTGCTTTTGTGGCAGGAAAGATTGATCAATAACAGAAATTGTGTAATGATCCGTGCCGTGAATCCAGTCTCGGATGTATCGGAGAATACCTCTGATCTCACCTTTTAACATCAGAAAAAGGAGGTCCAAATACAACAAAATATTTATGAAATTGTGATGGTGCCACCATCTCAGCTTGGAAATAAATCTCAAACTTCAGTTTTTTTGTGGGCGGTACAGCCATAGCCAAAAACTTGGAGAATGACACAAGTATTGGTTTTCACAAAGTCTGCTGCTTCAGTTTTTATGATGGCAATTTGCATATACTCCAGAATGTCATGAAAAGTGATCAGATGAATTGCAATTAATGGCAAAGTCCCTCTTTGCCATGACAATGAACTTAATCCCAAAAATAAAATTTCCACTGCATTTCAGCCCTGCCACAAAAGGACCAGCTGACATCATGTCAGTGATTCTCTCATTAACACAGGTGAGAATGTTGACGAGGACAAGGCTTGAGATCAATCTGTCATACTGATTGGGTTAGAATAACAGGCTGGAAGCTTTAAAAGGAGGATGGAGCTTGAAATCAGTGTTCTTCCTCTGTTAACCATGGTTACCTGCATGGAAACACATGAAGTCATCATTGCTTTGCACAAAAAGGGCTTCACAGGCTGCTAGTCAGATTGCACCTAAATCAACCATTTATCAGATCATCAAGAATTTCAAGGAGAGAAGTTTAATAGTTGTGAAGAAGGCTTCAGGGCGCCCAAGAACATCCAGCAAGCGCCAGGACAGTCTCCTAAAGTTGATTCAGCTGTGTGATCGGAGTACCACAAGTGCAGAGCTTGCTCAGGAATGGCAGCAGACAGATGTGAGTGCATCTTCACGCACAGTGAGGCGAAGACTTTTGGAGGATGGCCTGGTGTCAAGAAGTGCAGCAAAGAAGCCACTTCTCTCCAGGAAAAACATCAGAGACAGACTGATATTCTGCAAAAGGTACAGGGATTGGACTGCTGAGCACTGGCGTAAAGTTATTTTCGCTGATGAATCCCCTTTCGGATTGTTTGGGGCATCTGGAAAAACGTTTGTCCGGAGAAGGAAAGGTGAGCGCTACCATCAGTCCTGTGTCATGCTAACAGTAAAACATCCGGAGACCATTTATGTGTGGGGTTACTTCTCATACAAGTGAATGGGATTTTGCCTAACACAGTCATGAATAAAGAATGGTACCAAAACAACCTCCAAGAGCAACTTCTCCCAACCATCCAAGAACAGTTTGGTGACGAACAATGCCTTTTCTGGCATGATGGAGCACCTTGCCATAAGGCAAAAGTGATAACCAAGTTGCTCGGGGGAACAAAACATCAACATTTTGGGTCCATGGCCAGGAATCTCCCCAGACCTTAATCCCATTGAGAACTTGTGGTCAATCCTCAAGAGGCGGGTGGACAAACAAAACCCCACAAATGCTGACAAACTCCAAGCATTGATTAGGCAAGAATGGGCGGCCATCAGTCAGTATGTGGCCCAGAAGTCGATTGACAGCATGCCAGGGCGAATTGCAGAAGTCTTGAAAAAGAAGGGTTAACAAAGCAAATATTTACTCTTTGCATAAACTTAATGTAATTGTCAATAAAAGCCTTTGACACTTATGACATACTGAAGCAGCAAACTGTGTGAAAACCAATACTTGTGTCATTCTCAAAACGATTGGCCATGGCTGTACATATACATTAGTAATTTGTTACAGAAAAAAATCTTGGACATCAGATTTGTGACCAACATTTTTTTTATGACACTTTGAAAATCTAGTTTTTTCAAAAGTTTAGGACTAAATATCACCGACTGGCAACACCGGCAAAAATACATTTTTGGCTTAAGTGAAGGTCTATATGATACTAAGCTACTGTGAAAATTTAAGTTTTCAAGTGAGACTGACTGACAGACATTTCATGTCATTCATCAATACAAATATTGCAAATTATGCTAGTGGTATTTTTTTTCTATAGAGAAGGCTGGTCTACGAGTAATGTAGAAAAATGTGTTTGTTGCCTAAATTTGGAGCAATGGTGACAATTTTATAAAATTGTAAAATAAAATGTAATTTGCTGAAAAGACCATCATCAGCATCGTTTATGTGGAAAGCACCAGAAAATTAAACAGCACCAGATAGTTGGGGCACATTCAGTTACCCACTGTGTGCAGGGAAAGCTCAGAGTTTAACACCTGGAGCTATTCAATTATTAGTCAATTTCTCCGCACAATAACCCATAGATTCCCGTGTTAAGTGCTGGAATCTATAGATTTTCCCGTGCGGTAAGTCCCAGAGGGTGCGCTTAATGCAGATTTTTCCTTACAGCCTTAGAAGCTGAGAAGCAAAATCCACGATAAGTGCAGCCTCTGAGACTTACCGCGGAAGGATGCTCCAGTAAATTAAATTGCCCGCCGCTAATTAAATATGCCCCTATATGTAACAAATCATACAAAAAAATAAAATATAACACGGTCATAGGAGGTAGACTCCATAATGTTGTCATACAGTATGTTTCTGCATTCTCTAAAAGGTAGATGCCAACTAGAAATGTACGCAATAAAAAAAAATTTCCCAAATAATTTAAAAAATATCTATAAATAAATGTATAAAAAAAAAACAGTCTCATGTCACACATTGTTTTACATCAAATTAAGCCCCATTTCAAAATGAGTTTCTTTTAAAATGATCCCTAGGCAAAAGCTGTGGCTTCTTTGGAAGGACATGGACAGGATTTCAGCTGCATCCTTGCAGATAATTTGTTTCCATTCCGGAGACAGATGTGTTGTGGTCATTCAAGTATCACTTTACTCATTTACATATGCTGCGCTGTTCAATTTTCTCTGCAGTTTATTCAGTGTACTGGTAATTACTTAACCAGATTAGAAGGCCAATGTGAAAGCTAATTGCAATTTAGATCAGATAGTGCCCTGTTTGCATGCCTCACGTATTTCAGTAACGGAGAGCTGCTGATATCAGACGGACTGGGCTCGCAGACATTCCAATAGGAAGTCCAGAGGACTGATCTGAGCATTGAATGATTCAGTGCACAGCTAATCCAAGACAAGGGGCATCTAAGATTCATTTCAGCAGAGACAAGTGTATCAGCCGTGCCAGAGCCTGCTACCTAGATGCGATAATATATTCGTGCACCTCTAACACTTTCATAAGTAAGGATAACAACTAATTTATATTTACCCTCAAAACATGAAACAAGTGGGGAAAAAAAGTGAAATAGATTAGCAGTATGTGTTCCTTCTCTGCTATGGATGGAGAGATTATAAATTAACTATAAGATGCTATGAAACAGATACGTCATTGCTAGTTCAGGCAGCAAGGTGTGAGATGGGAAGCAAACAATCCATTTCTGCTGAGGTAAAGCATCTATTAGTAATGATGTTATATGGGAGACATGCAAGTACTTAGTTAAATCCTAGCCATTGCTATACAAACCTAGGAAGGGGCTGAAAATGTAGTCTTCACTCTAGGTCCGGCGTGGGGCAGGGCACGGGACTGTAGAGAGGGCACTCTATGTGCGCCCAAAGGCGCATGCGTGCCTGAAAAGGGGCGTGGCCATGAGTAAAGGGACATGTCTTTAAGATACGCCCCCTTTTTGTTACTCTTGGGGGCGTGCCCGGCACTTACAGACATGCTGGGCTGCCCCCAAGCTCTCCCCTCTCTATGAATAGACGCCATGTGCACAGGATCTATTCACCGGCGTTGATTGCTGCACCGCTATTTTTCCCACCAGCGGGACACTGAGGCATTTTGTTTTAGTTGGGCGCCGCCAAAAGGGCGGGAACGCTAACAATGTATAACACAAGGGGCAAATTCAGCTCCTGGAATCACAGCACATCCAGCTGATGGGCCTGATTCAGAGACGGACAGTAATGCATACGCAACTGCATACTCTCGCGGATCGCAGTTGCTAAAATATTCTAATACAGCAGGCGGCAGATTTTGTATTGAGACACCCACCGGAGCCCTTGTAGATGCCCGCAACTGTGTACATGAATGCTTTGTACGCAGATCCTCAAAACAGTGACACCTTGATTAAGTGTATGGTCACTCAGAATGGACTTTGTAGTTGTAGCGTTGGAGCTTTGTTCTCTGCGTGCACGCTGGCTAGTACATGCCCAGGAAACGGCCCAACATTCCAGTGTTTTGGACGGAACTCCCTGTAACCACCCACAAAACGGTCTCTTCCTGTCAATCAATTGCAGCGATCACGATCGCAATTCATTCTCAGAGAGTGGCAATGCGGCCGCGACGCATACGCAAACCACCGATAATCGTTTAACTGTGTAAACATTGGAATAGCGTTAAACTCTGAATCAAGCCCTATGTACCAAGTTACAACACTACTCCTACATAATAAACCACTAATCTTCCACAGCTCTTTACATGCAATCCAGACAATTTCTACAATCTCGTCAAGTAACATTTATTCCTTTCAGTGGAGTAAAACGGGTGTGAATCATTTAGTCTACCATAAAAAGGTAGACAATGTTTGGGTAGACAATGGAAGTTAGACAGGCAATAGGTCGACAGGGTCTGAAGGTCGACACAGTAAAGGTCGACTGGTAAGAAGGTCGACACACAAATGGCCGACAATTTTTTTTATGGCCCTAATCTTCACCCTAAACCTAACCCTCCCCTTGGTGCCTAACCCTAATCCTCCCTCCTGGTGCCTAACCCTGACAGTTGGGATAGGTGCCTGAACCTAACCATCCCTTCGTGCCTAACCCTAACCCTCCCGGTGCCTAACCCTAGCCGTCGGAGTAAGTGACCAACCCTAAAAAAGAAAAAGTGTCAACCATCCACCGATCCATTTAGACTGTGCATCAACCCGGGATTTTCAGGTTGGTGTAAAAAGGGTATAAAATCCATGGATCCCATGTAATGGGGGGGAAGGGGGTATTAAATTCTTTGGGGGGCCAATGGAGCAATTCAATTGTTGCTCTGTTCGAACATGAGAGCAAACGGCGCTGACATTTCTGCTTGCAGCCTCCTGAGGCGGAGAGCAGAAATATGCAAAAAGCCCATGGTCTGGGCAAACAAACCAGGACCTTAAATGGGTTTAGACGCTTTACGTGGCTAAACATGGCACTTACGGGTGCGACAAGCGCAATAATTAATGACCACCCAAAACAATTTAATTGCTCCGTTGGGCGACCATTATCGCCGCCCCAAAAACAAATGAATTCCCTCTTTACAATTTCCTGTGGAGATCAGTCACCCACAATGTTCTATGTAGCTCACACTATGACAAAGAAAAAGCTGATTACAGAGCAAAGTTCTAGACCTAGAGTGAAGACTACATTTTCAGCCCCTTCCTAGGTTTGTATAGCAATGGCTAGGATTTAACGATCACCCTTACCCATGTACCCAACACCTCTTGTCATCAAGATCATCATATTTCCAGTAATTGGAAGGGCACTGTGGTACAAGTTGCTACCTTATGTTTACAATTTATAATTCAAAGTGATACAATGTTTTGTCTGGGATGTATAATGAAATGCAAACAATTGTGGCAATTGGAATAACGATGGGGACTACAGTCACAATTATGTGTAGTCAATCTTTCAACATAAAGAAAATTAATTCTTACAATATTGAAGCTGTTTACTAAATATTGGAGTATCGAAACCCCGCACAAAACCAGACAATGGGCAAATTCAATTCAAAGATGTGCAGACGGGCATCGCTGTGTATTTATCTGTCATTTACGGTAATGGCGACATCACAAACTTGCTATGCCAGGGGGGAGCCATAACTCCATCTCTTTGAATGTAATGTCCCCCATTGTTATACATCAGCTCTAGCTAAAGTAATAAAAAAACAATACTTCCCCAATGCGAAAGAGGAAACTGAGCCCCTCTCATTTATTTAGATAAAAAGCTGGGAGTGACGTCTGCCATACCTAAACACTCAAATGTCATACTTAATAAATTAAAGTCAGTTCACTGGACACAGCGTGCTGCTTGTTTCATACTGGCAGAGGTATTCATGCATACATATATACGTACACACACATTAGGTGTACTCAATAATAGCTTTTCCTTCGCGTCAAGTGGAAATGTTGTCATGGCACCTCTGAGACTGTTACTACACTATTGTTTAAACACCACTCTATTTATTTCCCAGTATTAGACATATGTTGTCATTCCGCATATTATATATAGAATGCGACATACAGCTCAAACATTCAGTCGCAGTGTTCCTGCTACAAAGAAGCTGCCCTTTAAAAGAAACAAATTGTTCTATAAAAGTTTTATATCAGAAATAATCCATACGGCAAGGGAATCATTGCCAGCGTTAATGATGTATACATTACTACTAAAGATCTGAAGATTTATGTGCTGACTATTCTTGCTCCTTGTCATCAATGGACACCAGCAAATTGATTGAGAAATATATCAGCCAGCCGACTAGTGATTACATATTGCACAGCTTTGCAGTTTCCAGTTACATTACATGTCAATTTTCTGAGCCTCTACTCTGGATTACATTTTTATCTGTAACAATAAAAAGCCTGTTTCATCAGTCTGCTGACAATGTCATCTTACAGCTGTCCGCCCAGGATAGTACTGGTTCCTGAGACATCAGATTACTTCCATCTCCACCTAATTTTCGTGTAGCCTAGCACTACTGGCAGACACTACACATGATCATAATCCACAAAACAACACATTTTATTACATATTACAACCACAGGCTCATCCAGGCGTATGGTTTTGCAATAGATAAAGTAAAGGGTAAGCCTTAAAAAGAGATTGTTCACCTCCTCATGACTTTAAATAGATTAGTTTGTAGACGCTCTACTGCAACTTTCTATAAAAACATTGGGGGGGGGGGGGGGGGGATTCAATTCTGTGCAAAGGACACAATGTGCCGTTCAGGAATGGTGCATCACGTTTGCCGGCATGGCAACTTTTTCCTTGCACTCGGGCAATTTGCCATGTCGGCACTACCGTAAATGTCAGCGGCCCATCGCTTTGAATTGAATCTGCTCCATTTTTTGATCTCAACGGTCTCCATCTAGCGACAGACTTCTGAAAGATAAAGTAAAGTTGGAAGGGCACATATAAGGCAAGTAATTTAAAAAAATCTTAAATTGGCATTTTGTTCTTGGATATCAGTCACATTCAAAATGAGGGCAAGAGACTCTGTTCTTCAATGGGCTCAACAGCCGGACACTTACTGCTGACAAGAAAATATTTGCTTTATTCCATCAAATATCTATACACCTGGAATGCTCCTGAAACTTTCACATACATATTTGGAGATTACATCAGTAGTTTTTCTATTTAAATACATCTGTATTGTATACTAGGTATAGCGAACCTCTAAATCAAACAAGCCCCCATCTGAATCGGAGACCTGACTTGCACTGAATCATGCTACTTGCCTGTAGTAAAAGTAAATGAGCATACAACAAATTGTCCATAGCGATCCAACCTGAACAATTACGATGGTTAAACACAAAGAGCAAATAGTACGTACAAAGCGAAGTATCATGTTTGCTATTCATTCAGGCATTGTAACTTGGAAGCCCTACTGTAACATCTAAGTAGATCTGTAGTACCTTTCTCACTTGTTCTGTATTTATGGATTGCAAATAAAGGATTTACTTATTCAAAGGGACTTGGAGTACCTTGGAAAGCCAGGAACTTATTGGGCCTCCTTTGCATGTAGAAAACAGACACATATTAAAAGACATTTGTCTGGGTAGGCAATCTGCTTACTGAAAGAGAAATCAAGTAATGACCCATCATTTATGTAAAACATTATTTTAACTGTGCTTAGCCATAGTTAAAAAGCTCATAATGATCGTGTTCCACATAGGCAAAAAAACCCCACCTCCTGGCAACCTCACCCAGACATAAAGAGAACGTTATAATTATGGAATCTCAGGTGTGACTGATGAAGGTTGTGATAAACCAATAAAGCTGCTGAAGACAATGTTTTTGGAACTTTTGGAAAACTTGTGTTGTAGAAAAAACTTGAACACAAAACAGCAGCACTTTTAAAACCCAACCATGTATAGTAAATTATAGGTCCCCCCCTTCTTTTTACTTAGAAGAAAATTATTTTTTATCAATTCTGCCAGAAGGGTCAGACAAATCTACAAAATCCCTTGTCCTCATGTCTACATTTAGAGATATAATTATTAACATAGGACAGCTATTTCACAGGAAAGACGACATGAAAAAGCCCACATTTAAGACTTTGATTTTTCCCACGGAGGAATATTAACCAAATACAAGAATTCTCAAGGTGAAACTAGTACCCTCTGGCTAGAGATTCACCACACTATGAAAGAGGCTTCTCAGCTTTCTTCCTTCTCACAGTTCTCAACAGCACAGAACTCATTACGTTCCTGATCATTTAGTGTCTTAAGAAGCTACTAAAACGATCCCATAACATTTATAAATGCAACCTGAGTGCTGGAATATCTTCCTTTTTTTTTTTTTTTTACAGCCAACTAGACCAAATATATTACAGCAAACCTGAACAGAAACTGGGAAAATTGTCAAGAGGATTCAGGATGGCATGCTGGGTCTTGTAGCTCAATAAGAGATACTGTATGTTTTTTTCGGAACCATTGACACCATCATGTTATACATAGGTACTCTTCAAAAATGTAAAGGTTTGCAGACAACTATTCACTGGGGTTTTTTTTATTTCCCACAGAACATTTTACTCCAGTTATGAAAACCATTCAGTTGGCCGAAAATTGCTTAAAAATTCAAAATTTCAGGTGATTATCTCTAAAAAGTAGAAACATTGGTAAATACAGGGGAAAGGCTATCGACAGCGGGGTCCGCAGCCAACTAATAGTGAGGACCAAGGCGAGGGTGGGGCGGCCTGTACTATCATACAGAAAGCGATTCCCTGGATCGGCACACCGCACAAGCCCATAATTGTGCTGTCACAACACTTCTTCACGCCATTTAATGCCGGAGCGCCCTCCGTAATAGATGATGCGCGCAGCCTCCAGGGCGGCTGATGCTCTGACTGTGCTTTACACTACACTGCAGTGAAGAATGACATCTTAGGGTGGTATTCAATTGTTTTCGCGATCTGGATCTCCCGCCTAAAGTGACAGGAGTTCGCGGGGCGATATTCAATTGCTGCTTATTTTCGCACTGATCGCACCCATAGTGGTCGGGTTTAGACGCGGAAAACGGCTACCTCCGACCAAAGTGCTGGGCGCGATCGCGGAAAGTGCTGTTTGGGCACCCAAACAGGTCATTTTTCGCCCATTTCAGCTCGCACCCCCCTGGGTCTGCAAGCTGAAATGGTGCGCTGGCAGCTGATCGCGCCTGACAGAAGCAACAATTGAATAGCTCCTGTCAGGCGCATAAGGGAGCGAAACAATTGAATATTGCCCATAATGTCTCATGCCTCAGACAAAAAAGGAGGAGCTGTGAAGAAAGGAGTACCCAGACAGCCCTGCAGGGAGAAGAGCAGAAGAAAAGAAAGGAGAAGGCAGAAGTGAAGGAGCATGTAAGCAAAAAATAATGTAACGATGGGGAGGGGATACAAAGGATTGGGGGCTCTTTCAGACATTAAAATCATTGTAGGAAGTAGAAATCTAGAGATTAAAAAATGAAAAGATGGTGCTTGGTAGTTAGTGCTCTTGAGGGTAACTTGTGCAATTTGAAAAATACAAATAAATCTTATGTGTGTAGGAATGCAACCCATACGATGCATTATAAAAATGTGCAAAATTTAAAGTTACGGCTCAGGTAGTGACACCACTCAGTACTGCGTGTGGGCGTATGAAAAACAAAGGAAGGGGAGGCGGTCTGGCCGAAAGGAAGGAAGGCTCTCCTCTGCTGTTGCTGGGGAACGAGGCGTGTGATTTCGTCACAATCAGATCTCATGACTGTTGTCGGCTGTGAAGAGTAGAGGAGCCGCCCTGCCAGCTCACACAATTGAGGAAGAAGTGGCCGGTTACCGGCACATTGCACCTCTCGGTTTTCAACTCCCATCTGAACTTGTAGATGGGAGTTGAAAGTGTTTTTTCCCCAACCTTGTATACACACAGTTAAATATCACTATAGAGACACTTTAATGTGTCCCCAAAGTACTGTAAACACATTTATTTGCTGAAATAAACTTGCTAGCTATCATTTTTAAAAGTTGCAAAAATCAACCATCTGACACCACTAAACTGCCTCCAATACTTTGTGTATCCCATGAAATGCACATAATGGTAACCTGCGGCTAATAGAATCGGCCCCATAGTGTTAATTTACTGAGATTTGTGCTAGATTATTAACGTTTGCAGGCTTTTGAAATAGAAAAATGTATGGACAGTGCATATTATATAGTCAACCTAAGACTGCAGGCAATGTTTATGCTTTTACAGTATGCATCAGATTACCAGTAAGCGGATGAATTTCCAGCAAATCTTGTTTTTTTTTATCAACACCACTGACCTATATATTTCTAGCCTTAAGCCTTATATTCACTGGTGTCAAAAACTGGTCTGTAAATGGTAACTATTATTTCCAATGACACTGTACCCTGCTGTCATGTTAGTCGTGTTTGGGTGCAGTATCGCAGCGTTGCTTGTTCCATGCAATGCATTTAAGAATGCAGTGAGGTCAATAGTGTTTGATTTGCGTTTGAACTTGCTTTTAAATGCAAATCCGCCTACAGTGGGGGTACCCAGGCTTAAAACGTGAAGACTAACTACAGAGGTGTCTTTATACGTACATCTAGGCATGAGATGCACAAAAACCACAGATGGAGCTAATTATTTAACTTGTGATTCTGTGAGGAGAGCTGGAAAACATGCACTGTTTGGGGTCCTGAGGACAGTGTTTGAGAACCTGTGTTTTGACAAAAATAGAATCCTACTTATTATATTAATACTGTGAAACATTGCTATGTATTAGAAACCAGGATCAACCATGTTTTAATGCTTTCTAAGAGAAAAAGAGAGCCAGACTAAGGGCAAAATTGATTAAGCGGCGGGTTCTAAACCCAGGCAGTTAAGTGTAGGTTTGACTACTGCTTCTAAATGACACCGAAACTGCTGACTAGTAATTTTAGCCCTAGCCCTGTTCTTTTCTAAAATGTGTTTTGACAGCGGTTTTGGCCTTAGTAAGTCTGCGGATAGCAAAACCGCTGCCAAATCACCGGGGTTTAGAACCCGCAGCTTAGTAAATTTTGCCCTAAGTCTTTCTTCCTTCCACTCATCTCAGTAGGACTGAAGGCTTTGAATTGAAATTAACATGAAGGAGATTAAATCACGAGGTGTTTCTCTGTATTGCCTTTTTAATATTTTGGAATTATTTACCCTTTAAGCATGAGTATGTTAGTTGTGATTTTCTCCTGTCCTATAGGATTGTTAGGGGAGGAATTTGTGGAGTCTTATCTGATGCTAGTCAAATTTAGTACCTCTCTAATTTGGTTCACCCTCTCTATTTCTCTGTTGTGTGCAAGAATTTACTGTATTGGTTCAGCTCCTTCAAATGAAGACCACAAGCAACAAGAATGTGGAATACCACCAAGAGGTTTCACTGATACTAGGCTTTTTTTTTTTTTTTTTTTTTAAGAAGTCATGGCTCCGTGCCTGTAGTCACAGCATATTAAAAAAGAAAAAACAGAGTGTTTGTTAAAAAAAAACAAAAAAAAAACATTTGGTTTAAACCAGCCAACCCAGCTTAGTCGCAATGCGATGTGACTAGAACGCACCAGGATACTGTGCTCAATTTGATATGCAACACTTGTATATCTGTGTGCGAGTGAGTCTATATATGAAGCATATTCAGACTCACAATACAAGTGTTGCATATTAAATTAATCAGTAGTGTCTTCTGGTAAAAAAAAAAAGATGTAAAAAAGATGTGCGCGGCGCTAGCAGAGTTGCATAGGACCTGGCACTAGAAGGAGGGTTGTTTGGTGCGACTGCAGGAAGTGTGTATGAGGACACATCTGTTGCAATCAAACCAGAATACATTCCCACCGAGGAATGTTGATGTTCAACACAAATGCAAATAAACCTGATTTCAAAAAGCTTCTCCATAAACTTCAAAATCCCCCAACTGGTAATTTATGAGTGTTTAATGAAATCCTGCAGAATGTGCTCTTTATAACTACGATGTGAAATGAGACATAAAGATCCTGTGGAAATGTCAGTAAAGACCTTTTTCAGCACCATTAGTGGTTACAATTCTAAAAAGTAAAAAATCTGAGGATGGGGGGGGGGGTTGTAGCACTGGGACATGGTACTTAACACATTTATTTGAACATTAACAGTGAATATTTTATTATCAAATTACCTGAAAGAAGTGACTTGAGGACATTAGAAGGATATAAGATATCACTCCAGTAATGCCTATTCAGCCAGACTCTCTCTAGTCATCAGGCTGTGCATCTGCTTAACTGCAACAGAACCCAACCTTACACGCTACCCCAAGTCCTGATCCCCCAACACAGCAAGGAAAAGGAAAAAATAATATGGAAATATCTAAAGTAATAAAGGCTGTCTGACCCTAGCACGTTAGCACAGTAATCTACATACTGCACCTTCTTAGATTTATTATTTGGTATAAGGTGGCACAACGGTTAGCATTGTTCTCCCCATCTGTGTGGAGTTTGTATGTTCTCCTAATTTTGTGTGGGTTCCTCTGGCTTTCTTTTACACTCCAAAGTTAAACGGATAGGTCAGTTGTCTGCTGAGCAAAACTAGTGGCCCTATATAAATGGTAATAATAATCCCCCAAACAGAAATTATACTCATTTAGAGGATGACGCATATGACTGTGCGGAGAAGATACAAGCAAATAATGCATTAATATGCATCTCAGGATGCGCTCAGGTGTAGAACGGCAAATTGTGGGCCAGACTTATGTCAGGAATACCAGTGTGTATCGTTATGCCCCAGGATAGCAGAGATGTGGCTTGATAGTGTTAGTAATAAATGCTAAACATGAAAATATAATAAATGTTAACATTTCCTTTTTGAATACAACCGTTTTGTTGGCTTTAGTGAGTTATACTGTAGATAAAGTGAAGCACAGCAGTATTTTTCTTTATAAACAACGGCACATTGCAACAGTTGCAATTAATTGTATTGCCCCCATAAATGCATTTGTGTAATTACGCTTTGACTACTGCAATGTACTCTAACTGGGTCTCCCAGAAAAAGAATTGCACCACTTGCAGCTGGTACACAATGCAGCAGCCAGGCTGTTGTCTAACCTGCCCCATTCCTGCCCCATAATTCCTGTTCTCTGTTCCTATTCTGGCTCACTTTGCTGGCGTATCAATTTAAAAATTAGCTTATTGCCATTCAAAGCCCTACATTATCAGTGTCCTAGATGCTGGAGGCAACTTTTGATCCCCTATACTTCCTGTTGCTTTGATTCACAGATAAAGGAATACTAACAGTACCTACAATATCTTATACTTGCACATTCACCTTGTGGCCGGGTCCCAGTCCCGAAGACCGGCTCCTCTACTCCCAACGTGGCTAAAATGAAAGCTGCGGAACTAAAGGGGTTAACCCTCGCACCGCAGTGCCCTTTTTAAAAGACCTATTGTAGCTAGGCACCAATTTCAAATGCCGGCACCAGACGCCATGTATTGAATGCATGTGTGCCCCAGCCAAGACCCCTCTGACGTGTTAATTGTTAAAGATAAGTTAGCAAGGTGCCAGGGCCAGTACTGATGTCATTTTAGGTTTTGAATGCGCTTCAAGCATCGGACTAGCTCCAGCGATGCAATAGGAAAAAAGAGCAGCTGGGACAATTGTGCCAGGCTGCAGGGCTATGAGTGTGATGCTCAATATGGGGGGGGGGGGGGGTGGCTAGAGAATCAGCTCCTAGTACCCCCCCACAGGGGGGACACCAATGCCAGAGCCTGGACTGAATCCCGCAGCTACAGTGATTCTGCTTGTTAATTCCTGGTGCAGCGCTTACAATCTCCAGGTGCCCAAGATGGCTGCCTCACCTTTTACATGCTCCTGAACATCTCCATAAATCAGCTTAATTTCTACACAACTGACATCAGAAATATCAAAGGACTTACCTTTAACTTGTACTGCACTATGTGGACATCTCCACAAAATCAATGGATTGCATTCCTGCACTGAGATTCACATTGTTTTGGAATAAAACCTCTAGGGGCCATTCCGTGCCAAATCAACACACTGTTTGTTAAAAATTTTACCTCACAGCTCAGATTTTGTTCATATTTGGTATATGGAGACTATATATGTAGTCTAAGAAAAATACAAAATTTTATATAAATATGCCGTTTCCAAAATATGTAAAGTTTTCAAAAATCTGTCAAAAACACACAACCAGGATATTTTCCAATCACCATAGCAGCTCTCCTAATTAAGCTAGAGAGGTGGAAGTGGTGTAATGTTACTGTGTTTTTTATGCCCTTTATTATGATGTACAACACAATATAACGGCATAACGGCATTATATACGTAAATATTTTGTGAGGAAAAACTTTTTCCCAAATTCAAACTGAAAATTTTGATGATGATTATCTCAATATGTGCGTTGACAAAAAAGTTCAAAAAACTTCTGTAAATAGTCTATACTAATGTTAAATGTTTGTCAAATTTAAAAGTGGGAGAATTATGGGTTCAGTTAAAAAATAATTTTAAAGCAAGGTACTTTATTCAAAAAAGCCAGGTGTTTTACAAGCAGTAATAGGTAGTAATAGATTGGATGGCTTCATTAGTTTATTTCTATAAATCAAGTTGAATAGAAATACTTGACATTGTATTAGTCAGTCAACAATGTTAGCTGAAGATAATTTGTCAATGCCTCAGTGGCTTTTAAAATGTTATCAGGAGACATGATATAAATTCTTCCATTTGGAGTTATAGGGTCGACTTTGCATAAGACATCTATTAGAGGTATCCGTAGCACATCCTTGGATAGAAGAATGATGGTGAAGGTCCAGCTGGAGGAAGCAAGGTCACTTTTGATTAGTCTTCATCATAAATTCTTGTCCATCACATAAGCAAACCACCATTTCTTGTTATACACAACGGATAGGAGAGCTGCTATGGCAATTTGAACATATACTGGTTATGAGTTTTTGACAGATTTTTGAAAACTTTACATAATTTTGGAAACGGTATTATATACGTAAATATTTTGTATTTTTCTTAGACTACATATATACTCTCCATATACCAAATTTTAACAAAATCTGAGATGGTGAGGTAAAATCACTGTATTGATTTGACACGGAATGACCCCCTACCTCTTCCACTAGAACACAGACTGGCATTACCTCTGCAGTGGACAACGCAGGACAATGTACTGTGGAGTACAAAATATCCCTGGTTCCGTCCAGCTCCTCCCTTAGACATCATTCACCTCTGCTCAGCTAATAACTCTGATTTATTGCATTAATAATCATAATCCTAAATACAGTATTCCCAGTACTCTAAATCAGCAACTGAAAAGAAAAGTTAGCCTATTTAGATACTCCTTGCTTAAAATATACCTTTTGTATATTAGAGAAGTGACTGTATATAGTAATATCCAAATGAAATTAGACTCTGTTCATGGCCTCAATTCTTAAATCCCTTGGCACTTTAAAAAAAAAAAAAAAAAAACTCAGCGGGGCAGTCGTGGGAAGCGAGGTCGAAACTCTCTTATTTGCTGTAACCAGCGAAGTCCCTTGCCACCAGGCTAACCAGTTTCATATAGGAGACAAATAGAAGTGGTACCTAACAGATGGCCCTTTGCATGGAATAGATCTGTAAATTCTCACTGACATCCCCAGATACCCCACTAAACTAAAGGCCCTCTGGTATTCCCAATCAGCTCCATCCTTTGCAATGCCAGATCTAAAAGAAACAGGACTGCGACAATTGCTGACCTTATTGAGTCTTCAGATCTTGTCTGTATTACAGAGACTTGGCTAGATGAAATGCAGCACCTATCTTGGAAGCTGCAGTTCCAACAAATGATTCTGTCATTCACAACGCAAGACTGATCCGCAGGGGAGGTGGAGTGGCCATCTGCTTTAAAAACCACTTCAACTTAGGGTCCCACCCAAATGGCTCACTCATTTGAGTGTATCGCTGCTCGGAGTTCTACAGAATTAAGATTCAGAGTACTTCTCATTTACCGCACCCCTGGCGATGGAAAAAATACTTCTACAAGAATTTGCAAATATAGTTGCTGGACTAGTTCTGGAGCATCAAAGATGGCTGGAGGATTTCCATGAATGGGTTGATGATGAGCTCTCACACCTTGGTCAAGACCTTCTGTGCACAATGTATGTGCTCAGGACATTCTTTCTGCCACACAAAAGTGGCCACACTCTTGATCTTCCCTTTCAGATTGGATTAGAAGTCTCTGACCTAAAAATAAACCCAGTCACATGGTCAGACCACCACTCAATTCGGTTCTCGGTCGCAACCTCTCGAAATAGAACTTTACAATGGAGTTCACCAGGTATCGTCCAAGGAGGGGTATGACTCTCCAGGCTCTTGCAGCAAACCTGAATCTCTCTGCGGTAATGGGGGCCTGTGAAGATCCTAGTTCCCTAGTCCGTTACTATAACAGGGATGTGACAGAGCGCAGTGGATATCGCCCGTGCATATACGACCCCGTATACCACATCGGCAAGCCCCTTGGTTTGATAACAGTGTTGGTGAACTCAAGAAAAGTGGTCGTAGACTTAAGACGGTTGAGGAAGACGAACCTGGTAGTGGATAATTTAAAACTAGTCAAACACATTGAAATTCTCAAATCAACAATCACCCATATGAAAACAGAGTTCCTTTCAAACGAGATCATGACAGCAAACAATAGGCCAGCTCAGCTTTTCCGTATAGTGGAGATGCTTTGCAAACCAGCATGCCTGCAGCCTGATGAATCCCTGTCCAAGTCAAGATGCAATGAGTTTGCAAAATTCTTTGCAGATAAAGTATCTTGCATCTGGGCTGGAATCCCTACATTGTCATCAAAGGAGTGTCAAACTACCAAGCCTGCCAAGGTAAGCCACCTGTCTCAATGGAATAGCTTTGACATAATGGATGTAAAAGATATTGCTAAAGTTACCCGAATGTTGCACCCCCACCACCTGTGATGTGGACCCTGCCTCAACCAAGCTTCTAATAGGGTGTATGGACATAATTTGCCCTGTATTTGCAAAAAACCCATGTACCCTGTATTTCGCCTGTCAACCCATGATATTTATGATCCATTCCAGTCAGGATTCAGGAGAAGACATAGCACTGAAACAGCCCTTGTATGTGTGCTTAATGATTTCCTGAGGGCAAGAGACAGAGGTGATTGGTCAATCTTAATCCTTCTGGATCTCTCTGCAGCATTTTATACCATGGACCACAGAATTCGAATTGAGCGCCGGAAAAATTTCTGTGGACTGGATGGCACAGTCCTTAGCTGGTTCAAATAATTTCTGACCGGCAGGAGAGTTTCTTCTGGAGTAAACTCTTCATCACCAGTGCCATTGCCATGTGGTGTCCCACAGGGTTCTATACTATCTCCCATGCTTTTTGCAGTATACATGCTACCACTGGGTGAAATAATCAGACGTCATGGTCTGGTCTACCACTGCTATGAAGATGATACACAACTGTATCTGGCCTTTGCTCCAGGTACTGAGAAACCAATACCAACCCTAAATGGCTGTCTAGCCGAGCTCCAGGAATGGATGAGTGCCAGTTGGCTGCGACTGAACCCTGATAAAACAGAGGTCCTTATGATGGGTTACAAGACAAGGCTGCAGCATAGCCAACCAACAGGACTTACACTTGGGGATTCAGAACTAAAAAACACTGAACATGTGCGGAATCTTGGTGCTGTCCTGGATAGTGGCATCTGACACTTAAACATCAGGTATCAGCCACAATCAAATCCTCATTCTTTCATCTGAGGAACATAGCCAGAATCAAGCACTTAATTTCCTCAGAAGATCTGCCTAAAGTCATACATGCATTTATATCATCACGTCAAGACTACTGCAATGCCCTCTACCTTGGTCTCCTAGCAAAAGCAATGCACCGCTTGCAGATGGTACAAAATGCAGCTGCCAGGCTATTAACCAACCAGCCCCATTCCAGTCACATAACACCCCATTCTCTACTCCCTGTAAGATGGCAGATCGTTTTCAAGATTGGCTTACTAACTTTCAAAGCTCTACATGACCAGGGCTCAAGGTACTTGAAGCAGCTTCTGATCCCTTACTGTCCCACTCGATTACTGCGATCCGTTGACAAAGGACTATTAACAGTACCTAGAATCTCCCAGAATTCATATGGTGATCGAGCTTTCAGCTTTGTGGCTCCGACTATATGGAACTCCCTTCCCCGCACAGTTCGAGAAGCCTCCACTCTAGAATCCTTCAAAAATAAACTCGACTTGCCTGTTCAACCAAGTATTTCACTAATGTCCCTTGTTAAGCTTGTTTTGTATTTTGTGCTGTAAAGGCAAAAATAAATCTCTTTTTAGTCCTCTTAGGATAAATGTGCTATATACTGTAAATAATATTACATTCACTGTGTGTGCTACAATGTACTGGGGACTAGCTCCCTGTACCGCCAGCACTGCAATGGTTATAGCCCAAGCACTGGGACTAGAGCTATAAAGGCAGGTGAACAATACTGTATAAATGTTTAAATAAAATGTATACTGCATTTTAAAATGTATGTGCAGCACTCAGCCGGGAAGCAGATCCCACAGCTGAAGTGCTGTGGTGTGTAAAACCCAAATCTGTGCACAGAGTGTTATATATTTACCGTAAGGTGGTTTTAATGTAGTAATTATGAAAAATTGCACTTACCCTCTTCCCTGGTGGTCGAGGGGGATCTGGAACCCTCCAGGGGCTGCTGGTTTCCCCAGACCCCTCCCAGAGTACCAGAATGTCCTCCCTGGCAGCCCCCTGCATCAGAATGGTATGAGGAGATGCAGGGTGAGCTGGCCAGCACAGCTAATGCTTTCCCAGGATCTCCAAAGAGCTCACACTCGGTGGCCAGGAGACTGCTTCCTAGGGATCTTATGTACCTCTTGTGGTTAAACCTCTTGTGTGGGAACTTGTTTTTTTAAAGACATTGAGCAATAAACATCTTCCCTTAAGATGCCAGCATCCTGTGAGCACCAGAATAGTGCAAAATGCTACTCCATTCTCTGGCTTTTCTGGATTGAGCCCAATGTCTCCAAGCTGAACCCTTCTGCCAGCTACCTTGTGCGGACTGGTCCATAGTGAGGGACCAGTGAGAATTAGCAGACACTATACAGGAAGTGTTGCAGCAACATATGTCCACACATACCCAGAATACGGAGTGCCAGTGTAGAAGCCTGATTGGAACCAGCATTTCCAGGTGCTGCTGTAGGAGTGGGAGGAGTCAGCAACAAGCAGTTACTGGCGACGAGAGGGAATCCCTTGGACGAGTAACCACCCTCTATTCAATCAGTGATAAAAATCTGTGATGGTCTGGCAGAGCAGGGTCATGAGGCCTCCTCTCTAGAAATCTTCAAAAACAGACTCGATACTCCAGTTTACTCATGCATATCATCAATGAACCTACAGTAGCGTTCCTGCTAGGCTGTTTTAAGCAGGGCGTCGCACCCTGCCCGATATTTAAAGGGCAGAATGCGCCCTGCCCCTCTTGGCGGCGACCTGCTAAAACAGCCTGTGGGGCATACCTTAAAGTCAGCCTGCGGGTGTCAGATTTGCCCCTTCACTCTTGGTGGCATGCCCGGCACTTACAGGCATGCCAGATGCCCCCAAGCTCTCCCTTCTCTGCGAATATATGCCGAACGCATGGCATCTATTCACCGGCGGTGACCGCTGCACCCCTATTTTCCCCACCCGCGGAACACTGCGGCATCAGGGAAAATAACGGTGCAGCGGTCACTGCCGGTTAATAGATGCCATGCACACAGCATCTATTCACAGAGAAAGGAGAGCTTGGGGGCAGCCCGGCACGCCCCCAAGAGAGACACCCCTATAGTGACCACGCCCCCTTTTTGGGCGCACTATAATGGTCCTGCCTCACGCCGGACCTAGAGTGAAGCTTACATTGTTTCATCCCCTTCCTAGGTTTGTATAGCAATGGCTAGGATTTAACTAAGTACTTGCATGTCTCCCATATAACATCATAAATAATAATAGATGATTATTTGCTCCTCATCTCACACCTTGCTGCCCGAACTAGCAATGACGTATCCATTTCATAGCATCTCTCCATCCAGTGTCCCATGGGTGGGGAAAATAGCGGCGCATGCGCCCGGCATCTATTCACTGAAACAGGAGCATTTGGGGGCAGCCCGGCATGTTCATAAGTGCCAGGCATGCCCCCAAGAGTGATGAAAAGGGGGTGCCCTTTTCTCGTGGCCATGCCCCCTTTTCAGCGCATCCAGAAGTGCCCCTTTCTAGCTTTGGTGTCCTGCCTGGCGCCGAACCTAGAATGAACTTCACTACAGTACACTTTTGCAGTACTAAATGTACTCTTTTCTGAATTTTTTATTTTTCTTCATATTCTGAGTTTTATTATCTATAAGTAAAGTCTTTGGGGTCAATTTACTTTCATAATAAAACATGCATGCATCGCAGCAATGTGCACACCCGCGCAATTCGTAACGTCAATTCAAAGCGCCATCGCGCAACTTTTCCACAAAAAGCAACCTGGTAAAAGTGCATGAAAAAGTGAGGAAACCACCCTGGACCCCAAAAGAGAAGCAACTGAGATAGCAAGACAATATAGAAGGATGTTAGTGATAATAAAGAAAGCACTGGAGGTACCTAAAAGGTTTAAATTTAGCATTTTTTTTATTAATGAAAGAAAAATGATAGGTAACAAATGTTTTCAGCAAATGGAAGTCTTTACAATACTTTGGGGTATGGAAAAATGTGTTTAGTGTGATTTTTCTTTTAGTTTTTATACAAGTTTTAAAAAGTTGGGGGAAAAAAACACTTTAGTTCCAATCCCCAAGTTTTAAAAACCTCTCCCATCAATACACCTCCATGTACCTTGTCCCACATTATTTAACCCATTATTACGCTTTTAAGATAAATGCACCCGAAAACTGACATGTCTTTATTGGGCATATTATACTATTTAAACCCATCCAAATGTAAGATTATTATTTGGGAGGGATGTGCCAGAGGATCTGCACTATGGGCCCGATTCAGATCCATCGAAGATGCTATCCCTCACATATCGCAATAGCGAAAATATGCTGATGTCTCCAAAGCTTACCCGAGCATAGGGACGCCCACTGCTGCCTTCTCATATCAGTCCCACAACCTGCATCAGTGCCACCATCGGGAACATTGATGCAGATTGGGCAGCCATGCAGCTTCTGAGTAAGCCTGACCTGTCTCAAACACTGCGGCTCTCCTGAGACGCTGCAAGCTCTCATACTGCGAAGGAGATCACAATGGCTAATTTATAAATGCCCTAGAAACGGAGTTTTAAAAATGTCCCAACACGCCTGTATTTACCTAGCCACCCCCGCCCCGTTACCTCCCCCAAATGCTGACTACCTGTCACTCACGTGTAATTGGTAAATAAGTCTCTGCATGTGCACAGTGTGGCTTTCAAGCATTTGCAATGGCTAAAAATCAATCAGCATAAACATTGGCATTTGCGTGCAGATCTGAATCAGGCCCTATGTCCTGACATTATTACCTTAAAATAAAGATTCCCCCCAACCCAGTAATGTATGTTTGGGAGTGCCTAATCTTGGACCACTGCCTCTCACTGTATTTAGCAGAGTCCTCGCACACGGGATGGGTACGGGATGCCGGTGCTTGGGATCCCAGCAGTCAGAATCCCGACGTTGGCATCCCGGCAGGGTTAGAATACTGACACTTGTTGATCAGTATTCTAACCCTCCCCCTCACTCTACCTACTGTAAAATAGCTTTTGTCTAACTATTGAAAACAAGCTACCTACAGAAACAAAAATAAAACATGCTAAATTAAATCCCCCTCCTTTGTGCGGGAAAATAGAAGCATTTTACATGGTTTCCCGACCATTCACCTTGAATTCATTGGAAATTGCATGTTGCGGCTCTAGCACGGCACTCTCTATATCGCCTAAATAACACAGCAGTGAGTCAAATGGAATAAGCAGAAGCGAGGTCAGATTGGAAGATGCAGTTAAAAATAAAAGCTGCATTTACTATTCAAAGTCTGGGATGCTGTCCAAATAAACCATTGATTCTTATTGTAAGCAGAACTAGGAAATCAACTTGAAAATCTAAAGGTTAGCAAAACTTCTCCAACCAGATGGTCAAAATTTTTCCAGGGCAACCTAAATTCTTTTCTCCCATGCCTTTATTTACTAACAGCCTAAGACAGGGCTCGACAATTTTTTGTAAAATCTAGGAGCCATCTTAAAAGTTTAGGAGCCTGACCATCGTCTATTACCAAAATTATGAAAGCTTGTATAGACCACCACACATGCCCTTTCAGTACCCCTCAACCTAGTAGTACGCCCCCAGTAGTAAGCCCCTTGTAATAGTGCCCCCAGTAGTAAGCCCCCTGTAATAGTGCCCCTTGTAAAAGTGCCCCAAGTTGTAAGCCCCTTGTAAGTGCCCCCAGTAGTAAGCCCCTTGTAACAGTGCCCCCAGCAGGAAGCCCCCTGTAATAGTGTCCCCAGTAGTAAGCCCCTTGTAATAGTGCCCCCAGTAGTAAGCCCCATGTAATAGAGCTCCCAGTAGTAAGCCCCCTCTAATAATGCCCCCATTAGTAAGTCCCCTGTAATATAGTGACCCCAGACACGACGTCTCTCCCATAGTGCCCGTGGGGGGAGCCGGACGCTAAAGCTCAGGAGTGAGCTCCGGCTGCTGCTGCTCCTCGTTGGTATGGGAGAGACGTCATGACGAGTGAGCTCCGGCTACAGCTGCGGGGAGTCGGGTGCCCGCTGGTAAAATTTCAGCGGGCACCCAACAAATGGAGCTTCTCTGCGGCGGGGGGTCTTGGAAATCCCGGTCGCCAGGACTAAAATCTTAGTCGCCGTGGCGACCTGGCGCCCAGGATTTGTTGAGCCCTGTCCTAAGAGCAGATACAGGAACATAAAGTATTACTATGTCCTTCTGCAAGCTGAGCCAGTCATTTTGTGAGATGAACTAATGTTCCTGAAAATACAGTCCATCAATTTACTTGTGGCATGACTAATGCTGGGTAGATATTAGACAACTATCTGGCCATATCTCAGCGGATCAGGCAGATAATTGTACAGTGTATGTACCTCAAAATATCGCTTTGTTGGACATGCTGAATTGACCGGCACATTTCAACAGATGCAACATTTTGTGAGTCGCAGTGTATGCTGCCCCTGCCTGAAATTTCCATTTTCCTTCACAGGGGAGGAACGAGAAAATCTTGCAGACATTGTGGCCATGCACTGTGACATATCTCAGTGTATGGCCACAACATCTGATGGGGGGATGGGTACGGGATGCCGGTGCTCGGGGTGAAGGTGGTCATAATCCCGATGCTGGCATCCTGACAGGGTTAGGATACAGACACACGACGGTAGGTATGCTACCCCTCCCCCACTCTCTACTCTAACCCTCCCCTTAAACCCGCTACTTACCTTCTGGATTCCGCAGGTCAGGATGCCGGCACCGGTATTCTAAAAGGTGTCCGTATTCCAGCGCTGGCATTCTGACTGCTGGAATCCCCGCAGTCAGTATATTGACTGCATCCCGATGGGTTAAAGCCTGTCGGACAAAATGTCTTTTATCTGATAATGTATCCCCAGCATAAGACAAGTGGCATTATGTACCTCATGCTTCAGTGAAGTCACTAATTAGTAGCGAACGGTTACTCTGTTCAATGATTACTGGGTAGGCTCACAAAATGGCTGCTTCCCAAAGTGTTGGTAATGTGCAAACATGAAAAGGAAAAATATTGCCAACCGTGAGGATAGTGAACTGAGGTCATAGGTTTGATTCCAGTCAGTCATATCTGTATAGAGTTTGCATGCTCTCTCAGTGTATGTATGGGTTTCCTTTGGCTTGCTATGGTTTTCTCCCACACTCCAAATTCATACTAATAAGTTCATTGGCTTCTAACAAAATAACCTGTGTGTTTGTGTATATTGAAGCTCTACTGGAGCAGAGACTAAACATTGTCTGGAATGTGCTGAGTAATATGTAGGTTCTATATAAGAACCACTGGGGCAGATGTATTATAGCTGCACTTAACGTGCCGCTATAACGCTTCCCGCTTCCCCTCTTTACCGAGGCGAAGTAGGAAGCACTACTGAGGAGATGTATGAACATCTCATCGGCTGGAGAGGGGGAGCTGGAGGCGTGGAATCTGGAAACACTTATCCGGTTGCTTCCAGGCCACTGAAAGTTGGTCTTGAAGCTGTTGCGAGAAGAGACCATTTTTGTTGCTTAACAAATAAAGCAAACTCCTGATTTTCAGGTACTATGTCCTCAGGTAAATTAAGGACCTGTCTGACCACCCGGATTAAGGGCTCTACCCCCAGAGAACCAGATTCTAAATCTGGTGGTGTGGACGCATCATCCTTCAAAACCTCATCCAATTCACCCTCCTCATTTTCTTCTTGTGAGGGGTGTTCTTCGTCTTAATCATCCGACTGGAGCACTGTCGTTAATGGCCGTTTTTGTGACGGCTTTTGATAGGAATTAGAGGTCATGTTACTAGTGGAACCCATGATATGTACAAGGCTTTCCACTGATTTGGCCAATCCTGTCGCCCAGGGGGGTTGTGACAGACGAGACTCGGCCAACTCTGACGTGAAGTTCGCCATAACTACTGCTAAGTCAGAGGCCCATGGAGGAGTAGGCGAAGTAGTAGGTGATGCAGTGATAGCAATAGGCGGATCTACTACTGTACAAACATCACTTAGTGTGGAGCCAGTAGCATTTGGCCGTGTTTGTTTGTTTTTGCACTTTGAGCAAACATTTTTTTGTAAAGCCTTGGTGGCTATGCCTGTCATGTTATAGACACACAGCCCACTCACACAGAATCAGTAAATATATAGTATAAACAGAAGGCTAATGGGACAGAGGGGGAGATTCACACCATTCCCTTCCCTAATTACTGGATTCCCTGCAGCACCAGCCATTTATAGCACCCCAGCGTACTCACAGCCCTTTGAAAGGATCCTGCTGTAATAGGGATGTCAGGTGCCAGGAGAATCAGCCTTCTGTAAACGGTGCATGTACTCAGCCTGTAGTGAGGAGAGAAGCAGGCAGACACGTGTGTCATATTATAGTCAGTAGCACAGCACTTGCCGCTCAGGGAGAGAGCCCGCGCTGTTCAGCTCCGCCCTTTCTTCACCTCCGGCGCCAAGATGGCTCCTCTTGCCGACTACAATTATATCACAGCGCCGCGCTGCCAGCACTATTTTCTCCTGACCAGCGGGAGGTGGGGGGACTCTCGAGAGCCGCTCTGTAGGGCGGCTCCCTGTCTGCTTCTGAGAGGGGGGTGGGCAACGCGCAGCTGGTTTTTTTTTACTCACTGCGCTCCCTTTCCTTCCACTGAAGGAGTACACTGTCATCCGTGCTGCCTGCGGCAGTGAGGAGCTGTCAGGTGCTTTCGACAAAAGCACTGTGCACTCCTGTCTGACTCTAAGGTTGCCAGGGACCCGGACCCACACCTTTTAGAGAGGTGGTGAAGGGTCCCTATTAGTTGTCATAAGTAATGAAAGAAAAAAAATATATGTTTTTAAAAGTATACTGCTGGAGCACGGCATGTAGTGACCAGCTGGCTTGGCACTTTTTTCTAAACTGAGGGGCTGGTGGGGCATAGAGGGGGAGGAGCTTCACACTTCTAAATTATTTAAAGTGCCAGCTCCAGCTATCACACCTCTATACCCCAGTGTAATAGCCTCCAGTGTCCCCTAGTGGATGAAACAGAAAAACTTGCGATGTAGATGGAAGAGACTTGCCATTCTGGAAGGGTAGATTGCATCCATAGTATTTTAGTATATTATCACCACCAAGGCAGACATTATATAAACCAATGGCTTTTCACGAAATGTTCTGTTTTGATGTTGACAGTTGGATGTAACATCCTTTCTTCTGTTAATCTAAACGTAGACATGTGAGTGTAGAGGGTGAGAGGTGACTACTTCAGATGAGTGGCGACAGCATAAAGCTTCAGCAACAAAGAACAAATTATTTCTGTATGTGGGAAGACAAGAACGATAGCGCATCTAACATTTATTTTTCCTATGGGATTTTACAGGTCTGAACCCAAAGTAAACTTACACTTTTTACAATCAAAAACCATTACAACACAGGTCTGTTCCATAAGCATAAAACCTGATTCGAGGGTGTAATAAATGCTTATAAAATAATAAGAGCCAGCGAACCAATGTCAATGAGTAAAGATGTACAGGACCTGCTAGGCTGCGATGTAGTATTATTTCATTAACCCTATGGTGCTTAGCTGAGGCTAATGTGATAACATAAGTGGCTGATGATATTGTGTAAGACAGCCATAACACTGCACAAAATCACTTTGGTCCTGGCATATGCCTCAATTTCTACCAATTTTATAGGTGTACAGATGACACCAATTAAGCAGCACAGTACGAAAACCTAACCAGTCACAGCCACGTGTTAGCCGCTGGAGATGGGGGGACGGGGGGGGACGGGGAGGTTAGGTTTAGGGAGCAAAGCGAGGTTAGGGTTAGGCACCCCCCTGGGAGGGATAGGTTTAGGGTGCGATAAAGGGGGTTAAGGTTAGGCACTAAGTGGGGGAGGTTAGGGTTAGGCACTAGGGGATGGTGGTTAGGGTTAGGCACTAGGGGGGGTGAGGTTAGGGTTAGGCACTAGGGGGGTGAGGTTAGGGTTAGGCACTAAGTGGGGGAGGTTAGATTTAGGCACTAAGTGGGGGAGGTTAGGATTAGGCACTAGGGGATGGTGGTTAGGGTTAGGGACTAGGGGGGGTGAGGTTAGGGTTAGGCACTAGGGGGGGGGGTTAGGGTTAGGCACTAGGGGGGGTGAGGTTAGGGTTAGGCACTAGGGGGGGGTGAGGTTAGGGTTAGGCACTAGGGGGGGTGAGGTTAGGGTTAGGCACTAGGGGGGGTGAGGTTAGGGTTAGGCACTAGGGGGGGTGAGGTTAGGGTTAGGCACTAGGGGGGGTGAGGTTAGGGTTAGGCACTAGGGGGGGTGAGGTTAGGGTCAGGCACTAGGGGGGGTGAGGTTAGGGTTAGGCACTAGGGGGGGTGAGGTTAGGGTTAGGCACTAGGGGGGGTGAGGTTAGGGTTAGGCACTAGGGGGGGTGAGGTTAGGGTTAGGCACTAGGGGGGTGAGGTTAGGGTTAGGCACTAGGGGGGGTGAGGTTAGGGTTAGGCACTAGGGGGGGTGAGGTTAGGGTTAGGCACTAGGGGGGGTGAGGTTAGGGTTAGGCACTAGGGGGGGTGAGGTTAGGGTTAGGCACTAGGGGGGGTGAGGTTAGGGTTAGGCACTAGGGGGGGTGAGGTTAGGGTTAGGCACTGGGTGGGTGAGGTTAGGGTTAGGCACTAGGGTGGGTGAGGTTAGGGTTAGGCACTAGGGGGGTGAGATTAGGGTTAGGCACTAGGGGGGGTGAGGTTAGGGTTAGGCACTAGGGGGGGTGAGTTTAGGGTTAGGCACTAGGGGGGGTGAGGTTAGGGTTAGGCACTAGGGGGGTGAGGTTAGGGTTAGGCACTAGGGGGGTGAGGTTAGGGTTAGGCACTAGGGGGGTGAGGTTAGGGCTAGGCACTAGGGGGGTGAGGTTAGGGTTAGGCACTAGGGGGGTGAGGTTAGGCACTAGGGGGGTGAGGTAAGGGTTAGGCATTAATAAGGGAGGGTAGGGATAGGGTACTTACCTGCCCTGTCGGGATCTTCTCCCTTCAAGCTGCCGGTATCGGGATATTCATACCCATTCCCCTGGAAGACACCCACACAAACACATGGAGAACATGCAAAGTCCATACAGATTTACTGTGTCTTTTTGAGTCTTTACTCTACTGTACACTCTTGCACACCTAGGGATCTGACAGAGGAGTGTGGACATGCACCTGGATGTTAAATGGTTGGCCAATCAGGGATCCACTTCGGAAAACAATAGGGTCTATGTACTAAGCTTTGGAGAGAGCTAAGGTACCAACCAATCAGCTCCTGTCAGTTTACAGGTTATTGATTGGAAAGTGACTGGAGCCGATTGGTTGGTAATTTATCTCGGCCCACTTTCTCTCTCTCCAAGGCTTAGTACATAGACCCCTATATGCTTCATAAAGGGCCTCTATGTGTGTGTGTACCGAGTACTGAGGTGGTGAGATTGCACAACTGCGTACAACCCAGAATAGTAGCGTGTAGTTACATTATCATTTAGTTCGCAGCAGGCATGCAGAATTGCATCCACATTATGTGCGAAAGAGACTGACACAGAGGATGGTTATGTGCACACAAACATTTGGTAATTCATCCAGTTTCTGACAGAGGTCCACAGAGATCACTGATCTGTATAAAGTGGTACAGTTGTAGTGAATGTGCCTCCTCTGTGCACTGCATCTCTCCATGTACAGCAGGTAAAATAAGTATTGAACACATTTTTCTCAGTAAATATATTTGTAATGGGGCTATTATAATTAAATTTTCACCAAATGTGAGCAACAACCCATGAAATACACACATGCAAAGAAATCAAACCATAGATGTCCATAAATTAGGTTACGTGTAATAATGTGAAATGACACAGGGAAAAAGTATCGAACACGCTTACTGAAATGTATTTAATACTTTGTATAAAAGCCTTTGTTGGTAATGACAGCTTCAAGACACCTCCTGTATAGAGAAAGTAATCGCATGCATTGCTCAGGTGTGATTTTGGCCCATTCTTCCACACAGTCTTCAAATCTTAAAGGTTCCGTGTGGCCTCTTCTATGAACTCTGATCTTTAGTTCTTTCCATAGATTTTCAATTGGATTCAAGTCAGGTGATTGGCTGGGCCATTGTAGCAGCTTTATTTTATTTCTCTGAAACCAATTGAGAGTGTCCATGGCTGTGTGTTTGGGATAATTGTCTTGCTGAAATGTGCACCCTCGTTTTATCTTCAGCATCATGGTTGATGGCAGCAGATTTTTATCAAGAATGTCTCAGTATATTTTTCCATTCATCCTTCCTTCAATCACATGAAGTATGCCAGTACCGTATGCTGAAAAACAGCCCCACAACATGATGTTCCCACCTCCAAACTTCACTGTTGGTATGGTGTTTTTGGGGTGATGTGCAGTGCCATTTCCCCTCCAAACATGGTGTGTATTATGGCATCCAAAGAGTTAAATTTTGGTCTCATCCTGCCATACTATATTCTCCCAGTATTTCACAGGCTTGTCCAAATGTTGTGCAGCAACATTAAACGAACTTCAACATGCTTTTTCTTCAGCAATGGAGTCTTGCGTGGTGAGCATGCATACAGGCCATGGCGGTTGAGTGCATTACTTATTGTTTTCTTTGAAACAATTGTACCTGCTAATTCCAGGTATTTCTGAAGCTTTGCAGAAGTGGTCCTTGACTCTTGGGCAACTCTTCTGATAATATTTTCACTCCATTGTTAGATATCGTGCGAGGAGAACCTGTTCGCGGCCGGTTTATAGTGAAATTATGTTCTTTCCACTTACGGATTATGGCCCCAACGGTGCTCACTGGAACATTCAGAAGTTTAGAAATCATTCTGTAACCAATGCCATCAGTATGTTTTGAAACAATAAGGTTGCAAAGGTCTTGAGAGAGCTCTTTGCTTTTACCCATTATGAGATGTTTCTTGTGTGACACCTTGGTAATGAGACACCTTTTTATAGGCTATCAGTTGGGACTGAACCAGCTTATTTTAATTTGCACTGACAAGGTGCAGGATTACTAATTACTGATAGATTTCAGTTGGTATCTTGGCTTTCCATGCCTTTTTGCACCTCCCTTTCTTCATGTGTTCAATACTTTTTCCCTGTGTTATTTCACATTATTACACATAACTTAATGTATGGACATCTATGGTTTGATTTCTTTACACACGTGGATTGCATGTGTTGCTGCTGATATTTGATGAAAATTTCATTACAACAGCCCCATTACAACTATATTTACTGAGAAAAATATTGAGGTGTTCAATACTTATTTTACCCGCAGTAGATCAATTATCCCCAGCAGTGCTTTCCTCTCTCTTCCGTTCACCTGTCAGAGAGAGAGGAGATGGAATTACCAAATACACTTATCTTGCCCAGTAGCACAGTGACAGGATACATCTTCCTCAAAGTAAATAAAGAGATAAACTTTGCTCCAGTTTAGTGAACACTGAGTTTAATATACTATGCCCAATAGTACACATTTTAATGGAACGTATGAATGCATTATTAAAACATTCGTTTAGCAAATATTAAATGAAAAAATGTTTTTTTGTTTTTTATTTATTTATGCTTAAAAATGGAGAAATGGGAAACACACTGGATAAGATAATATCGCTTTTACCATATGTGCAATGCTACAATTTTTATCAAATAAGAATACATCAATTCTTGTCATCAGCCATCAAAATACTCACTCATCCAAAAACATCAGTATGAGAGTGGGTCCGTTACCGCTTCCCCCACCTCTTACATCACGCTGCTGTGTGCTGGGCTGCACTGGGAGACTGTTCACGGCTGCTAAAAAGCAGCCAAAGCAGTCTCCTGTGCCTGTGGGGGGAGCGATCAAGCTGATCGCGCCCCCCCCCCACTGGTTATGCACTGGGCTGAGGTGGCTCAGAGCGCCCCTCTCATGCGCACTGCAAACCTGGGTTTTTTTTTCAAAGGGGGCGTGGCCACGAATCCCACGATTAGGCCACGGCCCCTTTTTCTCGGGCCTGCAGCGGCTCTTGGCGGGCCTGCATTTAGGGGACGATTCAGTTGCTTTGGGTGCCCATAGCTCCCATCTAAAGTAGCACTGGTCGCGACAGCCACATTCACCCAAACCGCGTAACCTGTGCAAAGAGCTGGTTAAGGCGCCCAAAAGACAAAAGCCTGAATTTGGGTGGATTTTGTCTTACATCTCAGGAGGGTGCGAGCAGTAATCTGAGATTGAACAGCAACTGAATAGCTTCCAGTCAATTTAGATGGGAGCTACGGACATGAGAAACAATAGGATTTTGGTACTTACCGATAAATCCCTTTCTCCGATTCCACAGGGGACACTGGAGTCTCAATACAATGGGGTATAGGAGTGGGTTAACCGGGAGCTGGCACCTTAAAAAAAAAAAAAAAAAAAAAACATAACAGTAGCTAGCTCCTCCCCCTCTATACCCCCTCCCCCTCTATACCCCCCCCCCCCCCCCAAGCCAGTCTAAAAATAACTGTGCCCGAGGAGAGCTGGAAGTAAGGAGAAGGAGACAGAAAAGCTACAATAACTACATTCATGTACTAACACATCATATACAGAAAGAAAAACAGTAACAGACCAATCAAACAATCTAATGCAACAACTGTAGCATTTTGCAGAAAAGAACAGCGCAGGGAGGGCGTCCAGTGTCCCCTGTGGAATCGGAGAAAGGGATTTATCGGTAAGAACCAAAATCCTATTTTCTCCTTCATCCACTAGGGGGACACTGGAGTCTCAATACAATGGGGACGTCCCAGAGCTTACATCCCGGGTGGGAGAGCGCTGAGAACCCTGCAGTACTGCACGACCAAACTCAGAAGCGGAGGCCGCAAAAGTATCAAATCGGTAAAACTTAAGGAAAGTATGCTTTCCCGACCAAGTAGCTGCTCTGCAAAGTTGGTTTAATGAAACCCCCCGAGCAGCCGCCCATGAAGGACCTACCGAGCGTGATGAATGAGCGGTAATGGTACTAGGTGGTTGTCTGGAAGCCACCACATACGCCTGTCTGATAGCCAGGCGAATCCATCTTGAAATGGTTTGTTTGGATGCCGGCCAACCTGGACGGGCCAAATCAAACCTAATAAATAATGCGTCAGATTTACAGAAGGAAGCCGTCCGGTCCACGTAAATCTTAAGAGCCCTGACTACATCCAATAACTTCGAATTTGGAGAATAGTCTTTGAAAACCGGAACCACTATCGGCTGATTTATATGAAAAGCAGTCACTACCTTGGGAAGAAAAGATTTCTGCGTGCGTAACTCCGCCCTATCCTCATGAAAAATGAGGAAGGGGGGACGACAGGATAAGGCACTGAGCTCCAACACTCGCCTTGCTGAGGCGAGCGCCAACAGCAGAACCACCTTCCAGGTTAAATACTTCATTTCTACCCTGTGTAAAGGCTCAAAGGTCTCAGACTAAAGGAACGTTAAAACTAAATCCAAATCCCAAGGTGCAGTAGGCGGTATGAAAGGAGGTTGAATTCTGATGACTCCTTGTAAAAAGGTCTGAACATCTGGAAGCAAGGCCAATTTCCTCTGAAAGAAAACTGACAATGCAGATATCTGTACCTTTAAGGAACCTAGACGAAGGCCCGCTGTTAGACCGGCCTGAAGAAAAAGGAGGAGACGCGATGTCCTAAAAACTGCTAGAGGGTAATTACGTCTCTCGCACCAAATAACATAAGCCTTCCATATGCGATAGTAATGCTGAGAGGTGACATCCTTCCTGGCCCGCAGCATAGTGGGAATCACGCTGGACGGGATCCCCTGGCTTCTGAGGACGGCCCTTTCAGTAGCCAAGCCGTTAAATGAAGCCGCCGTAAGTTCTGATAAACGAATGGCCCCTGCAGAAGAAGATCCTCCTGAAGGGGTAGGGGCCAAGGTTCGTCTATTAACAGATTTTGTATTTGCGACTACCACGCTCGCCTGGGCCAATCTGGTGCTACTAGTAGTACCTTGACTCCTTCTCGCATGATTTTCTGGAGCAAGCGTGGAATGAGAGGAAACGGAGGGAAGACGTAGATGTAATGGAAGGGCCACGGAGCTGACAGTGCGTCCACCGCTGCAGCTTGAGGATCCTTTGTCCTGGAGTAGAAGACTGGTAACTGGTGATTTACTCTTGACACCATGAGATCGGCTTGCGGACAGCCCCACCTCAGAGTCAGTTGATGGAACACCTGAGGATTGAGGGACCATTACCCCGGATGGATGTTCTGCCGACTGAGATAGTCAGCCTCCCAGTTCTCTACTCCCGGAATGAATATCGCAGAAATTGCTACTGCAAATTCCTCCTCCCATATCAAAATCTTGCTTACCTCCCTCATAGCGGCTCTGCTTTTTGTGCCGCCTTGTTTGTTTATATAGGCCACCGCTGTGGCATTGTCTGACTGAACTCGGATCGCCTGACCCCTCAATATGGGCTGCGCCTTCTGAAGGGCATAAAACACTGCTCTCAACTCCAGCACATTTATGGATAGACTTGCTTCCCGTTGAGTCCAGAGCCCCTGAAAATGCCTTCCCAGGGTCACTGCTCCCCACCCTCTTAGGCTTGCGTCCGTGGTGAGGAGTATCCAATCCCACATGGCAAATCTTCCCGCCAACAGGTGAGAGGGATTCATCCACCATATGAGGGATGTTCGTGTTTGCGGCGCCAAAAGAACCCTGATGTAGAAACAGGTGGGACCCTGAACACTGGGAAAGAAGATCTAACTGAAAGGTTCGGGCGTGAAATCTTGCGTATTGTATCGCCTCGAAAGCTGCTACCATTTTCCCGAGAAGACGGATACAGAGATGTACTGACACCCAGCGATGCTGTAAAACCATGCACACCAGGTGCTGAATGGGGGCAACCTTGTTCTGGGGCAAAAATACTTTTTATTTCCTTGTGTCTAGTATCATTCCCAGAAAAAGTAGGCGTTGGGTGGGGATCAGGGAGGATTTCTTGAAATTTAGGATCCATCCGTGCTATAAGAGAACACTCTGCGTTAGATGAATGTCCTTTAACAGGCGATCCCGTGACGAGGCCTTTATCAAGAGATCGTCCAGATACGGAACAATGGCAATACCCTGACGATGCAGCAGGGCCATCATTTCTGCCATAATCTTTGTAAACACCCTTGGTGCTGACGAAAGGCAGGGCCTGAAATTGAAAATGTGAGTCTAGTATTGCAAAACGAAGAAAAACCTAATGAGGGGGCCATATCGGTATATGGAGATAAGCATCCTTTATGTCGAGGGACACTAAAAACTCGTCTTTCTCCAGACTCGCAATCACGGATTGGAGAGATTCCATTTTGAATCTGAAGACTCGCAGATAAGGGTTTAATTCCTTGAGATTGAGGATGGGCCTCATGGAGCCGTCCGGCTTGGGCACAACGAACAAACTGGAATAAAACCCTTGACATTTCTGGTGGGATGGAACCCTGACTATTACCTGAGACAATAATAGTTTCTCTATTGCCTCCTGAATAGCTACACGTTTTTCCGTAACCTGAGGTAAATCTGTCTTGAAAAAAACGAGAGGGAGGCTGTATTCTGAAATCCAGCTTTAGTCCCTGAACAATGACATCCCGAACCCAGGTGTCTTGACAAGACTGGTTCCAAATGTCCTTGAAACGTAGGAGTCAAGCTCCTACTCTGGGGTCCCCCAAATGAGAATGGAGAACGTCATGCGGTAGGCTTTGCAGCTGCTTTATCCTGCAGTGAGCTGGAAGCAGCTGAAGACAATGCTCTACCCCGGCCTCGGGTACCCCTGGAGAACGCTGGGCCTCCTCTAGCACGCCCTCTAAATCTCCCAGGGGCATGAAAGAACCGAAAGGACGGACCTGCCGAGGGTCTTTTGGTAGGAGGAGGGGTAGTAGATGGTAAATAAGTGGACTTCCCACCTGTAGCTTGTGAGATCCACTTATCTAATTCTGAGCCGAAATGAACCTCCCCTGTAAAAGGAAGAGCCTCGGACTGCTCTCTTAGACTCCACGTCTGCTTGCCACTGACGCAACCATAGAGCCCTTCTAGCAGACACAGCCAATGCTGAAGATCTGGCGGATAGACTGCAAATGTCCTTTGACGCTTCCCCCAGGAATGCAGCTGATTCTGCAATCTGCTCAGCTAACTGAATGAGGTCATCGGGTTGTGCACCAGACCTAATCCCTTCCGCTAGCTGCAAAGCCCAATTCTCAATGGCTTTGTTCACCCAACAGCAGACTTGAGCCGGACGCATCAAAACCCCTGCTACAGTGTATAGAGATTTTAATGTCTGTTCCAGCTTCCTGCCCAAGGTCTCTTTTAAAGCAACAGCACCCGGCACTGGAAGTACTGTCTTTTCAGAAAGACGGGCTACTGATGGATCTACCGCAGGAGGAGTTTCACACAATCTCCTACTGTCCTGCGGAAAGGTAACGGACTGCTTAACCCTTTTACCAAAAATAGACGGTTTTGCAGTTACCTCTACCTCCTCCACATGTAACACCTGTCGTACTGCTAATCAAGGCCTCTACCCCTTGTGATGCAGGTTCAATTTCCTCAGTAATCTGAACCTCCTCCTCCTGCACTTCCCCCTCCTCTTGGTCCTGAACATCCGCTTCGTCTGATTCATCCCAATGTAGGGGATTATGAATCAGCCTTTTATTAAGGACCTGAGTAGATGCAGAGGAGTCTGGGACATTGCCTTTGTAAGACCCTCTACCGATCTTGCTAGAGATCGGGCCCAATCAGGTTCAGCTGCTGTCTGATTCAGCCTCTCCCTGTCTCTGCTTCCAACTCAGATGACAGGTTGGATATAACTGATATTAATTGATCCAACCACATAGGCTGGCTCACATTAACAGAGTCCTGAGGCTGAGACATGCAATTATCACACAGTAAGGAAGCATTAGGCTGTCCCTGTGTGAATTTTTCCCCACAAGTCTTGCAGGAAAAGGCCTTTTGGGCTGCCTTAGACCCCTTGGTAGACATTACTGTTACCACAAACACACACACACAGAGACAGAAAAAGACGACAGTAGTAATCACAATCGCACTTACAGTATGACTGACTGAGAAGGGGCACAGAGGGGGATAAGCAATGCACTGAACAGCGCTAGTTGAATAACGCTGCAACAATATTAGCAAGGGCTGATAACCGAGTACTAGCCTGACTCCAGACACAGCCTGCCTTCACTTAGTAGTGCTCCAAAATGGCCCCTCAGCGTTCTTTAGAAGCGCTGAGGCTGATGGGAGGCAGAAGCAGAAGAAAAACTTAGGCTCCGCCCCCCCGCTATGGCGCCCTCCGCGGGAGCGGCAACTGTGAAATGCCCGCCTATTATAAAGTCCTGGCTCCTCTGCTAACCAGGGAGCCAGGGGACACTAACCTTGACCCTGCCTAGTGGATGAAGGAGAAAATTTGATTTCCCCCTTGAGCTATTCAGTTGCCCAAGCGGTAAACCTGCGACTAGTGCCTGAGGGCTAGTCGCGGTGCTACCTCATGCCATAACAGCATCGCACCAGGCACTTAAGCCGGGAGATGCAGTTTGCTGTTACTAAGCCCCGGACAATAGTTGTGGCAAGGTACATCTCCTGTCTTAAGTGCCAGGCGCAATGCAGTCAATTGAATAGCTCCGGGCACTTAACTTAGCTAGCGGGCTAAGTGCGCGGAGCTATTCAATTGACCGTGTCGTGTCCAGTACTTAAGTCAGGAGACGCACTTTACTGCGACTAATGCTCGGGGCTTGCTCGCAGTAAATTGCATCTCCCAGTTTAAGTGCTAGGTGCGATATTGTTATCGTATGTGGTAACACCACGTCTAGCCCTGAGGCACTAGTAAGTGCAGATTTCTGCTCGCTCCTTAATAAGGAGAGAGTAGAAGTTGTAGGTTTACCGCGCGGGCAATTGAATAGCTCTGGGCACTACAACCATGCAAAGAGAATTGAATTCCCCTCATAATACACAACAAATATGATCAAAATCAACACATTACAATTATTAGCAAAGATCCACATGTATGAAATATAAATAAAAAGGGAACTTATGCAAAAATACAGTAAAACGTAACTCAGACCAAGTCTTGCACAACTTTGAAAAGGAAGCTAACAGTATTATGCATAGCCATGTGAGGAGCAGAGACCAGAGACCATTCGGTTTATTACCGCATCAGCACATCAGAGCCCAATACACACAGACGCTGGTGCAGGGATGGGGGAACGAAAAACATTATCGAGACTGGGGGATAAAAAAATATATGCATCTGAATAAATTTTGCACAGCCCCTCCAACTCATTTGTGAGCGGCACTACAACTCCAGCTGCAATGCACTCACTCAGATATCATAGGTGCAGCACTGCAGACTGCAAATTGCAGAAGCCCAATGGATCCCATGGAGGAGAAGACAGAGGTCAGAAGAGCAAGCTTCTCCTGTCACGACTGGCCAACCTACCTTAGGCTCATCTAATTGGCAACCCCAAGAAACAGTGATTGGCTTACGATCGGGGATGGCGCAGTATGATGGGTGGTGTGGGTCTGCAGGATCCGATATTTTCTTTTTTGATTTCCTCTAGCCAGAAGCTAAAGCCATGGCACGCTCTGCTCCACACGCCAGGTCTGAAATCATAGTTGCCATGGCGACCAATATTTGTAGAGCCCTAGTTTAATGTGTAGATGTAGTGATTTACAAGTATACAGGGATCACTTAACCACGTGTTCCTGATGCTTTGCAAACTGTTGGTATTCTCCAGATCAGTCTTGTGTCATTGTTTAGATGAGACGGATCATCTAGACTGTTAAAGAGATCCTAAACTTGCCCTAAGCCCATAAAAAGAGAACTTTGTTATGTGTCATTATATAAAAGGGCCTGTCCCATCATCTTACAGCAAAGAGGCAGTCTTGTGGCACTGTTAGGCGTTCCTGTGCAGAGCCGGGGACATAACACGCAAATTCCATGGGCTGGGACTGGAGAAGACACTAATAGGAACAGAGTATTGCAGAAATGGGGACATAGGACGTGATTCAGAGATCATGTAATTGCATTTGGACTGTGCGTGAAAAATTAGCCACCCCCCACCCATGTGCACAACCTGCATCGAAATTATTTGTAAAAGCATCTTCTGGCTGCGAAGTGCTACATAAATCAGGAGGCACACAAGCCGACAAACATAGCATCATGATATGCCATAGCTGGTGAGGGCAAGGGTGCTTTGTACTTTAATCTGTATACGAATGTCTTCAATGACTTTACCCATTCATCAAAAGGGGTTGAAGCTTTGATGTGAGATTAATGCTTTGTATGTGCCTAAATGTACCATAATATTGAATTACAAATATCATACCATGCTACTCTTTGGATAGCAAGAGAAGAAAGTGTACTCTACAGAACAAATGTAGAGCTCAACTTTTCCATGTGTCTAAAATGCAGTCAATCTTGCATGTTGGAGTAGGTTCCAGAGTATTATAAATAATAGAGTAACAGTGATTATGTGAGGCCAGGGCTGCATGTCTCCGAGGCAGTGACCTGATGTGGAAGTGACCAGGTAGCCACACATATAGCGAGAGGAACAGGTTCCGCCACCAGCAGAGTTGTATAGTGAGACTCGTATTAAACGGATACAAAAGTCATACAGTACATCCAGCTTGTTTAGAGCAGTAGACAGTTGCCTGGGTTTGCTCCATTGCCATGGCTAGCATTTAGTTGTTAGTTACCAACAGGATTATCTAGAAAAACAATAAACATCTTTGTATGATGCTGTATACAATGAACAAGTAACAATACCAGTAAAAAGAAGGTGGAAACACAAAAGAACATTGTACACATTGCTGCTTACAAACAAACGTACAAAAAATACATGAACATTAATCACATTTTACTGGCCTGGAGCAGTAACCAGGTCACTATGTAAATGTGCTGATGTGTACTCCTAACAAGGAAGAGATTTAATATAACCCATAAGCCAAAACGCCAGTCTCACTGCTGCCCGGCAGGTATATAAAGTTTTCAGTAGATTGTAATAGGAATAAAACAAATGCTGCATAAATATAAGGACACTGCCCAATATATAGGAGCAATGCAATTACTGGTGATCTGCTGCCGAGCATCGCCGCGATGCGATATATGCCATTCCGGAACAGCACGTCTCTGCCACAGCGTTGATCTGAATGGCCTCCTTTGTGTTATAAACAGTTAAAAAGCCTATCAATAACAATGGCCCGAGTGTGAACCAATTAGGTTGTAGCTAGAATGAGCAGTAAAGAGAGTGATATTTTCCTTTTAAAACAAGGTTGAAAATGAAAGACACTCACTTGACCTAGTTATATTATTCCCTGTCATGGGGGTGTTCACATGCTGGAGAAAATCTGACTCTTGTAATGGAAATGGTATGGCACAGCTCTGAGACGCAGACATATCTGCATGCATGGGTTATCAGAAACACTGGAACCAATGAAATGTATTGTCATCCTGTTAGGCCAAGTGCCTAAAACAACTGGATCAATACAATTTGGCTAAACGTGTGTGTGGCTAAACTTTTCCATAATGCATAGTGCCATACTACTGCAAAGTGTATTAGTAACATAAGAGGAGCCATAACTTTAAGGTAGAAAGTGTGATGAATGAAACACACACACACACACACAATTACTGTGCAATGGCCTCTCTTATCCAACCATGGTTCCCAGATTCTAACAAACTCATGGAGCCATATACAGTTGGCGCACTCACATTTATTAAATACATATTTCTTCCTTGCGGAGGCTGCCTCAATGATGGCAGCTATAGCTGGCAAGATCTAAACAGGTCATATATTTGCCCTTAAACACAACTCACTTTTTATGAAACTTGTGTTAGGGCTAGTCATATAGTATAGGTCTGAGATTACATTTCATCAATAAAAGATAGACTTTCATATATAAGCTAATTTTGCTGTAAAAGGAAAAGTTACACAAGCACTTTGGTCCTGTGCTATTTCTCATCTTACAGGGCAATGGTCCCGGCTCTCTGTTGGTCTTGCCCTGATCACACGGTAGATTGTCCATGGGAGACCTATACAATATTTAATGAATGAAAGTGCTACATCCTAAACTAAAAGGCCTAAATGTAGGCACACTGCACAAAATGGAAGGGGGAGAGGCACAAAGGTAGAATTAGTCAGACTGGACTTGTACAAGCCTCCCTGCAGCCTGTGCTATATGCAGTGCTTTATCTTTCTGGTTTTGGGCCAATACTAATCTTGGGATATAGAAAGCAAAGCAATCTCAAGGATAACAAAATGTGCCCTGATGTTCAAAAAATATGGCTGAAATGCACTGGAGCACCCAGAAAGATAAGGCAACATATATTTAGTTTAGGCTGTGGGAAGGCATGTTATGGGCAAGACACTAGTGTTCTGTAGTATAAATTTATTGCATTACACTATAAACAAGTAGGAAATTGATGCCACTCATATCTTATATACAGGCTGAGTCTTCCATATCCAAAATGCTTGGGACCAGGGGTATTTTGGATAATGGAATATTCCGTATTTTGGAATATTGGCATACCATAATGAGATATCTTGGGAATGGGACCCCAATATACACATAGTGTTCCCTCTAGCTCCGGCGGGAGGCAGGGCGCCGGAGCTAGAGAGGGCGCGCGCGACCGTGAAGGGGGCGTGGCCATCGGAAAAGGGGGCGTGTCTATAAGAAACGTCCCCTTTTCGTCACTCTTGGGGGCGTGCCCGGCACTTACTGACACGCCGGGCAGCCCCCAAGCCCTGCAGACAGGGAGAATAGATGCCGGGCGCATGCGCCCGGCGTCTGTTCTCCGGCGGTGACCGGGTCACTGCATGTTTCTCCACCCGCGGGACACTGCGTCCCGCGGGTGAGAACGGCTCCCGCAGGCTGTGAGGGCAGGGCGCTTTTTGCCCTCCTCCTGGAGGGCAGGGTGCTTTTTGCCCTCCAGAAGGAGGGCAGGGCGCCGCGCCCCGCTAAAACAGCCTAGCGGGAACGCTATACACACAGCATGCATTTATGTGTTAGATACACCTTATACACACAGCCCGCAGGTCATTTTATACAATATTTCCAATAATTTTGTGGCTCAAGCAAAGTTTGTGTACAGAAATGAAATTAATTTATGTTTCATATACACCTTATATACACAGCTTGAAGGTAATTTTATACAATATTTTTAATAATTTGTGCCTTAGACAAAGTTTGTGTACATTGAACCATCAAAAATCAAAGGTTTTATTATCTCAGTCAGGCCAAAATTATTCCGTATTTCGGAATATTCCGTATTTCAGAATATTTGGATGTGGGAGACTCAATCTGTATGTGATTTGCTTTCATGCCAAGCATGTGGACATGTTCTACAGATGGATCAGAAAAATCTAGTATCACTTTATAAGAGTACTACCTTATTTTTTGAAAAGTGAGGCAATGTATATGGTAGAGCTTGCAATCTCAGGCATTATAGCGCATTCATGAACTGTTCCGTAGGGATTCGCACGTCTCTCAGGTTAAACATGCAAACTGAATGTTAGCCAAGTGCTGGGGTTTGCTCTAAGAGCAGATTGCGTAATACGAGGTCAGTGGGAAACAAGTTCTGTCATTGATACCTTTCTACAGAACAGAATGTAGAATCACCTATAACAATAATGACTTCAGCAAGACTGCTAGAAGGCACAGACTCACATTAGTCATTTAAGAGTTATTCAAATGTCTGGTACAAAGCTTTTGAAGCAGCACTTTTTCTATGGTGCTGTACATACAGACCTTTTCTTTGCTCAAAGGGCGGTATTCAATTGTATCACCCCCCCCCCAACACGCCCAACAGGACCTATTCAATTGTTGCTCCCGTTGGGCGCAATCGGCCGCCAGCGCACCATTTCAGCTCGCAGCCCCAGGGGGGTGCAAGCTGAAATGGGCAAAAAGTGGCCTGTTTGGGTGCCCAAATTGCACTTTTCGCGATAGCGCTCAGCACTTTGGTCAGGGCTTTTACGCGGCTAAACCCGGCCACTATGGCAAGATCAGCGCAAAAATGGACATCAATTGATTTGCGCCCTCCATCTCCTGTCACTTTAGATGGGAAATCGGGCGCGCTTAAACAATTGAATCCTGCCCAAACAACCTAGTTTTTGGGAAAAGTAGAAGAAACTTGTCCAAGGTTACTGTGATTCCACTGATTTTTTGGTCGCCCAAAGGGTGATATTAAATTGTTTTGCCAATGGGGTCGAGTGTCACGGGACGCCCATTATTTAAAGTGCAAACTATTGGGCGCAAGGAGTTTGGTCGGATTTCTGCTTGCCACCTCAGGATGGTACGAGCAGAAATAATGGCCACCCACGGCAATCGCGCCCAGCGCCACAAACAATGGAATAGCTAACGTCACATTAGACGAGATCTGCGGCCGCAATAAAACAATTAAATTCCACCCCTCAGGGTCAGTCACTGTTCTAACCTTCTGAGCTACTGTTGGTCAAAGCTTAGGAAGCTTGGTTACCCCTTTGTGATTAATGTATTGTTATTTTACATTTAAAAGTGATACGCTAAAAAATACAGTTGCAGGCCCCAAACTTTTAGGTCCCACTAAATAAGCATCACAGTTCACAGTTTATATATTAACATCAAAGCTTTAATATTTACAGGCAAAAGGAACAAAAAGTTATTTTTCAAATGCAAAAAGCACTTCCAAAGCGTATCACATGCGGTCCAGCAGAAACATGGAATGGTGCCTCACTTAGCCTTGTTTGAACTGTGCACATCAAAAGAGCGCAAGAAACCATCCCATTAGCTGCGACTCAGAAATGGCATTGTACCGAGTTACTGACACATAAGTGTAAAAAACAGGCCCATCAGATTAAAGCCTTCAGGAGTAGGCACCATAGCATGAAGATGTCCATATTTCGAAGTTCTTTCTTTAATGGGCAATTTCACATGTAGGTATAATGCATCAGACTACATTAGCAAAAGTCCATCAAACTATTTATATTCTTAAAAGGAAAAAAAATGTTTTGTTCTGAAGTAACTTATAAAAGACTTGATGTTGATTCTGGTAGTTTTGAAAATAAAAATACTCAATGGCAAAGTGAATGTATTTTATTTTCTTTACTTACTTCATTTGTGTGCTGTAAGTACATTGATGCTGATGCGCCGATTGCCAGCAGAATGGTTGTAATTTGTCCCAGTTCAAAATTTATTTTCATGGAAAAGTCACTTTAAATAAAAACCTATCTATACTTAAGCTGGGTACACACTTACATATTAATCGGCCAATATATCTGCTGCCCGTTGGCCAGTGTGTACCCGCAATATGACTGTACAACGTCGTTCAGACACATCGCATTAGCTGTGCTGCACAGCCAATGGACAGATATGTCTGCAGACCGCCTGTACACACACAGCGGCAGCTGCGGGGAGGGGGGGTGGAACACGCCCCGACTCGCTCCCCGCCGGGACCCACGGGCAGAAACACATGATGGCCATACAGTGTGTATGAACTACCATCTGCAGATGTATCTGTATAGTGTGTACCCAGCATTAGGCTCTTAACTCGGTAAAGATGTCAAAAAATAAAAGAGTAAACTGACCCAAGTGGTACTACCACATTTTGGTAGCGTAAAATTACTAATTTTAACATTGTAAGAGGTAGTCAGCCCTATTATGATCCAAAGAATGGAACGGCATTATATTGGCAATTCAACAGAAGTGGACAGTGATAGAGCACAAGCCTGGGGGACGCTGAAAGGCTAATCTGGCCAGAACCTATGGTAGCAGAAGGGGACAGGAAGAGCTGGCTCACATGAAGGGGGGAGGGGGGATTCAATTCAAAGCGATGGTCACTATGTGCCTATCCGGAATGGCACAGTGGAGGCAAATCAATTGCTTTCGATGCCACACTAATTGATGGGTGCCAAATGTAGTAATTCAATTGTTTTGGGCGCCCATTAATTACAGTGCTTGTCACGCCCAATTACGTAGGGTTTAGCTGCGTATAGCGGTTAAATCCATCTAAAGTCCTGGTTAGGGCACCCAAACCACGGACTTATCAGACATTTCTGCTCGTCTCCTCAGGAAGGTGCGAGCAGAAATGCTGATGCTGGCGACTTCTCACGCCTTAACGGAGCACAAATGTAATTGCTCCGTTGGACGCCTGGCAGGCGTTTTCCAACTGAATAACCCCCATAAAGTCTGCCAGCAATCCAAGATTTCCCTCGCATTCCCAAAGAAGTTAGAGTAAAAACTAGCAATGTCTGCACTACCATAAGTGGCCGATATGCGCCAGTTTGAATAGAATTCCTCCCAAAGTGAGCAATGGCTGCCACCGGCATCCATACCAGTGAGTCAGCTGCTACTCCTAGGAAAAGACACACTGCAGGCTTCCATAGCCATTTTATATATGATCTTTATATTCTATTCTAGAATAATCCGTTACATGTGTATAGTGTTAATTCTAGCACCTGTCACAGCCCGTGCAATTCCTCTTTCCTGCCTGGGGTGTTGCTCTCTGTTCTGGGGCTTCTAGCACACTTTGGACTGTTTATCAGCAGTTTGTTGCATTAGCTGAGTGTGATAAAAGCACCAGAGCAGAGAGTGACACCCCAGGCAGGATAGAGGAACTGCACGGATTGTGACAGGTGCAGGGTGCTAGAATGAACAGTGTGTGTACAAATGAGACTGATCTGGAGGACTGACAGGTATCAGGGATGCTCAAATGATGTATTACTGTGATCTCTGATGGAAGTACTACGCATTATAACATATGTCAGACTGTGTTTTAATATTCTAAGGAAGGGAATTAAGGCAGGGATAAGTAACGGTGCCCAATGGAGCAATTCAGGAGCGACTGAATTACTTATCGCGCCCAAACGCACCAGGGATAACACATGCAAAAACTTTTGGCAGATTTCTCCTCGCCACCTCAGGAAGCAGAAATCTGGGTGCCTGCGACACTTGCGCCCAATCGGAGCAACAATTCAATAGCACAGTCAGGTGCCCATTACTAACAGGCGCCCAAACAACATTTGAATCTTCCCCAATGGGAACAGGCTTTTTAATGCCATTCTCAGTCGGTAAAAAGCGCAATAACAGCTAAGTTGTAATCAATCTATAGAGATAACTAGAGGCTAAATGGTAGTCAACAATGCTTTAATTGCACAATGCCCACAGCTGTTATGTCACCCATAGCAAACAAATCAGGTTGCTTTAATTTTTTAACCTGTGATAGAAAAGTGACAGATGAAATCTGACTGATTGTTATTAGCGACCAAATATAGTTGCACTAAATCATGTTGTAAAAAAACATCCTGCTTGTATCTAAATATGTATTACAGGCACATTTTGCTGACGAAGTATGACACAGATGGTTATGTGAATAGAAACTTGTTGTTTTATCTGCCATGAGAATTGTCCCACATACACCATACATATCTATTTATCAATTTATTGCAGCAATTCTGTATCAAACGTAAATTATGCTTCATCTTCCATGTGTGTTTTCCAAAAGGAATATAAAACAGTACAAAAAACCCATAAAGGCTCATGGTGAGCAGACGTGGGCAGATCAAAAGGGATGCAGTCAGGAAGCCGACGGTCGTAATGCCGACCGCTGGCTTACCGACTATCTGCCTTTTATAGTCAAATTTGGTCATCACCTGATCACATTTTCTGTCAGACCCAAATGACACTTCAAATATAACGATCGTATGTTGAATCTCTCTGTATGGCCAGATGAAAGTCAGGAACACTGTATAAAGTATTAGAATGTAAGCTCTCATGAGCAGGGACCTCTTCCCTCATGGGCTTCTCTTTACATTTTCTTCTACTCTCTACTCCCCATTAGGGCACCTAACACGGGACTGCCAACTCCCGGCAGCTTATTGTGAGTGCTTTAATCACTATTTCAGCAATGTATATAAGTTGTGTCCTTGTCCTGCACTGTAATGTACTGTAAGTTACTTGTTTCTTGTTCACCTATTAGTTCTATGTACTATGTAAGGCGCTGCGGAACACTTGTGGCGCCATATAAATAAAGGATAATAATAATAATATTATAGGGCCCATACACCTACGCGATCAGCATCCGTCATCACCATTTCTTTTTTTTACTTAGCACAGGATCTGTCGTAAGATCGATCCTGTGCCTCACACGCTCATTATGGGAATAGGGACAAACAGTCATTGAAATGACTTGAACTACCGCACGATGGATTGCATGTAAAAAAAAAAAATCTGAACATGATGGGATGGAACATACGTGCTGCACGTATGATCATAAGAGACGATTGAAGGACCCACGGGAGCGCGCATCAGATGAAAAAATGCACGATTTCTACAAGACTGAACGTACGTCGAGTCGAAAATCGTGTGATCGCCTAGTTATAGCGTAGGTGTATGGGGGCCTTTAGTCTACAGTGCAGAAGCCATTATCCTGGATATAGGTCTCTAAATCTAAATTACTGACAAAAAATAAATCTCACGTTGGCGATTTCTTTTTTTTATTTTCCTAAGAGAAATCCCAACATGGGATTTCTGTATCCAGCCACGTGTCTTCAGCAAGGGAAACAATCTGCTACATACTGCAAATGTAATAAAATCTTCCTAACAAGCAGTTATAATCAGTAATGCAGGAAGCATCTGATTTACTAACCACAGCATAGAAAATGAGACAGAAGGCGTCAAGCATGAAATACATAACAATAGATTACAGACAAAGCATGATTAGATGACTGAAGCAACCTTTTAAAGAATGTTTGATTCAAATGAGACAAATCTACATATGATGGGATTCTAAGCATGCCGATGATTGTATGTGCAAACAGAACATTTACAGTAACAAGGGCAGGATATGCATGATGCTTGTCAGAATGATCTGCATTTCATTACAATTAGATGGATGGAGATGGATGTCAAAACACCCTTCGTTTAATACACAGCGCTGTCCAGATTTCTTATAAGCATGGTACATACACACCTTAGCACATGCATAAGGGTAAGAAACTATTTAAAATGTAATAGAGGTGTTTAGCAGGAATTTGGGGGGTAACAGGAACATCTAGAGGACCATACATATAGGCTTTAAATTACCAACGATCAGTTCAGCAAAAGAGAAGTTATAGGATTACAGGTTATTACAAGGATTTATCGCCTGGCTCTCTCTCCTGCCATGAAATTGTACAGCGCACACACAACTTTCTGAAATCTCTGTTCACCAGAGACATTGGTGTCACTGGCTGCTATATAAAGCTCTATAAGATCTGGTATTATAAACTACCAAATCTGCAGAAGCCTAATAAAACGTGTATTGTCTTTGCTAAGATTAAAACGCAGATTTTAAAACCAGAAGAACACATGATAATCCCCCCCTCCCCACCCCAGAGCTGCTTTGTGAGACATTTCTTCAAAGCGTTTCCCCCCCCCTACCCGTCCGCCCTTTGACCCTCACCATGTAATGTGGGAGGCTTGGTATGAATTGTGCTCTTGTCCATCGGAGATCTCATGTGACGAGAATAAATTCCCAGGACAGACCTCAAAGAGATCTGGAAGAGTTTCTAGAAGGAAGGCATCTGTGTAAAAGCTTCTTATACAGCAACGTTCCCACATCAGCCCCTGCATAATGTGGTGTATGACGTACCCCACCGTCACCCGTGTTCTGTCTAACAAATAACAGAGGTAATGAAATGTGCTCTTAATCCTAACGTGTAGGAGAAAAGCAATCTAAAAAAGTTAAAAGCATAAAATATGCCTGCTTCACTATTTTTGCAACAGATAATTTCATGTCCATACGAAAAGTTGTCAGCATGACAGAAAAGTAATGTAAACCTATACACAAATGGAAGAGACTAGAAGTATATGCTAGCACAAAAGCCACAACTGAGCTAATCGTACACGTGTGCCATTAATGACACGTCAAGACTTTCCTCACTCCGATATTGCTTTGCATTCTTTGCAGCGGGTCATTAAGCAGCTCTCCCTCAGAGAGAAAGGGGATGGCACATTCTTCTGCTATGTCCACCCATTCCTTTTCTCTGAAGAGAGCAATTATACGCTCGCTGCGTGAGGCCTAATGGATTCTTTTGCACTGGGCGCCAGCAGATCAATAGCACTATCACAGTAAACAGCAGGGTATGAAATAACCTGCTATTTAACACTGCTGGGACAGACCTCAGAATTTGCTGCCCAAATGCACCTTTTTCTCATCCTTTTTGTCCCGAGTGTAGTTTATTTACTTAGAATGCCACCTTAAACAGTGCATAACAAATGATGATTTAAGCATTAGCAGATTATGCGGTGTTACAGTTGCTTCTTGTTGTCACAAACTGGCCACTGGGATAGTTCTCAGCAAATCCAACAGCTCTTACAGATTAAATAAACAAAATAAATGTAAAAAAAAGAAATAGGAGGATGTACTCTAAACTCGCAGAAGTTATGATCTAGCCTGCGTAATCCCAGCAAGGGCCAATCAGGAAACTTGCTGCACAATGACAGTGATCCAACGTTGCTAACAGTATGACTAGGTCAAAACAATTAGGACCACCATGAATATGTCCTGCAATTTACAGGAGGAAAATCCTAACCCCTTAAAATAGAATGTATACCCAGAACATGGATTCTACCAAGGAAACTTAATTTAAACATGTAAAAAGATGACATGAAATAGACCATATGACTGCAACAAACCGATACATATTACATTTTTATTTGCAGGTTACCGGATTTCATATCTATTTAATACATAGATGACAGGTCCACATTAAGGACCTGGTAGAATGTATAAGTAAACACGCTGTTAGCAGAATGATTTATATAGTACACTGGAATTTGGCACTAGATCAATCATATTAGTCAGCATCACATCACAACATTTCACAATGAGTTTTCACAACACAAACTTCCTGCCCTTTATTCGGCTTACTGGGAACTATGAAATCACAATTTGTATTATTTTGCCAGAACTCAAATAAACGTAGTCAACATTTAACAGGAAAGCAAATACTGAATATCTCTGAATGTCAACTGATACAAAGCAGACACTTTGGGGGTGATTAATTTAACAGCGGGACTTACCGCAGGATTTTTAGCTCTTGGGTTAAGTGCCCAGAGGCTCAGAGCTATGCATTTACTGCCTGTGGTAACAGCGCAACTAGCCCTCAGGAGGGCATGAGCAGGAATCCGCATTAAGTGCATGCTCAGGGCTAGTTGCGGGCTTACCGTAGGCAGTAATTGAATAAATTGAATAGCTCCAGGCACTTAACTTGGAAGTTAAAACCCTGCGACTAATTGAATTTCACCCTTACAGTCTCTTTCGCACATAATGTGAACGCAATTTTGCATGCCTGCCGCAAACTAAATGATAATGTAACTAAACGCTACTATTCTGGGTTGTACGCATTTGTGCAATCTCACCACCTAGGTACTCGGTCCATTAGAGCAGCTGTCATCACTATCAACGGTAGTTACACTTACACTATGTCAGGTGCATGGTGCAACTGAAGCTGGCGTGCACACTGCATGCCCACTACTCAGTATAGCGAGCACGTCTTACTGCATGGCCGCAACAACTATGGACGTTTCTTTTATGTGCAAACGCTGTGTCACCGCCCAGTTGACATCCAGTAATGCCTGTTTAGCGGTGTGTGTAGCCTGCGCTCTATGCAGCGTTCTTAAAATCGCTAAACTGCTGTAGCTTTTTTTAACCCACACGATCATAAAAACAACTCAAATAGGGAAACAGAAAGCAAAAATAAATGGCTCGATTCAACTGAACGCAAATTAAATAGCGCCAGAAGGGAGCTACTGGAGCTATTCAATTCAATGCGCTGTTAGGTCGGAGAATGCCCGTTCTCCAGACCCTCACGCCTTAAACAGGGTGTTTAGTCGCAAGAACGGACATTCTCCAACTAAACTGCCCGGCGCGATGCGGATTCCGTGGCGCTAAGGGCAGAAAACCGCATTGCGCCTGTACTTTTGCTGGATTTCTGCTCGCACCGCTCCTGGAGGTGTGCAAGAAGAAATCCTTAACATCGCGCTAAATTGAATAGCTACGGGAGCACCCTCCTGGCGCTATTTAATTTGCGTTCAATAGAACTGAGCCCAAAGAATGTATGCGATTTTGTATAAGACAGCATTTTTCAATGATTTTGCAGAGAGATATAAAGCAGCATTTATTTATTTTTTTACATAAAAGCAACCTTTAAAAAGGTTGCCGCTTTAAATGCAGGTGCAGAATTGCAAAAAAACAAATCTGCACTTTTACAAATTTGTACCTCATTGTATTCCCCCATATGAGTTTAAATACAGAAAGTACAGGATAAATGACTAGAAGTCAGCACAATTTGGTGTCAGTGGTGTGCTTGATAGCAAAGTAGCGCAATAGTGGGGTGGGGAAAAAAATAAAATTGATTATTGAAAAAAAATCAATATATTTAAAAAGTCTAATTTCACAAAATAAGATTAAAGTAAAACAATTCCTATAGTCAATGAATGTATACAAGATAGGCAAATAATTACAGTTTCCTTTAGCTAATATGACAAAAATAAATATAACACCTGTATTTGGACACAGGAAACTATTAAAAAAAATGTCCCTTCACAGAAACATGGCACATAAAACATGTGACTCCAATGCACATCAGATCACTGACGTATAGGCCTGAAAAGAACATCAACAAGTTATCAGTAAAATCAATAGCTGTTATAGGAAGGTAGCAAAAAAGTTACATGGCTGCCGTACAATGTGAACTCATAATTTACAGCAGGGGTCTTCAACCTGTGGCCCGCCGATCACGGATGGCCGTGGAGCTGTTCCCCATGGCTGCCGATGGTACGTGTAGAGCGGACAGCAGTGAGTGTGGTCTGTACTACACAGAAAAACACCGCTGCCGAGTAGTACACTGATGTGCCTGTTTTGGCAGCCAATGAGAGTCAGACAGACTCTCATTGGCTGCTCCACCCACGGCCGGAGCCAGTCTAGAGCACACTCATGAGCTCCACCTTCCGGCTCCTGCAGTGGACAATGGGAGAGACGTCATGACGTCTCTCCCATAGCGTAGAGCGGACCAGGAGAATGGAGGAGCGGACAGCGGCATTCAGGTAAGTGGGTTTTTTTGTGTGTCTTTGTCCTATATATGTAAGTGGCACTGCATACGGGTGGGAATCACTGCATAGGGGGGACCACTACTGGGGGAACTGTATAAAGGGCACTACTACTGGGGGCACTGCATAGGAGGGACCACTACTGGGGGCACTGCATAGGAGGGACCACTACTGGGGGCATTATATAAGGGGAACTGCATAATGGGGACCACTACTGGGGCCATTGCAGAGGGGGGCAGTTATGGGACAAAACTGTTTGAGGATGGGGGCAACTATCGAACATCCAGCACATGCACCAACCCCCAAATGATCACGGGTCCCTATAGTAACCAGGCTAACCTGGTCGATATCAACCAGGTTTGCGTGCATGCACAGGTGATAGTCGATATCGACCATCCGTGCCTGCGCATCGACTGTTTGGTGGTTGGAAGGGCCCAAAAACAGGACGAAATGAACGAAATCGTTATCGTCCTGTTTAATTGTACCGTGTGTATGCACCACAAGGCAGCAAGTGAAGTCAGTTCTTAAAAGTATTGGAAGTAGGAAAAATGGGCACACATAAGGATCTGAGTGACTTTGACAAGGGCCAAATTGTGATGGCAAGACAACTGAGTCAGAACATCTGCAAAAGGGCAGATCTTGTGGGGTGTTCCCATATGCATTGGTTAGTACCTACCAAAAGTAGTCCAAGGAAGGACATCCGGTGAACTGGCGAAAAGGTCATAGACGCCAAAGGCTCCATGATGCACGTAGTGAGCGAAGCCTATGCCACGGAAGAGCTACTGTAGCACAAATTGCTGAAAAAGTTAATGATGGCTATGATAGGAAGGTGTCGGAAAACACAATGTCAGAGTGGCCCATGCTGGCTCCTGTCCACTGACAAAAGCGCCGACAATGGGCACGTGTGCATCAGAACTGAACCACGGAACAATCTAAGGTTGCCTGGTCTGATAAATCACATTTTCTTTTACATCAAATGGACGGCCGCGTGTTTGTGCGTCGTTTACCTGGGGAAGAGATGGCACCAGGATGCACTTTGGAAAGATGGTATGCCAGTGGAGGCAGTGTGATGATCTGGGCAATGTTCTGCTGGGAAACCATCATGGTTCAAGATGTTGATTTGGCCTCCATATTCCCCAGATCTCAATCCGATCGAGCATCTGAGGGATGTGCTGTAAACACAAGTCCAAGGCCTGGAGGCCCCATACAGGACTTAAAGGATCAGCTGCTAACGTCTTGGTGCCAGATACCACAGGACACCTTCAGAGGTCTTGTGGAGTAGATACCTTGACGGTCAGAGCTGTTTTGGCGGCACAAGGGGGACCGATACAGTATTAGACAATTGATTTTAATGTTATGGCTGATCAGTGTGTGTGTGTGTGTAATATATATATACATATATATACATACACACATTAAGCACTAATACCCTACCTACAGATAAACACTTTATAGAATTTTGCATCCTCACACTATATGGAATGACTGTAAAATGCAGTACACAGTAAATACCATGTTCTTAAATAGCCATTTTTGCTGTTTAATTCCCCCCAAAAATGGACGTAAAGGAAGTAGTACAGAAAATAATAAATCGATTACAGTTTTAGATTTTGGCATGCCAATAAATATGCTGACACTAATTATAAAATAACAGGTTGGTTTGTTTAAGCTATATAATCTGGATTTGGTAGTTACTCTTTCAACTGAGATCTTTCTTACTTTAAAACTTTGGGAAAGGAAACTACAGTAAAACAGTGACGTCAAGGTCTGTGTTAGGTAACTCACACCAGTATAAACATGTCAGTAAGACCATGTCTCACAAAAACATTTCCTGATAAAATGAATGATACAGAAATATCAAAATGATTGTATAAAGCACAAAAACAGGACTGAATATTGCACACACAAGATTACCATTCACTGAACTCCCACCGAAAATATTACTAAATTCTTCAGTAAAGATTGAGACTGCAAATAGGGAAGTAAAGATTTTGGATATCACTAACAAACTGCAGTTCAGATAAAACTGATACAATTTAAGCAACACAAACTGTATTAAATGCGGATATTTCACATTAGTATGTATGCAATGTATTTCTACTTCCCTTAATTTTTTGTGTAATCAATTAAGATCGTAACAGAACTACCCATCGAATGACAATGTACTAGGGTACAGCGATGGGGACAAACCACGCACTAAAAGGCAGCACATATTACAAAAAGAGTCAGCTAATATAGTAAAAGGTAGTGATCCTAATTCAGATCAAAATATGAAGGCTCCAAAAATTATCTGCTAATGAAGTCATTATTGGTTGTTTCAGTGTTCCAGAAGAATCTGCACTTACACACATATACATATAATATATATATATATATATATACATACACATACATACATACACATATACACACAGGCATCAAAATGTGCGGTAGGTTTTTGCTATCAATCCTAAAAAGTCTAGAGCGGATATGACAGTAAATGATAGAAATTATTATAAAGCTAACCACTCTTGAGGAAAGTTTTCAATACAATCCAAACCAAAATTCAGTGACTAATCGATGCCAATAGCAATGGCTATTATTTAACCTGTACAGCTTCAAATAATGCTAAACAAATGTCTAATCTAAGTAGAAGTGGTAACAATGGTCAAGCTGGATTCCTGATTGAATGCCCTAACACCAAGGCGGACAGAGTGGCATCTTACCATATCCACTGGCACAGGATTGGACATCTTGATAATGACAGGAAAGCCACAAATCAGATTAATCGGATGGCGCTCACTTCCCAGTGACTGGTTTTAATCCAGAGGTCTCCTAGCTGAGAATGAGAGGTCCCAGGCAGGTGAAGAGTCCAGAGGTCAGCAATGACATGGGGCGTGTTAGCCCCTCTTCTATTAAAGATGGAGAGGATGAAGGGTAGTACTCTCAGAAGCTGGGTTAGGATGAAGGGTGTTACTCTCAGAAGCTGGGTTAGGATGAAGGGTGTTACTCTCAGAAGCTTGGTGAGGATGAAGGGTGGTACTCTCGGAAGCTGGGTGAGGATGAAGGGTGGTACTCTCGGAAGCTGGGTGAGGATGAAAGGTGGTACTCTCGGAAGCTGGGTGAGGATGAAGGGTGGTACTATCAGACGCTGGGTGAGGATTAAGGGTGGTACTCTCAGACGCTGGGTGAGGATTAAGGGTGGTACTCTCAGACGATCTGCGGGGATGAAAGGTGGTACTCACAGATGCTGGGTGAGGATGAAGAGTGGTACTTTCATATGTTGGGTGAAGGGTGGTACTCTCCAACGCTGGGTGATATGAGCTGCCCTCCCCCTGCGCAGTGTACAATGTAAAGTTTCACTCCAGAGGCTGCAGGGGGTGAGGAGGTTAAACAGGAGGAGACTGCGGACACCTTTCCCGATTGTGTCAGGTAAGAAACAATAATAAAAATAGCTGCTTGTCCCGATCTAAAAATACCTCAAAGGGTGGGATCACACTGCACTCACACACAAACAGCAGCCCCGAGTCTGTGCGACCCCCCTCACATCCCCCGAAACTGCGTCACCGACCGACGGGCACCGAGCTCTGACACGGGAGAGGACGGAGATTACACCGCGGTTGCCAGCTCCGTGTCCCCCGCAGCCCCTCCGTGCACTGTTCACAGCCGGCGGCGCAGCGCTCAGACGCTCCTTCCCTTTCCTGTCATCGTCTCTCTGGCAGAAACATGGCCGCTGCGGAGAATGGGCGGGGCTTGCTGCTGGGGATCCGTGTGGCCACGCCCTCTGGTTGAATGGGGCTGGGCTCAGCGACTCGGGAGGACTGCGCATGCGTACCGTGCGCGGCGGCGGCCATTATGTGCAGGAGTGTGTGGAGTGCCGGGAGATGTAGTCCCTGCAGGGCTGTGTGCAGCTTGTAGTTCTAAGTGACGTCACGTGATTTATGATTGGTGTATATGCTGTGTGAGGGCTGTGTTGTGATTACAGAGCGGGAGTGGAGGAGGAGACCCCTGGGGGTCGCTCGTGACATCATTGCGCCTCAGATAACTGAGAAAACAAACCTCTGCCCGCATGTATCTGCTTATTATTTGCAGTGTTGCAGCCAGGCTTTCCAGACACAGCTATGGGGCTCTGAGAGACTCATCCCAGTGCAGCCATCATCCCTGCACATACTCGCCCGCTGCAGCAGCCAGACGATTACATCACCAGCAGGTCTGGGGCACATGACATTACTGACATGGGGCCTGATTGAGAGTTTTACGCAGTACACGCACAGCAGCTGCGTCTTTGTGCTGTGTGTACATATGCTCTTGCTGCAGGATGCGTCTTGTGTAAATTGACACCTCCTGCATCCAAGGATGCTGCACGGATCATCTGCAAAAACATTGGCCATATGAGTAAAAGGCTCCATACACTTGAGCCGCGATTCAACATTCTGCTGACGCCAACCCGATCCGTGGATATCAATGATCCATCGGCGGATCTAGAAAATGTTAAAAATACCAGGACTACCCAATTCCGACCATTTTCAGGTCGGGATCAGGGAATCGAGATTATTAAACATGATGAATATTCCCGATCTCACCATTGCTGTTGTATGCAAACCATGGGGATTGTTTACAAAACTGAATCAGGCTAATACACAGGTTCTCAAACTCGGTCCTCAGGACCCCAAACAGTGCATGTTTTCCAGGTCTCCTCACAGAATCACAAGTGAAATAATTATCTCCATCTGTGGATCTATGAAAAAATGTGTCAGTGAGTAATGAATACACCTGTGCACCTGCTGGGTGACCTGGAAGATGTGAACTGTGTGGGGTCCTGATGACCGAGTTTGAGAACCTCTGGGCTAATACATATTAGGCAGTTCATCTATAGGCTTCTCAACTGCTGTATAACAAAACATTATTGGGCCCCACTACATATATATGCAGCGCATCGGCGTCAGTCACACCAGCTAAATTTGCCTTTTTCCAATGTTTCAGTGTCTTGTATTATGTCACTTTCATCAGGGATAATAAAATAATCTAGCACTCGCCGTTAGGTAGCTTTCAATACACCATGTGCACCGTCCGGATACTCAGGAGCTCATTCAGAGCCGCTCGCAAGCAGCTCGATGGTGCCCCACTGTGCACGGGCCGCGTCTGGCGTGAGCGAGCCCTGTCCAGCGACTGCAGCTCAGTCGCTGCGGGGCTTGGTACAAGACGGGGCTGCTATTGATGGTGAGTGACAGCTCGCCCCGTTTTGTAGGCGGGGAGGGGGTAGCTGCACAAACACAGGCGTTCCCTTAGGTACGCCTGGTGTCTGTGGGAGGCCCTACTGACATCACTAGTGATGTCAGTAGTGGACTTCCTGCTCTATTAGAGCAGGGAGTCCACTCGGCCTTGCGGTAGCCGAGACCCTACCACAGGGTCTCGTCGCAAGGCTGATGGTCGCGATTATCGCGACGGCCTCCTGCCCGCTTGCACAAGCTGTGGGAAGTCTCCCACAGCTTTGCGAGCGGCCAGACAAAAAAAAAAAACTCCCACAGACCCTGCGAGCTGCCTGCGGCAGCGAGCGGGTCTGTATCAGGGCCTCATAAATAATGTATGCAAATAATTATTATTACCAGTTATTTATATAGCGCACACATATTCCGCAGCGCTTTTACAGAGAATATTCGGCCATTCACATCAGTCCCTGCCCCAGTGGAGCTTACAATCTATATTCCCTACCACATGCACACACATACACACACTAGGGGTAATTTTGTTAGGAGCCAATTAACCTACCAGTATATTTTTGGAGTGTGGGAGGAAACCGGAGTACCCGGAGGAAACCCACGCAAGCACAGGGAGAATATACAAACTCCACACAGTTAGGGCCATAGTGGGTATCGAACCAATGACCTCAGTGCTGTGAGGCAGTAATGCTACCATTACACCATCTGTGCTGCCAATAATTGCAAGACCTATCAGACGCTAGCCTCAGCATGTGTGTGTCTTTATAAACCACAAACCCAAAATGACTTGATCAATTGCATCTTCATTTATTCACATTATTTATAATTTATTTTACACATCCCACACAATACCTAAAAAAAAAAACAGGTTGCCTAATGCTGTCCATTAGTCACACCAGTAGTATTGGTGATATTGGGCAACTGTTTTTTTTTTTCTTTTTAATATATCCTTCTTTCAGACTTACAGTGGGTGGCGCACCAAGATGGTTATCTGCAAGTCAGGAACTAAATATTACACTCTCACTGCCTCTTTGCATCCTAGATAGGAAATCATTGCCACTAATGAGATCAAGAACAGCATCAACATTAAATATCTATGCTGCAATAACACCACAGGCTTTGTAGGTCCAAATGCTGGAGATTCTTAGTAACTAGAAAATGTAAAATGCGGGCTAGATGATAAGATTCACTGATAAATTTAGGAAGATCAAAAATAATTTTCGATCTGCCACATCCTTACAGTTCCTTCTCAATTGTCCGTACCAGCATTTATCGTCTCATACATATTGTGGCTATTGACAGAGGGCCTGATTCAGAGCTGAACGCTCTGAATCAGGGCCCTCCTACCTTTTTTTGGAGCGTCCTCATGGACGCTCGCATAGCTGTGGGTTACCACCCACAGCTTATGCGAGCGTCCTTGATGATGGTCGCGATGGTCTTGACCATCGCAACCATCGGGCTTGCGACGGAGACCCTGCGGTAGGGTCTCGCTGCCGCAAGCCCGGGAGTGATTTTGGCTCTATCAGAGCCAAAATCACTACCACTAACATCACTAGTGATGTCAGTGGGGCCGGCTTGAGACGGTAGGCGTTCCCATGGGAACGCCTCCGTCTGGCAGGCATGCCCACCAAAGGGGGCGTGCTGTCAATCAACATCAACAGCACGCCCCCTTTGGTGCGAGACCCGGAGCGATGGAAAGCCCGTCGCTCCCCGGGTCTCGCGCATGCGCACGACGGAGCTCCCTCCGTCGTGCGCATGCGCAGTGGGGAACATCGACCCGCTTGCGAGCGGGCGGGTCTGAATGACCCCCAGAATGCATAAAGACATGACTCTGCCCAGCATTGACATATCTAACATCAGCTATATCTGAAACATATACAGTGTCAGGATTCACAGGGATATTAGGGATTCGTTTAGTTGCGGAGTTTGGCGTGGCTCAACCCCAAAGGGTACAGAGTCTAACAGGTACCTGGTTTTCACCAAGGAACCCCACAAGGGCATTTAGTCTTTGCTGCAGGAGACGTGGTTCCCTGGATGAGTACCACCAGTAAATCAATTCCACAGAAACAACTGTCTGATGCTGACCGCAAATGCACAACTGGCGCTCATAGGTGTTTTCCTCATTGTTCACCCTGACATATAGGCCTATATGATTTTATGTGCATATTTTAAATGATGTCTAATAGTAAATGCTTATTTTGCAAGCAAAATAATGGTTAAAAAATGTAGTTATTAGCGTCACCTCTTCCCCTACAGAATTAATTTTAAACTCCTAACCGTCATGTACAAGGCCCACTCCTACTCCATTGCTCCCTACATCTCCACCCTCATCTCAAAACACGCTCCCTTCAAACCTTTATGGTTGGACAATGACCGCCGTCTTTCCTCCCCTCTGGTTACCACATCTCACTCCAGAATCCAAGATCTCTCCTGAGCTGCCCCTCCACCATTGGAACGTTCTCCCTCTTTCCATCAGACTATCCCCCAGCCTGCATTGCTTCAAGCGGGCTCTGAAAACCCACCTGTTCATAAAAGCATAACCATCCACCCAGGGCTGCCATCAGAAATCGTGGGGTCCGGTACTGACAAAGAAGGCCAGGTCCCCCGGTGGATGGCGCAGAGGTGGGTGGAGCTATATGTAATGTGGGAGGAGCTACACAGGGAGAGTTGGACGTCAATTAGAGACCACAAATGGTAATTGCAGGAGTAAATTCCAGAAATGGTAATTGTAGAGACTGCGCAAGCTCAATGTCCAGAAAATTTCCTGTCGCTCTGCTATCCACAAAACCAGAGATATCCACTGCACGTTGCTTGAATGATAATTGAGCAGGTACACTACTAACACAGAATTTTTAGAAGAGACTAGACGTACGCCCAAATTAATCTCCTCCACTTAATTTAGGCTCTGTCGTTTCCCAACTTGTTAAGACAGTCACGAGCAATGTGGCCCTTGCCGCTACAATAGAGACATAGGGCCCGATTCAGACCCATTCGCTAGATGCGGCCGCTCGCTCCCAGTGTATGCAAATTCAGCTAAGTGACGCCAAGGCAGACTATCGCACGGCAAGGCATAAACACGCCCACTATGTCTTGGCGTGCGATCACTTTGTGTTTACAGACGCCCACCAGCCTGTCTTTAGCCATCCACTAGCGAACGTCATCTCCAGGAAGTATATACAACCATCGGTACATCGGGTTCCACTCGGATCTGACCGCAGCACTTGCGGTTGTCTTTACCCTACCGTAAGCACTGCGAGCAGTTCAGTGTGAAAACCAGCCAGGTGACGTGTACTTTGACACTGCCTGTTAATTATGCACGCCTCTGAAACGGCGTTGAAACACTCTGGCACGCCTGTGTTCCCAACTCCACTCCCCCATTACTCTTGCTCTGCCCCTGTTACCACCCACAAACGGCGTCTCCTGTCTCTCATTCCACTGGGCTGTTTTTGCTGTGCAAGCGAGCGCTTCCCGATCGCTTGAACTAGCTCGCACACGCACACTACGATGCCTACGCATTCGCAAATGCATAACATCGGCAGCGTATGAGCGAGCGCCCGTTTGCGAGAGGGTCTGAATCAGGCCCATGGTCCTAATGTCCATCTCCTGTGTTTTTCTCCTGCTGGAAGTCTGAGCACTCCAAGCTGCATAGACTCTGCTGGTTCCTCCATTGTTACTGGAAAGGCAGTCTGGGGGAAAAACAAAGGCCATTCATTTTCCATCCTACGTTCCTTAATCGGTCGATCAATTTTAATAGTAAGCTCCATGAGCTTGTCCAGTTTCTCAGGAACTGGATATTGCACCAAACAGTCTTTAATTTAATCAGATAACCCCAGACAGAACTGGCTATGGAGATCCGGATCGTTCCATCTGCAGTCAGTGGACCAGCGCCTAAATTCTGCACAATAAGGGTCTCATTCAGACCCGGTCGCAAGCGCTGAGCGCTCGCAACTGGGTCGATGTGAAGGCCCTGCGCATGCGCAGCGGCCGCACTGCGCGTGCGCTGGCCCCAGGGCGAGAAAGAAATTCTCTCGCTCTGGAGCTCACTACAAAAGGGTCAGCTGTCGATGTTGATCGACAGCTTGCCCTGTTTTGTAGGATGGGCGGGGGGGTGACTACACAAACGGAGGCATTCCTTAAGGAACGCCTGCCGTTTTGTGGGCGGCCGCACTGACATCAGCAGTGATGTCAGTGGGGAGCTTCCTGCTCGATCAGAGCAGGAAGCTCCCTGGGGCTTGCGGTTGCCGAGACCCAACATTAGGGTCTCGTCGCAAGCCCCGATGGTCGCGATGGTCTTGACCATCGCGACTATCAACCTGGTCGGTCGCTAAAGCTGTGGGTGGTAACCCACAGCTTAGCTAGCGACCAGGAGGCCGCACTAAAAAATACAAGCGGCCACCCTCATTCAGAACGAGCAGTCGCTTCTTGCGACCGCCTCTGAATAAGGGCCTAAGTCTCTGCAGTGTTATGATCCTACCTCAGGGTGCGCAGGTGTGCCTCTGCTGACGCAGCCCTGTCAGGATCATCATACAGCAGACCCAAAGCAGCAAAGAAAGCATCCACAGACTGCAAGGCCTGACTCAATCCAAAAGCCCTGGTCTGTGGATCTCCTTGCAAGGAAATAACCACTCCTACTCATTGAATTCTCAGACCCAGAGGAGTAAAGGTGCGTACACACAAGACGATATTTTGCACGTTTCACCTGATTTCGATGCATCGGAACGACAAATCATGTAAAATATGTCCAAATTTTGAGTGTCTACTCACGATACCGATGTGTGTACCTGCGGGTCGTACATCGCATCTTCAGATCTTGCCTACAGCAGGCAAGATCTGCCAATCTCGTACATGGCGCACTGGAAATCGTTAAGGATGCATGATAGATTATTGGTCACATCGGACATTTTTTAGCACCTTATCGTGTCCTGCAGTGCCGTGGAGCTGCCAGGGAGAGTTCAAGAGAAATCGCTCACGATATCGCATTGTGAGCACATCGTCTAGTGTGTACGCACCTTAAGGCCTCGAGCGAAAACACAGTTTGCAACTTTCTTTAAAGTTTAAGAAAAGGTTACGTTCACCAGAAAAACGATACGACACCCGCAGAGAATGCACTGAGGACCCACTCGCAAAGTGAGTGACAGGTAGTCAGCATTTGAGGGTGGTAACGGAGGGATGGTTAGAAAAACGCAGGCGTGTCTGACCATTTAAACGCCGTTTCGTGGGCGTGCATAAATTCGCCATTGCAATCTCCTGTGCAGTATGAGACCTCGCTGCGTGTCAGGAGAGCGCTGCAGTGTTTGCTGCTGGTCAGGCTTGACTTACATGCTACATGACTGCCTGCTGTGCGTCGATGGTACCGATGTTTACTCTGTTGCATGTCTTACGGATATGAGCAGGATGTAGTGGGCGTCCCTATGCTCGGGTAAGCTTTGGAAGGCATTAGCGTATATTACCAATTGCAATCCGTGAGAGTATTCAGTTGCGTTTGCATTACCGCTTGTCTCTGAATCAGGCCCTTAGAGCATAACCTCTAATGAAGGAGACCTTAAAGTCAGTATCGACATGTCAAGGTCTACTTCTATGAGAATTTAGAGCATCTGGGCCAAGTTCTTCTAGACACAGTACTCTCCCTTTAATAGCTTCTGAATCTGAACCAGGTGAAGGATGATGTGTCTGTTCAGGATCTGCATTTCTTTCCATGTGTCAGTATGATGAATTCCTATCTTTGTTCACTGTATAATTTTGATATGTACGTGTATCCCCGAGGCTTGAAACCTGGTCCACATGTGTCTTAATGTTCTTTATCAAAATTTACTTCTTCAATGGTATCGTTTTTCTCTAATATTACTAAATTGCCTTAAGCTGACTAATATATTTAAGATCTATATCTGTTCAGTCTTTTACTGTTACCAAAGGATCAGATTAGATAAATAACATATTAAACTGAATATGGATTTATTATACTGATATAGAGAAAGATAGAGACAGAGAGAGGTCAGAATACTTAAAGGATAAATGCTGTTGAAAAGTTTTTGGTTGAGGTATAGGAGTTTGTATAAAACATGAAAGTATACTTACTGTGGACCTTCCATTTGGTCTGGATCATGTGGTTTGATTATCGAATCTCTATGATCCTCCCGAACGTCATATAGCCAACCACACGCTGTTATAGAGGGCCTGATTCAGCAGTGCACAGCTGTCCGGCAGCAGACATTCAGTGACTGACAGTCTCCTGCCGTTCCTGAGCAGGGAGAGGGCAGCGACGGCCTCCGTTTCCCAAAACAGAGGCGTTTATCCGCCATTGGGCAGAGTGAAGAGGCCAGGATCTCCGTCGGCTGACAGAGATTTCCTGGCCTCTTTTGTGTATCTGCGTTGTCTGGCTTGCTTGACCTCATGGGTCACATAGCCGGCCGATGGGATCGCAGATGATCTGATGCTGCATCCTAGGACGCAGCTCGGATCAGTAATGCATAAAGGAGGCGTGATGCCTCTTGCTGCATTATCATATTAGAGCTATCGCAGCTGCTAACATGTTAGCAGCTGCGATAGCTTATGCATCCTTCCTCTTCTGAATCAGGCCCAGAGATCACCTCCATACTCCTTGAAGCGTATTGGGGTGTTTCAAGTATCTGGCCGTGCCAGGCACACTGCATGCCAAATACAGGTCCCACAGGGCAGCAATAGTGCCACAGCCAGGCCCTGGGCAGCGTCACAGCTCTCCCACCCTTAGCTACTGCCCTGGGTGGATGCCTCATTACCACTCCCAACTCATTAGTATGCATTTTCCCAACAAGCAAAGTTCAAGTCACTATTATTAGATAACACCCCTCTATTGCTTCCCTAGATTTAGGGGGTGGGGGTCCTCTTTTCTCTTCAAGGCTTGCAATCTAAAGCTTTAAAACCAAAAAAAATTTAGATAACGAAAAAACTTTGTGGAAATAGCCCCAGCGCAAATAACAGACTTAAAGCCAATCATCTTAAGTTGGCAGAGTAACTTAGCTGTGATTGGCCAGAGTATGGGAAAAGCTATCCTGATTGGTTAGAAGTGACTAAATTCCAAGTTGGTTTAGCCTCTTCTAATGGCAATGAAGTGCATTGATCGAGTGTATTTCAGTCAAACAATGTAATGGATGCAAGTTGTACACATCATCAGGGTGTCCATTTTACAATAAGATGCATCATTATATTGTGCAAAAGTCAGACCCTGTGTAAAAAATTATTCTAATGTTTTGCTATCAGAAACACCTTTTGACTGCAACATATCAAATGAGCATTACCTATAATACTGCTTGTAAATAACATAGTGAACAGTGGCCCTCATTCAGAGCCGTTCGCTATTTGCGTTCGTTCGTTCAAAAACAAGGGGTGGCTATTCAAATGATCCGTTCGCACATTGCAGTCTGTTCACACCTCTAAGTCTGAACGAGCGAGCAAAACATACGCTCGTTTATTTGTTAAAAACGCCCCCTGGCCGCTCACACCATACGTCATGTCCGCTATATATTAGATTAATCGAGTACATCGAACAGGATATGAACTGCTCGCTATTCTTGTGGTTGGTTTTTTCAACCGCTATTTTGCGAGCAGTTCTGAGTTAAAAAAAACCAAGTGACGTGGTCAATGACGCTGCTATATTAATTATGCACACCCATAAAACGCCCGTTTTGACCTTTAAGCACGCCTGCGTTCGGATCTCCACTCCCCGTTTTCAAGCACCTTCCCCTGTTACCACCCACATACGCCTCATTCTGTCACTCAAAATAGCAGGCACTCGCTATATTGCGTACAAACGATTTTCGGCCGCACTGACTGGTTCGAGCATGCGTACTAAAAACCGTACGCATGCGCAGATGTGCGAACATCGCTCGGAACGAGCGTACTGCTGCTAGCGAGTGGCTCTGAATGAGGGCCAGTATCCAATCTTGTCTTCCTGTCACCCACACAGTTTGCGCTGCCTAAGGCTTTTTCTGGAAAAGATGTGGAGCCAGCCTAAAAGTGTTTGTACAAACCTGTTAAAAATAAATGTAAAGGTGCAAGGGTCAGTTACCTAGAGAAATGAACTGGAAGCTATCGGTATTTTACAGGTACAAAAAACATTTACACATAAAAAGAGTATTTGTAAAGCAATTATATGTTTACCCATGACCAAATGACTAAGAAATACCAAACTGTAAGATCTATCAACATTTACACTTGTTCATTAGTTATTTCTAGTGCTTGCTGTCGAGACATATCTAGCGATAGACAATATTGTCACTTCCTAGTAAATATATACTACTATATGCAATTCTTTTCCATTCACATATTTTTTATTTATGAGAAAATCACATTACAGAGTAGACCAGGAACATTTGTTTAGTCCTCACTGGTGACATAATAAAAGTCCAGTATGTGTTCAAGAGTTTGACTCTCACTGTGTTACCAATGAGTATGTGGCCGAGATACTGACACAAGTGTAATGCTACTTAGAGCATTTTACCCATGTGGGTGTTATTACTTTAAACAGGCCACTTACCAGCAGGTTCATAGCCCTCTCTCTCACCACAGAGCCATGTTCTTCTCTCTGTCCCCCCTCTCTGTAGACCTGTCAGAGTGGTGAGACAGAGCCCATATCAGGAAGGTGTGTATATGATCGTCCTTCTGAGGAATCCCAAAGAGTTCTGAAATAAGCACATTCTATTTTTCTTAAGTTACATATGCATTTGGCCATTGCTTTTCTATACTACTATAGTAAGAACGCTGGGCCAAATGTCATAGGGTGAGAGTTTAGAATATGTGAGAGTTTAGCAGTAAACCCTCACATTGGTCGAGTTTTATCTTCAAAATGGGAAAACATCTGGTTGAGAGTTTAAATAGTGAGAGTTTTTTTACTCTAAAAACATGGGAGTTTGCCTGTTCTCAGACTCTGTTACATTGGGCAAGTTTGCCTGTTCTCAGACTCTGTTACATTGGGCGAGTTTGCCTGTACTCAGACTCTGTTACATTGGGCGAGTTTGCCTGTACTCAGACTCTGTTACATTGGGCGAGTTTGCCTGTTCTCAGACTCTGTTATATTGGCCGAGTTTAAAAAGTGAGAGGTTACTGCTAAACTCTCACCCTATTACATTTGGCCGGCTGTGCCTGTTTGTTCCAAGTTAGCACAAAAACTACCAATTTTCACGACAACTGCATAATTTAATAGTGGAAACGTCTAGAAATAACCTGCACTTTTGTTCATCTCGATCTATCAAGTTAAAGCTGAGCAATAACAAAAACTAAATGTATTGACATCATCAATGCAAGAGATAGGTGTGGCTTGCTGGAGAGGGGTGAGATGTTTTGGGCACCCGGTCACTTGAATAGGATAGGCTACATAGCAGTCTGTGCATACTGTAGAGCACACAGTGACATTGGTGTGAGTGGTGGGTGAATAGGATAGGCTACATAGCAGTCTGTGCATACTGTCGAGCACACAGTGACATTGGTGTGAGTGGTGGGTGAATAGGATAGGCTACATAGCAGTCTGTGCATACTGTAGAGCACACAGTGACATTGGTGTGAGTGGTGGGTGAAGGCGCTGCTGTCACCAGTCTATATAGTGCTGCTGGTCACGTAGGCCACTCCCGCAACAAGGCTTCTATGCTAAGCAATACAACTACAACACCTCAAATAAAAAAAATATTGGCAGAAGCAATTTCATCGTGGGCAAAGCAGCAGGCAACAGCTAACTGTACGATAAATTCCATACTGATTAGGTGCACTATGAGCCTTCACCTGTCTTTGTTTTTTTAAAATGTCTATAAATTGAAATCCCTTGCTGGTTAGAGTTTAGACAAGGAGGAGCTCCCATTAATAAGACTTTCTAAAGACATAATGTCCACGGTGATATTAGTGCTAGAGGGGCCTATAGTGTCCACAGTGATATTAGTGCTAGAGTGGCATATATTGTCCACAGTGATATTTGTTAAATTTGTAAATAAACCTTTTAATACATTCCTTCCTATAAACCTCTAAGATTCACCTGCCTAGAACCTCTAAGACAAATCCCTGCCTAAAACCTCTAAACAGAACACTAATTGCGTACGCAGTTTAACCGCAAATAAAGACAGGAGTGGAATCTGTGTTTCCAACGCACAAGTATTATTCAGGTAAAAGTACAGTCAGTTACACGCAATCTATACATACATAATTTAGGCGTAAAAAGGAAATAATACAGACCAAGTACGGTTATACATACGCTGCGCCTCCGGACACAGAGACAGACTTCAGTTCAGAGATAGATATCCTCAGTTCACCCAAAATTCAGCATGAACTGCCAAACCAGTGTTTGGACACGTGTATTTATTCCCCCCCAGACTGAAACAGGACAAAGGGAGAACTTCCTGCTGATCTCATTGGTTCCCAGAGGAGAAGCATATGTAACGACACATTTAACAGGTTTGTTTCAAATAGACTTTCCCTGCCTCTAACAGCCGGAGTCTTTCTGGTAACGCCTCCTTTAGCATCCTAACAGTTGAATCTAAAATATACATTTTGGTTGCTTGTAGGTTCTGCGGTCCATAACTCGAGAATGCATAATGCGATCTCCTCACCGATAGCACCGGAAAACTGTGGAAAGAGTATGCATCAGAACAACTCCAAGAATGACATGTTTATCTTGTATAATTCCTTAGTTAACAAATATCTTTATTTCTTAGCATTTAAACTAACTGAACCTTCTTGAATCATACATTTTGATGCTTATGGAACCTTATGTGCGAATATGTAGTGTGTGGGTATTCGGGGTTTGGTATAAGGACGCAAGTTATTAATGGGTGAGATTTAAGTGCATAATCTCTCATACACGAAGTGAACATCCAGCAGTGTGGATGGCTGAGGGTTGTAATTCTACATGCCCTCTGTCAGCAGGCCCCCACCTGCTGTGTTCAAAGGAAAACAAAACCTCTTTTGTTCTCACAGACTCTTGTGTGAAATGCAAATGTATTATCACCTCAAACTGTGGGATTTGGAGACATCCTGTCTAGGATTCAGGCAAATCCAATTGTGTAGATATTATATTACAATTGCCACAACTATACTTTATCTGCATCCAGGGATTCCCAATTTGTATGTAAAAATACCCATTGTCTCTTCTTATTTACTTCTACTTAGAAAGCTGGTTTTTCCCGTTGCCCTTGGTAGGTTAACAAAAACATTGCCATGTGTTCTTAGCTCCTGGGTTGTAACTTGAATTAATGCTGACCACAAAAAATGGTGTCTTGCAATCTCATTTCCAAAATGGAGTCTTGCGGCCATTCGCAAGATGGCGTCACTGCGATTAAATTTTAAACTGAACTTGTCTCACTCAATTATTCAACTTCGACAGTCCACCCTTTGATAGCAAACAACATGCTATCACAATCTACTATTTGAATCTGTTTAGCCATGCATGAGAATATACCGTTCAATGTAATTATGGTATGACACAGTATGGTCATTTGAACCATTCAGATAATGCGTCTCCGGGAGGGACATAAAACTGCCCTTATATGCACACCGCGGATCCTTAAGGGATCATGGGAAAGATGTGGGGATGCACCTATCCTATAAGGAGAGCCTTGGAAGGGGTTGGGACTGCATTACCTAAGATGACTTAAAACAATATAAACGTTATATCCATGCACGACCACTCAAACTCAGGCTACATTGTTATACACTACGTCATAACTCAGGATTGAAATACAGTTCTTCCTTATTATTATTATTCACATTTTCACAACAATTTACTGTACTGAAATTGGACCGGCACTCCCCTGATTTGGTATAGCACTCCTCCTCCTGACTCCACTCCATCAGCTCCGCCATTAGCTCACATCTCCTTTATTGGTCCCCCATCACAGACACCGAGCATCCCCAAACAGATCATCATGACAAAAAAAAATAAAACTCTGGAAAAAAAAAGAACTAGGATGACCACAGCAGACCACACCATTGCTTGAAGCACTGATCTACACATTTCTTTAGCTCAGATATCTCACCGTCACCTTTTTAATCCTTCCGGCACAAGCTCGCAATCGACAGGTCCACGTTATCGGCCTTGTCTCTGCCTTGTATCTCCACCGGTTGGTTAACCTCCCTATAGTGAGCGGAATGGATCCACGTATCTTCCCTGGCCACCCTTTGAGGATGCTGTATCGTCAGATACGGACCTTTCCACCGATCAGTCAAACAACCTGAGCTAAAAAAAATTTGGATCATAACAAATTCTTCCAGATTTGACATCATGACAGGTTGCATTAGACATGTTAGTTAATAACACTTCCAATTTCAGTTATTCTCATTCATCTTCGTGAGACCCTGCACAGCAACCTCATTATCAATTTTTCACATGAGGCTGCCTGTTTGGACAGTATCTCAAAGGGGGGGCAAATAAAGGAAAAGACAGTCTGGGATAATCTTAGTGTTGTTACCCATCATCTTACGCATGTTCTTGAAAACGTCACCTGTAAAATAAGTCCCCTTGTCACTTTTAATAATTCTAGGGATATAGTATCTGCATACAGGTTCTTGCAATTAAATCTTGTTATTAATAGCTACTGCTCTAAATAATGCCTGTGCCGCTGGGTTGGATATTTTTCCGAGTAGTCGACCTCAGCCTGGCATGGCTGCCGTTTATCCTTAGCAACCTTGTGTCCTATGAGTGGGAGATAAAGCACAACAGTTTAATATCATTTAAACATGACCCAAAATACAACAATAAATCATCCACATTTTACATTAGAACAGATCCATTGATAGGGTGAAAAAATTATAAACAGTCATATAAGGCCTGGGAGAAGATACTGGGGTTACCTATGAACTCATGGGAAACTCGTGTTCCTGTGTGGTGTTCTTCGCTTTGCAGTACTTACTTACGTGTCCCACTTGGTGACAGTTAAAACATAATTTTGAACTGGGTGGATGAAAAGATTGTTGTGGGATTTGAGCAAGAGGGAAAGGTGGTGGGTATGGGTAAGGATAGGGAGGGTAAGGATATTGCGGGGGATATGAGTATGGGACCTGTGGTTGTGTATGATATGTGGGGTAAGAATGTGTTTGCTGTGGTGTGGGATTGGTGAGGACGTGTAATTGTTCAGGTGCAGGTGTGTGTGTGGGTGCAGGTGTGTCGGTTGGCTGTGATGTTATTGTCATTCCTTCCAGAGCTTGTATACTTACAGCCATTAGTTTTTCGCTCTGGGTCTCTCTCTTTTTGGAGATGTTTTTATCATGTTCTATGGCAGACTCTATGAGGTTATCTATTGTAAGTCCCCTCCAGCCAGGTTGTGAGGTCTGAACCCGAATCTTTAAATCGTCTTTCAGACCGTCCATGAGTACCGTGACTATCATTCCCCTGTGGTGAGTGCTATCTTTAATATCTTCTATCCCAGTGTACTGGGTGATAGCCTGCAGAGCCCGGTCGCAATAGTCTTCTGCAGTTTCACTCTCCTTTTGCTTTATTGTGAAGATTTTGTTCCAGTTAACTACTACTGGAAAATATACACCCAATTGAGTCACAATGCGGGAAATGTTACCTTGGTTTACTTGGTCTGTTAAGGGAACGTCTCCATCCAATACACAGTCCGTGATAAATTTTGTCACGTCGGTATTGTGTGGCAGGCCCTTAACACTACACGCCAATCTTTATTAGTGGGCTCATGAGAACTACCCAAATTTCTCAAAAATCTTTGACATTTGGCTAGTTCCTTTTTGGGATTGGGGAAATCATTTATGATGGAATTCAGTTCTGCTCTTGTCCATGGACAATGCATTACTACTTCCCTCGTGGACACTACACCGTTTGCATCTGCATTTCCATTCGGAACAGTTATTGTCCGAATGGGATGCAGACCGGCAGCGTTGCTACCTCTGACCTGGTTAACTGGCTGGGGGTTTAATCTGCTGCTGCTACGTATGGTATTAACAACTTCCTCTATGGGTGCAGAGTGTGTTAACACTTCCCTTGCTGTTACCGATGGAGATGGCGGCACCACCCGTTATTGTGGTGATGCAGCATCTATCATTTGCACTGCATGGGAAATGGCAGACATTACAATAGGCTCATCATCCATATCATAAACACTTTCTTTATGGTTGCTTAAGAGAGGGTGCAAGTTGCTTGTTACATTTTTATTGGTATTTTTGGTAACCGTACTTGCACCTCCATCCACATAAGGTGGGGGAGGTGAGCGTGAACTGCTGGCAATACTCTCCACGACGCTACTTTGCCGCATGTGCGCGCCAATTTGCCGCACGTGCTCGCCCGTATTGCATCTCAGCATCGTGGATGTATTTTCTGGCAATGCGTTCACAACGCTAGTTTGCATCGTTTGCACATTTTTAACCCAAGCATCCCCTTCATGCTGCCATATTTTTAAACATTCAAAATACTTAATCTTTTTCTCTCGGGATCGCACCATACTGATGTGATCCTGGACATTGTCTAACACATTTTTATCAAAACTACCAAGTCTTGGAAACGGTCTAACACTCTTTCTCGTCATATTAAACCATATATCACAATACCTTATTGCATAAGTACCGTACTTAGTATGCATAATACGACGGGCTGATCCAATTGGAGCCTCCATTAGCAGCACATCATTGCTTAACATTTCTACCGTTTGCGTGGCTCCCATTTTGAGACAACTCCTACGCTTTTCAATAAAAATTTAAACTGGTGAAAGACAATCAAGATACTTTCACTTATCTACGGACAAAATTTCTAGATGCGCCACGCTCACCTACGGATGAAATTTCTAGATGCGCCACGCTCACCTACGGACAAAATTTCTAGATGCGCCACGCTCACCTATTATCTCTCAGCTCACAATCACACCTAGTGCGGCTCAACTACAATGCTCAAATTTTATTTAACACTGCAGTCACACTGAGAGCCGGTCCCTAACAAAAATAACAAACCATACACCTGCTCTGTGTACTGAACGGTAAGCTGCTTACCGAGCGGCTAGGCTAACCCTTGCACCTAGCCCTTAAGGATCATATGATACCCTTAACTGTCCAACACATACTCACTGTTACACACTTTTTCTCTGCGCAGAAAATAAACGTTTAACCCAGATATTGGTAGATAGAAAAAAATGTAAACCTTAATGGCTTTGTTCAAACACGTGGCAGCAGAACCGGAAGTGCGTATACGCTTATTGTGCGACCGGCTGCATGCACAATTATGCGACTACCACACAAGCGTATAATGACTTTTTAACTGCGTACGCAAAAATGCATCTCAGCCGCTTACTCAATACTGCGGCACCCCTCTAAACACAAGGTTCTATCAACAGAGGAAAACAAACTTTTTCCTCTCTTGTCCCTGGATTCTAATCAGCGCTTCCTCTACACAATAACCGGCAGTACGCTCTCAGCAACACTGTGGTAATGAAAGACTAATGCGTCTTTCAAAAGGTGCCTCCACCCTTTTGCTGAGAGAGGACTGACGGAGTGTTATCGTGTATCAGATAGTGTGATAAACCGATGAGCCCCCACTGTTAAATTTGTAAATAAACCTTTTAATATATTCCTTCCTATAAACCTCTAAGATTCACCTGCCTAGAACCTCTAAGACAAAACCCTGCCTAAAACCTCTAAACAGAACGCTAATTGCGTACGCAGTTTAACCGCAAATAAAGACAGGAGTGGAATCTGTGTTTCCAACGCACAAGTATTATTCAGGTAAAAGTACAGTCAGTTACACGCAATCTATACATACATAATTTAGGCGTAAAAAGGAAATAATACAGACCAAGTACGGTTATACATACGCTGCGCCTCCGGACCCAGAGATAGACTTCTGACTAGATATCCTCAGTTCACCCAAAATTCAGCATGAACTGCCAAACCAGTGTTTGGACATGTGTATTTATTCCCCCCCAGACTGAAACAGGACAAAGGGAGAACTTCCTGCTGATCTCATTGGTTCCCAGAGGAGAAGCATATGTAACGACACATTTAACAGGTTTGTTTCAAATAGACTTTCCCTGCCTCTAACAGCCGGAGTCTTTCCGGTAACGCCTCCTTTAGCATCCTAACAGTTGAATCTAAAATATACATTTTGGTTGCTTGTAGGCTCTGCGGTCCATAACTCGAGAATGCATAATGCGATCTCCTCACCGATAGCACCGAAAAACTGTGGAAAGAGTATGCATCAGAACAACTCCAAGAATGACATGTTTATCTTGTATAATTCCTTAGTTAACAAATATCTTTATTTCTTAGCATTTAAACTAACTGAACCTTCTTGAATCATAACTTTTGATGCTTATGGAACCTTATGTGCGAATATGTAGTGTGTGGGTATTCAGGGTTTGGTATAAGGACGCAAGTTATTAATGGGTGAGATTTCAGTGCATAATCTCTCATACACGAAGTGAACATCCAGCAGTGTGGATGGCTGAGGGTTGTAATTCTACATGCCCTCTGTCAGCAGGCCCCCACCTGCTGTGTTCAAAGGAAAACAAAACCTCTTTTGTTCTCACAGACTCTTGTGTGAAATGCAAATGTATTATCACCTCAAACTGTGGGATTTGGAGACATCCTGTCTAGGATTCAGGCAAATCCAATTGTGTAGATATTATATTACAATTGCCACAACTATACTTTATCTGCATCCAGGGATTCCCAATTTGTATGTAAAAATACCCATTGTCTCTTCTTATTTACTTCTACTTAGAAAGCTGGTTTTTCCCGTTGCCCTTGGTAGGTTAACAAAAACATTGCCATCTGTTCTTAGCTCCTGGGTTATAACTTGAATTAATGCTGACCACAAAAAATGGTGTCTTGCGATCTCATTTCCAAAATGGAGTATTGCGGCCATTCGCAAGATGGCGTCGCTGTGATTAAATTTTAAACTGAACTTGTCTCACTCAATTATTCAACTTCGACATATTAGTGCTAGAGTGGCATATATTGTCCACAGTGATATTAGTGCTAGAGGGGCCTGTAGTGTCCACAGTGATATTAGTGCTAGAGTGGCCTATAGTGTCCACAGTGATATTAGTGCTAGAGTGGCTATAGTGTCCACAGTGATATTAGTGTTAGAGTAGCCTATAGTGTCCACAGTGATATTAGTGCTAGAGTGGCATATATTGTCCGCAGTCATATTAGTGCTAGAGTGGCCTATAGTGTCCGCAGTGATATTAGTGCTAGAGTGGCCTATAGTGTCCACAGTGATATTAGTGCTAGAGTGGCATATATTGTCCGCAGTCATATTAGTGCTAGAGTGGCATATATTGTTCACAGTGATATTAGTGCTAGAGTGGCATATATTGTCCACAGTGATATTAGTGCTAGAGTGGCCTATAGTGTCCACAGTGATATTAGTGCTAGAGGGGCCTGTAGTGTCCACAGTGATATTAGTGCTAGAGGGGCCTGTAGTGTCCACAGTGATATTAGTGCTAGAGGGGCCTGTAGTGTCCACAGTGATATTAGTGCTAGAGGGGCCTGTAGTGTCCACAGTGATATTAGTGCTAGAGTGGCATATATTGTCCACAGTGATATTAGTGCTAGAGTGGCATATATTGTCCACAGTGATATTAGTGCTAGAGTGGCATATATTGTCCACAGTGATATTAGTGCTAGAGTGGCATATATTGTCCGCAGTCATATTAGTGCTAGAGAGGCATATATTGTCCGCAGTCATATTAGTGCTAGAGAGGCATATATTGTCCACAGTGATATTAGTGCTAGAGAGGCCTATAGGTCCTTTGGATTTGCATCTGACTGCTGCTATTTCTAGATCCGCCACAAATCCTTGGAGTTGCCTCAAGGGATTGGCTTCAACATCTACTGCTGGGTACACACTGCAAAGATATATCTGCAGATGATGGTGGTGCATACACATTGAGCGGCCATCATCTGCAGACCGCCCGTACACACTGGCCGATGGAGATATATCTGCAGTCGGCTCTGCAGTACAGCAGACGCAATATGTCTGTGAACGACGTCGTTCACAGACATATCGCTGGTACACACTGGCCGACAGGCACCAGATATATTGTCTAATCAATTGATCAGCCAATATATCTGTCAGTGTGTACCCAGCTTGTTTCCAGCATTGTCCATATAACTCTGTTTTATCTTTGTCCATGTGAATGAGATTTTTATCTCTTTTTATATAATAAAACCTTTTTGCAGTATACACTATGTGATATTCATTACTTGGGGGTACAAAGATTGAGTGAATTTGGGAACATGCCTGACTATCAACTACAGATTCCTGTGGCAGTGGAAGGAAAAATATTTATCAGATAATCACTTATTCATATCTATTTGGTAAGAGGCCTCACATATTTGTATTATACACAATGGTTACTTATAATAACATACTTCACTTTTGGGCACTACTGTTTCTTCTTTTTTTCCCTAGAAATCCATATGCCAATTCAAGGGTCAATCACAGGACAGCAGCCGTGCTCTATTCACTTATTTACTGTTTATTTGTTACCGTAGCTCATTAGTTGTTATTTTATGTGTTGGCTAGCGACTACACGTCAGTTTGTATAATATATACATATAGAGAGAGAGAGTGAGATAGAGAGAAAGAGAGAGCAAAAAAAAAGACAAGGGGCGCATTATGGTGAAGTAAGTATAAATCCAAGCTTTACTGTAGATTAAAATAACTCACATCAGTTTGACAATATCCACATTAAACAGAGTTCATTAGACATGTATGCTATCACTTGGCTCAGCGGCAATACCAGAAGCTCATGTGGTCCAAGCATCATTCCTAGGTGTCCTCATCGGCATTACTTCGCCTACATCAGAGCACAGATTCAATGGCCCACCAATGCCACCTAACTTATTCTAACACTATATATATATATATATATATATATATATATATCATACATGCTCAGCACTCACCTAATTACACTCCAAACTATCTCCATAACTCATTTCTATTCCACATATGCACTAATATTATATTTGCAATTGTTTATATCTAAACACTTAATTTAATTTTGTTAAGTTTCCAACACTTTATTCCTAGTTTCCTTCATTTAATTTAATTTTGATCTGCTCCTATCACGATATTATTAACACTAATTAACACTAATTAACCTCCCCCATAGGTTCAATAACCTATCACTTCATATTATGAATATAGATTTTTGATCTGTCCTTATCATGATATTATATGCTCTAAATAACCTCACTTAAAGGTTCTATTAACTCACTTAAAGGTTCTATTAACACTTCATGTTATGATTACACAATTGAATCTAATATACATTATGACATACTCTAGGGGTATATTTACTAAAGTGCGGGTTTTTAGAAATGGAGATATTGCACATAGCAACCAATCAGATTCCGCTTAACATATACCTAGCACCTTCTAGATTAGAAGATAATAACTATAAACTGATTGGTTGCTATGGGTAACATCTCCACTTCTAAAAACCTGCACTTTAGTAAATATACCCCTATGAGAGTCTGGGTAAGTTCTCTAAATTAGTATTGCTTGAATTATCACCAGTAGCTATTTTATAAATTACCTAAACCATCAGGAATTATAGATATAATTATTACTTTGTCTGCCTCCCTATTAGGGGTCAATCGAAATAGGAGTGGGTTGGCTTGTGTGAGCCATTTTCACGGCAAACTAGCACTGCGAATTGCAGTTGCAATCCAATTCCAAAGTTGCATTGCTTTTCCAGAGGAGATTCATATTTTGTTTGTGTGCACCCCCTTGAGCAGGTGAAAATATAGGGAAAATCTCTATTTTAAGAAAAAATGTTGGGACATTGTGCAGAACCTCTGGCACACCCCTCTCACCACTGTAAAACACTATTACTTTTCCTCAGTTACTTTACACTGTCTACCATACCCCACTACCGGGATAACATCCACTATTCTCTATCCCATTCCACAGCCTTCACTTCCTCCACCATCTGTATCACTCTCACCTTTTCTTCTGCTTGCTTCTGCTGCCGACCTTTCCTCCACCAAATGTATCACTCTAAACACATTTTCTAAAACTACTTCCACTACAGACCTTACCTACAGCAAAATAAAACATTTAATTCTTCCTTCCTAACTAGCAACCAGACATGGCATAATGTAGAAAACTAGAGGAACAAGTAAGGAAAGTAAGAGGTTGATTCAATTCACTGCTGGCAGAAAAAGTAGAATACACAGTATGGTGTCTAAATCAAACATTCTGCAGTAAAGGAACAAAAAATTGCACTGTTGGTGAACTACCTTGAAAATATAAAAGGCCTCCAATGATATCTGAGAGCTTATCACTGCTCAAAGTGTAGTCTCCATACACTTCTGCTATTTCCTATACCACCTCTTGATAACAACTAAGACACTCTTGTCTATCACCCAACAACAACTTCACAACATTATCCACAGCCAAAAAAGTATAACAGTATAGAAGAAAGGAAAAAGGCACATGGGGATGCAAAGGCCACATACATAAAAAGAAAACATCCTGAAGAGGAGAAAAGTTCAGGATTCTAAAAAGAACAACAGTAATGATGAAAAGAAAAAAATTAATGCTACGGATAATCCACCATAGTCTCACCCTTTACATCGCTCACCAAGAAGGGTGCTAACTCCGTGGACTGGCCTGATAATGCCAAGCATGCATTTGAACTGCTAACACAAGCATTTTTCTCTGCTCTCATCCTTAAACACCTGACATCACATTTTTTTTCTAATAAGAGTTGGACGCATTGTCTGTGGGAGTGGGAGCAGTACTTTATCAAAGGGCATCAGACAGCAAGTTTCATCCACATGGGATCTCTTATTTGCCTGCTGAGAAAAACTAGAGACAAGGAACTTTTTGGCTATGAAACTAGCTCTAGAGGAATGAAGGCACGTTTTAGATGGAGCTAACTGTCCCATAACTGACAACACAGACCATAATACCTGAATACCAGCCTAATCTATGAATCCACACAAGGCAAAATGGTAATTATTCTTCTTACGCTTTGTCCTACATATCTGCTTCCATCTAGGACATAAGAATTGCAAGGCAGATTTTCTCTTTAGTTCCATGGCAGGGGATGAAAAAGCATCCATAATAGAGAAACTGCCCACTCTCAAACCAGATAGTGTGGCAGCTGTCACACACATTTCCACTCCACCTCTGGGTAAGACTTCATTATTCCACCAAATGTCCATGGAAAACTTATTCAGTGGGCACACTACTCAAAATTTGCAGGACATTCTAGGCTCAAAAAGACTCTGGAACTATATGAAATTTTTGGTGGTCCACACTCCGTCAAGATGTAAAACAATTTGTCTCTGCTTGCTCAAAGTGTGCATAGCATAGGGTACCCAACTCCTACAGGGCCATTGCTACCATCACCCATTTCGAGTGTACCCTGTTCCCACATTTCCATGGACTTTATCACTGATTTACTACTTTCTATAAATAGACCACCATCTGCTTAGGGGTAAATCGTTACCACTCCAGGCCTTCCATCAGCTTCTGTTCTTGCTCAGCTATTCATGTTGGCAATTTTCTATCTTCACGGCTATCCCAGTGAGATTGTCTCCAACTGATGTGTCTAAGTCATGTCCAAAATTTGGAGATCCTTGAGCAAGGCTCTAAATAACTATCTCAACTTTTTCTCTGCATATCACCCACAATCCAGAGGCCAAAGGAACGTTTCTATCAAATATTGAAATTTTTCTTTGGTTTGCAGACAGGAAAAGGAAGGTGATTCTCCACACGAATTTTCTATCTCCGAATCTCTTCTATGAATTTTGCTCCACCTTACATTGGACCCTTCAGTATATCGTAAGTGATCATCCAGTTTCTTACAAACTTCATCTTCAAACTTATCTTAGATTAACCAACTCATTCCACATATATCTCCACAAACCACTTGTTAGAAATCGATTCCACTCTCGAAGTCAAGGTTCTCCTAAGGTCGAGACTCAACATAGAGAGGGATATGAAGTCAAAATCATTGTTGATTCCATACATCTTCATGGTCATCACCAGTTCCAATTCACTGGAAAGGGTATGGTCCTGAGGAGAGGGCTTGGTTCAGTGCCTCTAGTGTTCATGCTCTTGCATTTGTGAAGAAGTTCCATCTCCAATTTCCTACCAAGCCTCAAGCTAAGTGTCCAGTGGCCACTACTACATCAGGACCTCTTTACTAGGTTCAGCGCTGTTTTGTGCTGCCCTCCAGACTGGTGTCTCACCCAACTGTGCGGCTTCCATCTCTTGCTGCAATATATATATACAAAGTATCTAATGCGCTCCCCCTAGTATTGTTCTAGTGATGTCTAATAATACCCATATCAGTATGATCTAATTGGCTGATGATCCTATGGTATAGGGTGAACACAGTAAGTGTGATTCCTGGTGAGGTAATGATGTGATCTTATATAATACAAGGCTGGAGATGGTGGGTAAATATTGATCATTTAATATAGTAAAAATTGTACACATATAGAATTTTATAATGTTGCTGATCAGGGTAGCAAATGGTGGGTAAACTTGGATGCAGGTCCAGCACTAATGTAGATAATGATTGATACACAGTACTTATTTAGAGTTCAAACTAATATGTGAGGTCAACAGGTGGCGTCCCAACCTGTGTTGCTCACTTTTTAAACAGGGGAAAAGAATAGATTGGTGTGCAAGGGATGATCGCACTATGTGATGATTCACAGGTGCGGGGTACCTGGATTCTGGAGTCTCTGTTAAAGGCCATTTGGAGTTTCCCGGGTTTCTCTCCAGGGGCGCAGCAAGTGGAACACCTAGTCCTGGTGGTCCGCTGGGCGTTGACCTGGAGTGTAGTTCCCTGGTTGGTGCAGCAGATTTGCGGTGTTGCCATGGGGGGTGAGCCACGTGGCTGCTGTGCCTTCCTCTCCTTCTTCGGTCCTGAACAGCTGGTCTCCTGTGCGTTGCAGCGCTGGTCGTCTGGCTCCTCTGTACTTCCGGGTAGAGCGCGCTCTAGGGGCAGGTGCGGTCATGTGATGCGGAGTTCGGGGAAATAGTAGTTTTGCAAGCGTTCTCAATTTGGGTTTCCAACGCGTTTCGACCCTTTAGGCCTTCCTCTGGGGGTGTGTTATCATGTATGCTGTTTCCTTCTTTAATTTCTAGGAACAGGTGTCCTTTGATTGGTTTCTGTTTTCCTCTAGCAAGCATTATTGTTCCGTATGGTGTTTCATAGTGGCCATTTTGTTGAAGATAATCGTTGTGGAACAGGTTAATCGCTCATTTTGGGCGGGATATTTTTGATGGAATATTGGTAAGACTATTCACTATTCTCATGTTTAATGTTCATTAACTATTTGTGTTCATATTACAGTTAATATGCATATCTAATGATTGTAATTACCTATCTCTTGTAAACAAGAGGATGTTGGTTATTGGTCATGATGTGAATATACTAGTGGGTCAAGATACTGATCAGAAGTTTAAACTTGTTGCCACTGTAAATTGGGATAATTAATTTTTGCAGACTATAGATCTGACCTCATTATCTAAGTTGAGGCCTTTAGGGGACAGAGTTTCTCATTCTATCATACATTTCAATTCTTCTTTATTTATCAATAAAGTGTAGTCTCCTCCCCTCCAATTGTGTTTAACTTTCTTTATGCCATAGAATTCTATGGACTGTGTTTTGCATTCATGCATCTCTTTGTAGTGTTAGGCAAGAGGATGGTCTTCTGATTCTTTTTGCACATTTCGTATATGTTCGCATATCCGTGTTTTTAGGGGTCTTATGGTTCTTCCCACATAAAATTTGGGACACGGGCATTTTATGATGTAAATCACCCCTTTCTTCTCTTGCTGGAAGCATAGCATCCTCCCAAGCGGTTTCTGCTCCTCCGTTCCATGGGCCCCACCATCTTGGAATTACATCAAGGGGAAGTCCAGCCAAACCTAGCAAGGAACGTCCCAGTCACATGACTGTCTGAGTCAATCATCAGCAAGGGTGCCCTATTTAATCCCTTATTATCTTTTAGAAGTCTCAGTGCTTTGACTTCCGGTTCTTGTGTGCTTCATCGTGAATACTGCTGAGCAATTCTGCTAAACCTGCACTGTGCAATCCTGATATCCTGGAGCATTTTGGGCCTGATGCTGAGTTGAACATATGGCAGTTTGTGCAGTGTATCCTCTGTGTTTGCAAACTGTGTATGCTCCACAACTGTGCACACCAAGTACGGGCGATGCAGAGTCATATGTATTTCAATCACATCTATACTTACAACTGAAGAGGCAGAACTGAACTATAATTGGGCATTCTCAAGTAGACAAATTTCAGTGAGGGTGTGTCAACATAATTGTGAGCTATACAGAGGGGGACATAGGTCCTGATTCAGAGCCGGACGCTATTTGCGGTCGTTCGTTCTGAAAAAAGGGGTGGCTATTCAAATGAACCGTTCGCTCTTTGCGGTCTGTTCACGCCTCTATGTCTGAACGAGCGAACAAAACGCGGTCGTTTTTTTGGAAACTACGCCCCCTGGCCGCTCGCATCCTACGTCATGTCTGCTATTTATTAGATTAATCGAGTACATCGACCAGCGTATGAACTGCTCGCTATTCTTGTGGTTGGTTTTTCCTACCGCAATCTTGCGAGCAGTTCTGACTATAAAATAACCCAGTGACGTGGTCAATGACGCTGCTGTATTAATTATGCACACCCATAAAATGCCCGTTTTGACCTTTAAGCACGCCTGCGTTCGGATCTCCACTCCCCGTTTTCAAGCACCTTCCCCTGTTACCACCCACATACGCCTCCTCCTGTCACTCAAAATAGCAGGCATTCGCTATTTAGCGAACAAACGATTTTCGGCTGCACTGACTGGTTCGCGCATGCGTATTACGATCCGTATGCATGCGCAGTTGGGCAAACATCGCTCGGAATGAACGAGCGGCCGCTTACGAGTGGCTCTGAATCAGGCCCATAGTCCTAAATGTGCTGTTTTCAGGCATATTTTTGCACCTAATATAGGCCTGATGCAAATGCACAATGATGATGACTAGTAGCAAACCATCCATACAGATAGAGGATGGGTGCAGCACAAGATGCATACATCTCTTACATCATACAGGACTGGAGACTGCAGCCTGAAAATACAGCAAATGTGTTTCAAGGAGATCTAAAGCTTATGGATCACCTCTGTGCTATGTTGGAGTTAGATCCTTTACAGTGTGCTGATTTGCCAAGTGATGTTCCAGACCTGAGTCGCACACACTGCCGATGTTGGACGCGGTGGAGCAATATTTTTCTTCTGCATCTAAGTCGCACTGTGCATGTGTCCAATAGCAGAGAGTCGGAGCCGCGATTGCGACAAATGGAAGACAATGGTCTCGGAAATGAATTGCAAATGTATTGGTCACTCCTGGGCAGTGACTGAGAGGCCACACACAGAGATGGTCCCTCTTATGTGCGTGTTATGGGAGTGTCACGAGTATTTTGCTGGCATAGAAAGCCATGCTTGGACAGAGAAACTGCACCTGCCATTGGGGTGGTACAAGTTTCGATGGAGCGACCGATGGTGGCATCTAAAAACTCATCAACTGGTATTTCAGCATCTACGAATGCTGCCAGTGGGCATCTCAGTCTTTGCACATATGTATGCACGGATCTACACCAGAGAAGAGCTTTGTAGCGCCATTTGCATATAGTCGGTGTGCGACCGGCAAAAGACGCTGACATGGGGGCAGCTGCATCCGACTCAGAATCTGCCTTTTAAAGTGAAAAATTTAAAGAAATATAAAAAGGTTTATGGTCATTGCAATAATGTGATGCTGGGTCCACTTGGATTGGTCTATGTGACAATGGAAGAGTTTAGTCATTTTAACCAAATGATGCACTCGGTTTTTGGTTGTTTGAGGAAAAGCAAATGCTTGAAAAATAAATGAATGCTTTAATACAGGAGATTGTTGAAAAGATAAAAGTGCAACAATGAAATATTAAAAGCTTACAGAGTGAACTCTATTTCTTACAATGGTCACATGGACAAAAGGAAAAGATAAAAGAAAACAAAAAACAGAATTTAAAAGCATTTCTAAAAGGAAAAGAGTGTGACATTAAGGCTCATAGGGCTATTGGTAAATGTTCCAAGGCCACTGTTATAGGTCATCCTTACCCTATGCCTTTCTGTACAACTTGAAAGGGTGTTGATGTAAAACAATTAGCAATTATTTGTGTCATTGAATTAGAGTGTATGGTAAATAGATATTTAATAAAATTTTCAGGGAATCAAAATATGTTTACGAATTCCAAAAAGTCAAATTCCTTTTTGGCATCTCCCCCATATAAACCCTGTCTTCTCTTAATGGATGATGTGAGTTAGAAACTTATTTTAACCTTTCAACTAGGATTTTAGTAAATAGTTTTTATGCAACATTTATCAGGAATAGCGATCTATGGGAGGCTGGTAGTTGGAAGTCATAACCTGTTTTTGGAATCACTTTGATACATTCAGAAGTATCTAGGAAACATTTTAAACTATAATATATGTTCAATATGGTTTTGTCTGTATAACTACTAACACCTGTTGATTTTTAATTTTCTGATGTTATTTATAGAAGACAATTCTATTTAATAGATATTGGGGCTGATATGGCATCTGCTTGTTGTTTAGAAATCTGGGAAGGGCATAAATGATTACAGAATAGATTTCTTTTTTCTATTTTATACTGGGTGAAGTTTATTTAGGTTTTAGCTGTATTCCCTGATAATATTTATTATGTTTTTCCTTTCATGGTGCAGTTGGCCATTTCTAATTGAGATGATGTTGTCTAGCCCACGTCAATAGATTAGAAACCATTGTGCCCAATTTATATCTATTATAATAATTTACTTTTATAGTTATAATAATTTACTTTAAATGCCATGTTGGTGTTTGCATACATTTGTAAAGCCAGAGCATAAAGCTTTCTTTTACAGAAATATCTTTTTATTCTTTGGTTTGAAATGTTTTTGCAAACTTTTTAAAATTGTTATTGTGCATCTTTATATACAAAGTTCCTTAGAAAATGTTCCTAACTTGAAATATTCCACCCCTCTTACCTATATTAATGAATCCCTCAAACTAGATTTGTGAAGAGGTGATTTAAGTGAAAACTACAAAAAATTGGATATCACAATATAAAATTAAAGTTCACAAGTCCAATAATATAGTATAAACCTGTATATTTTTTTTTTACAATTTAAGGTACAGGTTGAGTCTCCCATATCCAAAATGCTTGGGACTATTTGATTTTAAAAGTGGACAACAGTGGATGTTTGTATTTGATTGATTTTAGGGCCTGATTCAGACCCGGACGCTATGCTGCGCTCGCTTGCATTGGGCGATTTTTCGTAATCTGCGCATGCGTATGAGTCGCAATGCGCGTGCGCGAACCAGTCATTGCGATGGGAAAGTGCTCGCCCGTAGCCCGCAGTTGGGCCGCTATTTTGAGTGACAGATAATGCCGTTTGTGGGTGGTAACAGGGGAAGGTGCTTGAAAACGGGGGTGTGGATGTGCGAACGCAGGCATGCCCGCCTGTCAGAACGGCGTTTAATGGGTGTGCACAATTAGCAAAGTAGCGTCATTACACACGTGACTGGGTTATATTTTAGCCAGAACTGCTCGCAATGTTGTGGTAGGAAAAGGCTACCACAAGCACTGCGAGCAGCTCCGATGGCTCTCGATGTTCCCGATTAATCCTACAACTGCCGGAGATGACGTGTGTTGCGAGTGGCAAAGGGGCATCTTTATACAGGTGCGAGCACATAGTGCGGCCACTCACTATTACTTAGTGGGCAGCTTTACGCGACGCAGTGCGAGCACATGATTTAAATAGCCGGCCCCTTTTAGCCAGCGTGTGGACGCAAATAGCGTCTGGGTCTGAATCAGGCCCTTAATTTGTACTTTTATAATGCATTTGCATCTGTATTTAACTGTATTTTACATGGTAAATGCGACTTTGCATTTATTAATTATCATTATTGTGTATACGTGCCCCAGCCCTCCACCACCTACAAGACATTTGCGTCCGGACAGGTGTATCTGCGCTGGGATTTATGTCTGAGTCGCAAATGCATGAACACCCAATTCATGCAACTGGCCTGTGCTTGCCTCCCTCTCCACCCTCATACCACCTTTGCAGACATAAGGGGTCAACGGTATGGAAAAAACTTGATATAAAATTTTGCTCTTCATTAGTTTTGTGCCCACGCGCAGTGCAAAAATCCATACCTTACCTTACACACCACAAAACAGACATGCGTCCAACTGTAAGTGAGATGCTTTCTGTGGAGTCTCTACCGATATGTACACATGCATGTGCCTCTCCGATTGTTTTAATTGAACACTAATTGAATTCTAATTATGCACATTAATTGAACACACTAATTATGCTTTCATTAATGTATATAAGCACTGTTTTGAGATGTTTTATTCTGGGAGTCTTGATGAAGGCACACTGTGATAAAACATTGAATAAATACAATTTGTATTCAGTCTAGTCTGCAGGTTCTGCTTCCTAAGAATGCACAGTTTATACAATTAAATGATTTATATGGTTCTTTATTGGAGATTACAGCACCTCTCATTCACAGTACCTGTGCACCACTTTTCTTGTCTTTAAACTTTCAGTACGCATTATGCCTCTTAACAGGCCTTTTTTTAGTGGGACAGTCACAACTTTAGAAGCCAAAAGGGGTACTCATATTAAACAGTTAATTAAGCACATACTACTGGGAAACTGGCACGGTTTGGATGGATGAGAGTGTTGATTGTCCTTTCTCCAGTTGAAAATGTTTATGTATACTTTATAATAATTAGCATTATAAATTAATTCACTAATGCCTAGGACAGACTACAGTAAGTTCCACCCAGCATACAACAATGGTGCTAATGTAGAAAAATACAGTATATAAAGGTATTGCATACATCACTTAATGAGCAGTTATGAATGTGATTGCACCCGGATGATAACTGACTCCTGAGAGCCAGAGCAGAGAGATAAAGACACTGGGGGGGGGGGGGACAATCGCTCCAATCGCCTCCCCCCCCCCTGGATCCGCCACTAGTGAGAGGCCTGTCGTGCTTCACCTTTGCTTCATTATACAGTAACTTTGCAAAGGTGAAGCAGTACAGACATCCTTCACTTAGAGACTTCGCCTGCACAGTCCCCACCAGAGGGCAATACTTACAGCAATGGCATCCCCCATTTCAACATCAGTAAAGCTGCTTGTACTGTAGTAATGTGGATCAGGATGGCCAATAATGAAGAGCTGCGGCTGCACACCATCCAATGAAAAAAGTTCCAAGCCTTCTGTGTTGGTGGAGGCTTCTGAAGGGTTGTAACAGGATGGGCCTACTCTACCCTGTCTCTCTACCACCAGCAGACTAGTTCTACAGCACCTGGATCCAGGGGCGGATTGGGATGGAAAATCAGCCAGGGAAATTAATAGATGCAGCCCTAATGGGGGCGGGGTCTGTTGAGGGGGTGGAGTCTGTTAAGGGGGCGGCATCCCTCCTCATAGGACCTGATTCTGAGTAGGTAAAAGTGACCAGATGCTGCGCACAACCTTTCTCCTGTTAAGCTGCCCATCCATTACACGATGCGGGGACGACGGCACGATTACGATGCCGTCGTCTCCCGCGGGTTGAAGTGCATACACTGAACGTTCAGTGTATGCAGATCAATCATCCCCAAACATGGCAACCTGACGGTGGTCGTCAGGTTGATGGTCATGTTCGGGCGATGATTGATGTTAAAAACGACCAGCGGGCGCACGCATTGCTGGTCATTTTTAAACCTTTTACTGCCAGATTTGCAGGTGATTACCAAGCGATGGAGCGATAACGACCGTAATTATCGCTCCACCGCTAGGTTTAATCGCCTAGTGGATGGGCAGCATTATTTGTTGGGTCTTGCTGTCTGCAACTAATGTGCATACATATCTCTGGTAATGTATTTGTATACAGTCAGTGTTATGCTGATTGAAAGCTATAATTATGCACAGAATAGGATGTATTAAAAAAGAACTTTTACTTATAATGGCAGAAAGACATATCAATACAGGTGTCTCTAATACCAGCACGGTGTGGTGGACACACGCACATATAAGTCATATGGAAAAACACAGTGCCAGTTATTAGATATAGCAATGTTAAACATACATAAGCATAATTCAATAGTGGGAGATTGGATGGAAATGGTCGGGGGAAGACGTATTCACATGGGCCAGTCTTTAACCTGTACCGCACCACTAAGTATAAAAGTCCGATGGTAGTATAGTCAATATATGTGTGGAGATTTGCAGCGTCCTGCTACTCTCAGTGAAGGATACCTGTGACTTGTGTTCATTATAGTTTGATGCTCACACGTTGCCCGGGGTGATCCTCTTGCGGTCCGGGGGGATGGCTGGCTGGAGCCAACAGTGGGGATCACTCTGTGCTGTCACGCACTATGTACCGCGGTCATGGACAATGCCCCTGCAACCAGGGACAGGTCTGTGCACGCGCGTCCGAGGAGGTATCCAGCGGTCCTGGCTCAGGAGAATCGGGGGCCGCGGACGCTGCCCCTGTGAAGCAGCAGACTGGGCACTGTAATATTTGCCTACCACCTCTACTGTGGCAGCTTGCCGCTGGGTGCTGACAGCCTAGCACTGTGTGCATGCCATGCAGCATCTGCTGCTGCTGCTGCCGGGTGTGACATTGCGCGGGCCTCGGAGGGGCTGGAGGCGGAGCCGTCAGTGGTGACTGACGGTTCCAGACTCTGCAAAGGATTATGGGAGGAGTTTCCCCCATCGGCCATATTTTGTTAACTTCGGACACACTGCTGTGTATAGTGTAGCTACCCAATCGAAGTTTACGCTCCGATCACGGCACGGGTCAGTGGAAGCCCGGGAGAGGGGTCAGTTAGTGAAGGGTGGGATGAGCAGCCACCGGCCATCAAAGGCACCGGCCCAACGGGAACTGGCCCGGCATCCGGTGGCCCAATCCGCCCCTGCCTGGATCCTCATTCTTCAGTTAGTCATGAGAATAGATCTCTACTCTTATAATATAAACACAGGTATGCAGGCACATTGTCAATGTTGACAATGTCCAAGTAAATAATGTTGATACCAGGAGGGAAACATGATAACGTCGATATTGACAAGATGTCAGCATATGAAATGTCGACATTAAGGTTGGGGTTAGCTTTAGAGTTAGGGATAGACTAACCTGAAAAATACATTGTCAACAACCTGACCATGTCACCATTTCATCAGTGTCCACATGCTGAATGTGGATGTGGTCATTGTCGATATGATGAACATGTCAATATGCTCTGGAAACAGTGACTAATATTTTATTTAAAATTGTGATTTTAACACAGTTACAGTATGTAAATGACATTTTAATCATCGAGACAATTTACACTACTAGCCTTTTTTTTTTTTTTTTTAAACAGGAAGAGTTCATGGTGGGCACACAGTCAAAGAATGTGGTTTTAAAAGTGATGCCTTCCCCATAGCTGGGCTCAGACCAGTTGCTTCATTAATGTGAGCTATCCTTCGTTATGTCCCATGAAAATCTCCTGCCAGCTAGAAGGTCTCAGTATAGCAATGGCTATAGAGTTGGAGAAAGCATGGGAAGATAGGCTGCTGAGTTTTCAATGCCACCTTACATTTTTCTGTAGCACAATAACAATTTACAACTAGAAGATCTAGTATCTCCTGGGTAACATAATCAATACCCTTGTCTAGATACTATGAATACCTTAATGCAGGGGTGAGGAACCTTTTTTCTGCTGAGGGCCATTTTGATATATATAACATTATTCGTGTACCTCTATGTGATGTCACATAGAGGCGGGGCCACAATCACTGGTGATTATAGCAATGCCCAGGATGCTCCGGGGAGCTGTAAGGGCAGCGGTGTGTCCATCTGAAGCGTCTTAAGGACGCTTCAGGCAGCACTGCTGCATAGATTTTGGCTGCAGGGTGCTATTCTAGGCACACTGCTAGCCAAATGAGGCTTGCAGAAAAAAGCTCAGTGGGCCAGACCAAATGATTCCGAGGCCCTTATACGGCCCCTGAGGTTCCCCATCCCTGCCTTAATGAATAGCAACAGAAGAATGAAAGCTAAAGCATTGTAATTAGTAGTATCATCTTATAGCAGTTCCCATTTCCCTCTCCAAACTAAACTTTCTTCAGAACTGTTATCTCATCCCAGTTTTCCAACTCCTATCGTCTCTTTGATAAATCAACTCCTTCTTCTGCTTCCCTCATATCTCTTCCCCCAACTTTGCCATACCCTTCACTTCCAAAATCAAAGCCATCCATTAGAACATAGCCACCACCAGGCTCCACTAACCCCTCCCTACCTTCCCTAGCACTAGGCTGAAGGTCTGTTGCCTCTGTCAGGGATCGCTGGAGAGTAAAGAGGCAAAGCAGGAAGAGTTATAGCGGCACTGTGTGGCCTAAACTCCATATTCACATTCCGATGGTATATATTGATAACCTTACAGCATACTTGCCTATTTTTGAAAAAGCATTTCAGGGAGATTGTGAAAGCAGCACCTATGAGCGTGTGTTACAGTGGGCGTGTACTGACAAATCTGAGAGGCGTGTCCTAAACCTGACTTACATCCAAATGTAAACCAGCCCAAAAGATCTGTTTGTTGATGAAAACACACTAATACTTTTCAGAAATTCATAGGGATCATTGTGCCTTCTAATAACCAATGCAAGGAAATGACACTAATGATCCCATTTGAATGTATATATCTCTGTTTTTTAATATAACAGCTTCATAATGGGGGTAAGGATGAAATGAGGGAGATTGCTAGACTCTTCAGGGAGACAGGGAGATTGCTACTATTTCAGGGAGTCTCCTTCACAATGAGGGAGGGTTGGCAAGTATGCCTTACAGGTTCCACACCAATAGCACTTATTAACACTGTAATGTTAATTTTGTTTAGTTTTCTATGCACTTTTTTTTATAGCTATCCAGACCATTGTACCTCAATTTAATTAAATGATAATAATAATTACTATTATATGATTATGCAGAAAGGTATGCATAAATAGGTGGGCAAATATAGGATGCATACTGTATGGGTTGGGTATGCGCTGGTATTCTGATAAGTGTGGGGATTCCAGTGTCGGCATTCTGACCGCCGGAATCCTAGCGTTCGGCATTCTGACCGCAACTCATACTGTACAAAGAAACTGTAGATTGATTGCATTTACAGGGCTATTACCGCCATCTAGTCAGATGCTGCTTTAGGTAGAGGCTGCAAACCTATGCTGAAGAATAATGTTATGTATACACAGTATATGCATTGCCTGTAATACTGTCGTATAAAGCATCTCCTGCTGCCCATACCATTGTCTGATTGTGGAATAACTTTTTTTTCACTAGTCTGTTTTTATTAAAATATTGATTTTGGCCAAGCAAACGAAATTGACGGCATTTTTATTAGTATGAGCCAGAGATATTTCCCTTATCGACTGTTGCAATTTCAATGGAAAACATGTCCTGTGTATTAGTAAGGCTTATTTTTCACTTTATTGTTCTTTAAATGTCCTTAGAAAGCGTAGATATCTACAGCCCACACCCTAACCTCAGTTATTGGAATGTATTATATTCCTGGGCAGTGACTAATTGGTGGCTATTCAGATGCATAGAGATGGCCTGACGTATGGTCGTGTTATGTGTGTGCCAGGGGCATCTCAATGAAGTTGTTGCGAACACACACTATTAATCGCTGACATTGGAGGCCGTACTCAGGCAGAGATTTTGTACCTAGTATAGACCTGGTGTAAGTATCGATGGTGTGACCGATGACGCACAAAGAGGTATTTCAACATCTTTCGTCACTGACAGTGGGCGTCCTTGCTCATTCAGATGTATGGATGTATACCAGGTAAGGGACTGATGTGCGCTCGGCAAAAGACACAGTCACGGATGCATTTGGCCTGACTTAGAATCAGGTCCTATGTATGATATGAGCCAATAAGATCCTAACCATCATTTTATGGCGCAGATGGAAAATAAAAGCAAAAAACTCATCAGTCTCAAAACAAAGCAGTATTTCTACATAAGGTGTAAATCAGGTGTAACATGTTAGTACTTCTGTTGGACAATAGCATAGAGCAGTGGCGTCCGTCAACACGGTGACACCCGGGGAGGGACGTGCGCCAGCCAACAAGTGGGTTATGGCCTCACGGACAGGGGGCGTGGCCTCGCGGGCCGAACATTTGTTTTTGTCACTCTGGGGGTCCTGGAGGTGCGGACTGCTCCCGGGATCTACTCTGTGTGCAGTGCTGGCTCTCTCACTGTGTCAGGAGCTGAGTGCTGCACGTAATGCTACAGTGCACCACCCGGCTCCTGTCACTGAGGAGGAGTCGACAGTTTGGTGTCACCCCTTTGCCCACTACTAACAGTCCACATCATTCACCTTAATCTTACTCCGTTCTTCGCCCATCATATCCTGACTTTGGTTATTTTATTTTATGTACAACACTACAGTGGCTTCACTACAGACACCCCACGTCTGATTTAGGAACATGCAGTGTGATGATTGGAAGACCACATACTTCCACACTCTACTATGAAACTGAGAACCTCTGATTTGCCACCTCACTAAGGGCCTCATTCAGAGGCGGTCGGAGGATGCAAGTGGTCGCTCAGAAACTGGGCAGCCACTTGCATCCTGACCACCCGCCTCTGCTGCGGTCGTTAGGCTGTGGGTTAACACCCACAGCTCTAATGACCGCTCGGGTGATGGTCGCGATGGTCAGAGACCATCGCGACCATCGGAGCTTACGACGAGACCCTAGGGTAGGGTCTCACTTGTTGTAAGCCCCGGAGAGCTTCTGGCTCTGTCAGAGCCGTTAGCTCTCCACTGACATCACTAGTGATGTCAGTGGGGCCTCCCCCAAACGGCAGGCGTTCCCATAGGAACGCTTCCGTTTGGGCTGCCGCCCCCCCGGCCCGCCTTCCAAACGGGGCGAGCTGTCAATCAACATCGACAGCTCGCCCCCTTTGGAAAGAGACCCGCTACAACCAGCGCTGTCGGTCGTAGCGGGTCTCACGCATGCGCACGAGGGAGCCGGCTCCCTCGTGCGCATGCGCACTGGCAAAACATCGAGGTGGCCGTGCGGCCGTAGACCGTACGGCCGCCTCTGAATAAGGTCCTAAGGGCTGTATTTACTACAATCCGCATTGATAATGCAGATTGTAGTATGATATTACCGACTGAATTCGCATTGCAGAAGTCACAAGGGAAAAATAGCTTTTAAACCAAATATAATCTAAAGGAAGTAGTCAGACATGATTTGGACGGTAAAACTGTCTTACTGTCTTTTCGATCCCAGCAGTTTACATTACTCAAATGTAAGTTAGTATTCTGTTTTTATACCTATTTATTTAGCTAAAACTTTTGAAATATTTTACTGTGTGCCTATTTTTGTTATATATTTTTATCTGAAGTATTGTGACTGCTTTATGTCATAGTAAACGCCAAATAATCAATTCTATTTTTGAGTTTATAAACTTATTCATTTGCTAGGCAATGCTTGCTTATTTAGGAGTGCTACATTTTAAGGCAGATATAGTTGGGATAACAATAAATCTGATTAGATTAAAGGCCTGATTCAGATTTAAGAATAGAGTAAAGGCCCCCATACACCTACGGACAGATTGGCAGCCACCGATGTTCCGCGATCCGTCGGAGGATCGGTTAAATTTCACAATTCGCAAATCGCGTTCTTATTTTGATCAAGATTGGCAAATCTGTGAAATCCAACATGTTGGATTTCACCGAACCTGAGATGCTGGGTTGCTGGATGTGCTGAGAGATTTACATTTGGGAGGGGCGTGTCCAAACTAAAGAAATATAAATTGCAGTATAATAATAAAGCTGTCCAGCATTTGTGGACTACATGCAAAAACAGCCAGTATTTACCCCACATGCAAAATAATTGTATGCATTTGCACACCTTACATTGCAACATGGTTTAGTGCTCATTCTAGCCACCCATTCAGTTCCTCTTTCCTGCCTGGGGTGTCAATCTCTGCTCTGGTGTCTCAGCTAATGCAAAAAACTGCTGAGATACAGACCAGAGTGTGCTAGAAGCACCAGAGGAGAGAGTGACACCCCAGATAGGAAAGAGAAACTGCGCGGGCTGTGACAGGTACAGGGTGCTAGAATGAACACTGCTCCTGATTCAGCAAGGATCGCAACTGGTAATGCGCACGCAATCGGACGATTGTTACGTACTGCATATGCGTATGCATCTCTGTAAGCGTGTGCGAACCGTCCACTACAATCGGGACTACGATCGCAGTAACTACGCAGACACATCTGAGAGTGATTGACAGGAAGTGCCGGTGGGTAGGAAGTGCAGGTGGGTAGTCGGCAAAACGCAGGCGTGCCAGTGCATTTGAACGCCGTTGCATGGGCGTGCATAAATTATCCACTACGATGCCTTACACAGAGTAGTCAAAGCGTGCGTTGAAATTAGCTATTACTGAGTAAGGTCAGAGCTTGTGCAAGTGTGCGTGAGGCTGCGATGGTACTCGATGTTACCGATGGTTTTGCAGTCTTGCTAAGGATTACGGATGTATTCAAGGTGAGGACATCCTTATGTGGTGTTGCGACGGTATAGCAATCTCAATGGATTAGCATACTATCGCAGTGTGACTGCGTTCGTAATCGCTATTGCAATCGCAGCTGCGATCCGTAATGAATCAGGCCCACTATGGTTTGTCTAGGTAAACGTTTACTTTCTCTATCTAACTCTATTACCAAATCTGAATCAGGCCCTAAATTAAGATAAGTGTGGGCAAACTGAAAATAATACAGCAGACATTAGTTTTCGGAATCCTAAGTAGTGACAGAATAGGCTAATAAGCTTACTACGGGTGAGTGTTAGATAATAAAGGAAGGATTTGAATCATCATAGACAGGACAGGTGGTTTATTTTTTATTAACCCTTGCACACTCATCAGGGTCTCGCAGATTCCTGGCCTCTTTGGTGACCAGCACCTGGTCAGGCTGTGGGAAGCTTTAGCTCCTGCAGCCTGACAAAAGGAGCAACCAATGCGAGTCGCGATAGTGATCCCAGCCTGTGACGTCGGTCGCAGTGCTGGGATCGCAAATGCAGCAAGGAGGTGTCTGACACTTCCTTCTGCATTTGCATCAGAGATAGACGGATTTGCACAGCCGCTTGTGTGCTGCTCTGCAGTTCTGTCCAGTTCTGTCCACGCCCGCGTTCGGATCCCCACTCCCCCGTTTTCAAGCACCTTCCCCTGTTACCACCCACAAACGGTACATTCTGTCAATCAAATTAGCAGCCCCTCGTTGTTTTACGAGTGCATGATTTCCGGCCGCAATGACTGGTTTGCGCATGCACATTGCGAACCATACGCATGCGCAGTTGTGCGAACATCGCTCAGAGCGAATGAGCGGCCGCTTACAAGCGGCTCTGAATCAGGCCCTCAGTCAGTCACTGTCAGTCACTCCGAGTGTGTGTCCAGTCGGGGTCTTGGCCTGAAGGCTGCTGCTGTGTTGTCCATAAAGGGGCTTAGGCTGCAGTATATAAAGAGGGTGCGTCCTTCAGTGGGTGCTGCAGCTGCTGTGTCATTTGTCCTGTCAATTAACTGTGGCTGCTGCTGTGTTGTTGTCCTGTCCATCAGGCTAGGGCTGCAGTCCATAAAGGTGTGCTGTGTTGTCCAGGAGGGGTGCTCTGTCAATTAGGGGTGCTCTTCCCCAGTGTAAAAAAAATATATATATATTTTTTGTGTGTGTGTGCATTAGCAATTTATCTGCGCTATTATTGTTCGGTGACACTGCCGCAGTTTCTCATCCATGTATTTGTGACTCTGCAGGTGGTCTGTCCGCACTCGGCAGGGATGCTTTGTTGTCCATAAAAAAGGGGTGCAGTCTGTGTTGTTCATCAAGGGGCTGCTGCTTCATTCAGGGCTACTCTTCCCCAGTGTAAAAAAAAAATAAAAGTGCTTTTTTTTGTGTGTGTGTGTGTGTGTGTGTGTGCGTTAGCAACTTAGCTGCGTTATTATTGTTTGGTGACAATGCCAGCCAGACCGCAGTTTATTGTCCACGTATTGTGACATGATAAGCCGTAGAGCAGTGTGTTATTCTTATTCATAAAAAATATTGTGACACTGTAAGTGGCAGCGCAGTGTGTTATTCTTATTAATAAATAATCTTGTGACACTAAGTGGCAGCGCAGTCTGTTATTCTTTTCTTATTCATAAATAATCTTGTGACACTGTAAGTGGTATCGCAGTGTGTTATTCTTATTCATAAATAATCTTGTGACACTAAGTGGCAGCGCAGTGTGTTATTCTTTTCTTATTCATAAATAATCTTGTGACACTGTAAGTGGTATCGCAGTGTGTTATTCTTATTCAGAATTAATCTTGTGACACTAAGTGGCAGCGCAGTGTGTTAGTCTTTTCTTATACATAAATAATCTTGTGACAATGTAAATGGTATTGTAGTATGTTATTCTTATTCATAAATAATCTGTAAGTGGTATCACAGTGTGTTATTGTTATTCATAAATAATCTTTTGACACTAAGTGGCAGCGCAGTGTGTTATTCTTTTCTTATTCATACAAAATCTTGTGATACTGTGTGGTATCGCAGTGTGTTATTCTCAATCATAAATAATCTTGTGACACTAAGTGGCAGCGCAGTGTATTATTCTTTTCTTATTCATAAAAAAATCTTGTGACACTGTAAGTGGCAGCACAGTGCGTTATTGTTTTCTTATTCATAAATAATCTTGTGACATTAAGTCATAGCGCACTGTTATTCTTTTCTTATTCATAAAAAGTCTGTAACACTGTAGGTCATTGATACCGCAGTGTAATATTAAAATTGGTACAAATTGACGTGTGTGCTGTACCCCACTTCATTCTTGTTTGTTGATATGGAGAACGATTGGTTGAAAGGAGAGCAGGAACCACATACTGGATTCTATTCCATCTAAATCATCTACTAAAGCCGATACCCAAGGGCATACAGGGCTTAAGTCAGGACATCTAAAATCAAGAACCAATCTCTTATAGTGGTAGAAAAAAACATCAAAGGGAAAGTTAGCTGCAGAAAGACACAATATTGTCCATATGCCTTTCACCACATGAAGTGGCAAAGAAAGGCTAAGGCCACTTATGACTAGTGGTTCTGCCTCTTATGATGATGTAAGCACAAGTGAACATGCTGACATAGAAATCGAGAATGCTTCTGTGGAAGTGCACCTTGATGTGCAGTATATTTGTGTAGTTGACACTAATAAGGATTTTGTTGATGAGGATGTTGCTTGTGTAAATCAGGCACCAGTGGAAGAAACAGTTATTGCCCATAATAAGGAAAAGGCCATTGTCATGCCTGCGCACAAGACAAAAAAATCCACTCCTTATGTGTGGAATTATTTCTACCCAAATCCGGACAACAATTGTCAAGTCATCTGTACTCTTTGTAAAGCTAGAGTAAGCAGAGGTAGAAACCTTAACCATCTAGGAATCTCCTCCCTGTTATGTCATCTGCAGCGCATCCATCCGAAAAGTTTTTGTGTTTTGTGTTGACTCAACTGCATCACCAGTGGGTCTTTTGGAAAGATTATTTTTTTCTTAGCAGATGCTCTTGCTGGAGAAACTGAAGGAGAAGCCATCGCTGCATCACGTGCCACTTGAGCTGACAATTTGCTTACCAACAGCTGTTTGCATCTCTTCAGATCTGTGTCCATTGGGAAGAAAGACACAAAGTATGACTTAAACCTTATATTTTAAATCTTGCATTTGCTCTGTTCAGCTTGTCCACATATCTGTGGTTAAGTGGACAGTGGGTACAATGGCATTTTGGAGGCCACTAATTAAGTTTTATTTTATGTCCCTGTACAGGTTGGGAATTGCTTTTCTAGTGAAATGGAATCTTAATGGGATTTGGTAGTGGGCACACAGGACCTCAATTAACTGTCTAAAACCCACTGAATTGTTGGCGGATATTGGACACACATCTAATGCCATGCAACTGGGTGACTGCTGTCATACTTGCTCCCCCTTGCAAAGGATTGTTTAACAGTCAATTGTTTTTTAAAGTACTACTAGTAGTCTTCCTGGTCCCCTTCTGGGATGAAAATCCATTCCCTGCAGCAGCAGGCATAGCGCTCAAGGATTCTTCAGGTGCAAGAACTGATGTGAAAGAGTAAAATATTTTTTGTAAATGCTTCTCCTCCTCCCCTCCTCCATCATAAATTTGCTTCGGAATAAAAAATTCAAGTAAATTTACCACTAATCAAATCTTCCTTTCCCTGCCTTCAACTACAAACATACTCCAACTCCTTCAGGCCTCTTGAATAATAAAAACATTTGTTTCCTGATGTGCCATGTTGGAAGTTGAACTGCCACTGCTGCTGCAATCTTTGACATGCAGTTGCTGAATGCCAAAAATGTCCATAAATGTTTGTGGCCAAAGACAGCAACTCCTACATGCCCCTTTAATTTTAAAATAATATTCTGAACCACCAAGTTGATTTTGTGGGCAAAACATGGAACATATTGTTCACCCATGCGCTCCCCTCCTCCCTCATAAATTTGCTTTGGAATCAAAAAATTTAATTACATTTCCTACCAATCAACCCTTCCTGTCCCTGCCTTCAACTACATACATACTCCAACTCCCTCAGGCTTGTTGATTAATGAAAATATATGTTTACTTATGTTCCATGTTGGAAGTTGAACTGCCACGTGTTTGTGCCGCCCACTACTGCCTCTTAGCTTAGTCAGCCAGTTTGCTTGTTGCAAATTTTGGGCCTAAGCCGGATGAAATCAATATTGTGAGCTGTGAGGTGGTCAAAATTGACTGGAAACGAGTGGAAATTAATGTTATTGAGGTTAATAATACTGTTGGAACAAAAAACCCTCAAATGATGTAATTTTACCTGTTTTTATCAATGTTTTTTTAAAAACTACAGATCCAAAACCAAAACACGCAAGGGGTGGTTTTGGCAAAGCCAAATCCAGATCCAAAACACGAGGAGATACAGATCCAAAACCAAAACCAAAACACGGCATCGGAGCACATTCCTAATACAAATATAAATTTAAAAAATAGTATAAAAATAAAAGTGATATGTGGAAGAAACAATGCAGAAAGAGAGGATGGGGTCTATGTACTAAGCCTTGGAGAGAGACAGGGAGAAAGTACCAACCAATCAGCTCCTATCACTTTATAGGCTGTGAGGTCTATTTATGTAGATGTGCGGTGGTGAATTGTTACTAATCACTATAGATCGCATGAGTTCAATGCAATCTATACTTTAGATAAGTAGCAATTCATGTATACTAACCTGAGAAGCAATGCGGTAAATCCAGGTGCGGCGGCCTGGTTTTCTCTCTTTTTTTTCAGTGACTTAATATTTTTCTTTCTTCATCTGTTCTGCGCATGTGCCGGGTGATCTTTGCAGCGGTGACCTGGCATATGCCACGTCACCTAACTATAGCGTCAACGGGTGCTGTGGGAGGGGGCAGTGAGTGCCAGGCAGTAAGGAGGTGACCCGGGATATTCTGGATCTCGTACCTAACATAACATAGCAGCGGCGGATCGCGGCGTGGACACTACGGGACAGGTTGGGCACAGGCAGTCAGATTCAGAGGAGTAGACCCGGCATATGCATATACCGTATATACTCGAGTATAAGCCGAGTTTTTCAGCACAAAAAATGTGCTGAAAAAGTCCCCCTCGGCTTATACTCCAGTCAAGTGTAGCGCTGACCGGACGGAGTTCGGTCAGCGCTACACACTGCCAAACACATAGCCGCCGGAGCCGGCAGCTATGTGTTTGCTGTAATCAGCAGCCGCTGAGAGTCTGTCAGACTCTCAGCGGCTGCTGCTGCTCCCACTGCGGAAGCCATCTTCCGGCTCCCGCAGTGGGTGATGGGAGACACGTCGTCATGACGACGTCTCTCCCATGCAAAGCGGCCGGAGGAGCGGACAGCGGCGGGACCAGGAGCGGACAGCGGCGGGACCAGGAGCGGACAGCGGCGGGACCAGGAGCGGACAGCGGCGGGACCAGGAGCGGACAGCGGCGGGACCATGAGCGGGAGTTTCAGGTAAGTGTTTATTTTTTTTTTATTGTTATCACGTCTCTCTCTACTAGGGGGGGGGACTACAGGGGGCACTACCAGGGGGCGATGACTGCAGGGGGCACTACCAGGGGGCGATGACTACAGGGGGCACTACCAGGGGGCGATGACTACAGGGGGCACTACCAGGGGGCATTATCAGGGGGCGATTACTACAGGGGGCACTAAAAGGGGGGAATACCACTGGGGGAACTACCAGGGGGGGATTACTACAGGGGGCACTACCAGGGGGGGATTACTACAGGGGGCACTAAAAGGGGGGATTACTACAGAGGGCACTACCAGGGGGGATTACTACAGGGGGCACTAAAAGGGGGGATTACTACAGGGGGCACTAAAAGGCGGGATTACTACTGGGGGTACTACCAGGGGGGGATTACTACTGGAGGCACTGAAAGGGGGGATTACCACTGGGGGCACTACCAGGGGGGGATTACTACTGGGGGCACAACCAGGGGGAATTACTACTGGGGGCACTACCAGCTGTTGCCAGTATACTCGAGTATAGGCTTATACTCGAGTCAGTAAGTTTTCCCAGTTTTTTTGGGTAAAAGTAGGTACCTCGGCTTATATTCGGGTCGACTTATACTCGAGTATATACGGTACCTTGGACTCCTCTTAATAGCTACTATCGGTGAAGAGGGTGGAGAGACCTGGGAGAAGGCAAGGAGACAGCTGTCTTCACTGCTCTTCTCCCCTAATAAGCATCCGTTTACCTTCCTGAGATGGGCAAATGGATTATGCGAAGTGAAACAGAAGCCGAGCTTTCCATGCTTCTATAAATTGCACTCACCATACAAAAGTATAGTGATGTGATTCATCCACGGAGCGGGGGTTCCGCAGCAGAAGTAATGAACTTCTCCACGGAAACCCACTCTGTGAATACTTGTAAGCAGAGAAAAGCCCTGTTTACAGCAAAACAGGGCTTTCTCTGCTCTATGAATAGAACCCTGTGTTTGAAAAATGACAGTTTGGAGCTGATTGGTTGGTATTTTATCTCTCTTCAAGACTTAGTACATCTACCACTAATAGAGAAATAGCTAGGTAATTCTTTATGGCTTTTACAAAATAAGCACATATTGTATAATCATAAGACCATCATGTGCTTAGGAAGACAAATATATACAAGAGTGTCTTTACTGTTGCCATAGACACCAGGACAGTAAAAACTAGGGTTGCTTGTTAACTGAGCGGTAAATGAGTAAGCATAAATAACGGCCAGTGAATCAAGTACTTATCATTATTGATAAGCAAATGCAAAAATTAAGTTTTAATAAAAAACAAAAACCAATATGTACCATAGATCATACAAATACATTTTTTTGCGTTACCACTTCCAACGGATATATATGCAAATTATTGTTCAGAAATGTACCCGTTTAATTACTTTTAATCAATTAATTATGTTAGTGGCAGTGTTTTATGGGTTTGTGACTTTTTTGTTTGCATTTTGCATAACCAGTCTTTATAATTGAGTTAAGGTCAAGAACTATAGTGAGGTCCAGTACGTCATACATGTTCTTTGCTAAACTGTTGAAATGCATAACGTGTTATGTGTAAGAGTGTGATGTTACATAACAGACTTACATGGCTAAATTGTATTTTCAAGGGATCAAAAGTGATTCAAAACGGAATTTCACGGGCACTGAAATTATGAACATTAAAGTACAATCAAGATGCAAAAGTTCAAGCCGTGTGTTTCTATGGCGACTCTTCTAGACAGTATTAATTGCTTGTTTTGCTACCCAGCCATCAAAGTTGTGTACGGTTGCAATTAGCCATGCTACACTACATGGAAAACTAAACCATTATGCAGCAATTAAAATAATAGTGTGTTGGGTAAAAAGTCTATGCATAACATCTACATGAGATGAGAATCTTCTGTTATTCACCAATTCAGTTCTGAGCTTTCAGAAGAAGACCGTCATTATGTTCTTATCAAACGTCACTGACATTCTCAACAAGAAGGCTTGTATGAAGCCTTTTATGGAGAACAATAGCTCTGTTTCATAACTGTGACAACATTAAATGTGACCGACACTACGGTAAATTATGTTTGTAAGATAACCAGATATGGGATCCTGCCTAGCTAGCAAATGTAGAGAAAATATATTAATTATAAATATTTTTTTTTTAGCTTCACCTTACTAAATAGAATAGTTATCTACTAGGTCTGTAATACACTCCTAGGCCAAGTATCCTTCCTGTGGAATCCTGCGTGCTCCCCGTCGCTAGCCTTATAGTTTTTTCAAGTATACTGACAGTGGTTACAGGGTCAATGAGAACAGAATTGTACAATCATTAGTGTCCAGTGGCATAACTAGGGTATTTGGAGCCCAGGGCAAATTTGAAAACGGAGCCCCCCCCCTAAAATCCCGGGGGGAAATGGGCGTGGTCACTTAAAAATGGGGCGTGTCAACATGACACACCCCTTTATTTTCACACTGAACATTCCTATCCATATGCACCTTAACCCCAGTAGTACCCCTTATACAGTACCCGCAGTATGCAGTTGTGGTCCCTCTTATGCAGGCCCATAGTAGTGCCCCTTATACAGTATCCCCAGTAGTGGTCCCCCTTATACAGCCCCCAATTAGTTCCCCTTACTCAGTACCCCCAGTAGTGGCCCCCCCAAATGCAGTGCCCAACGTAGTGTTCCCCCTTATGCAGTGTATATATATAGAGATTGATATTTGTATATATATACATACAAACTTGCTTGGACATGGGACAGCGTACTATATATACAGTATGGCGGCCTCGGGCAAACCCCTACTGGGGGCAGGTCCAGACATGTCCATGCATGTCTGCGCGTATGAGCGACCTTGTTTCAAGCATTGCATAAGTTATATCAAACCATTATAAACTTAATAGGCTCCTTTTAAATGGAGCCATTGTGCTTTAATATATTTTAGTCAATTGATGGACACGCTGTGTAATTACTTCTCATGGGTTTTCCCCTAAAATTAACTACTTGTCAGTAGAGGTGTGCTGTTCAGTTCTCCAGAAATCTGGATCCACCCTAATTTTGTGAATCTGGACAGATTCAAGTCATGGTTCTGATCTTACAGCGGTTCTGAATTTGGATTTTAAATATGAATTTGGGGTTTTGGATTGCAAAAATTACATAATTTTAGCTGTTTTTATAAACTTTTTGTCTTTTTTTTTAAAATCCAGATCCAAAACCAAAACATTTGATGGTGGCATTGCAAAACCAAAATACGAAGATGAATCCAGATCCAAAACCAAGACCATAACACAGGGGTTAGCTCACATCTCTAGTTGTCAGTTACCTGATGGTCATTAGCACATTATATACTGAAATATCCACATGACATATCAATGTATGGGTAATGCCTATTCAAATATTAAATGCTTTTATTATTACCCACTATGTTTTCTTCTCTTTATTGTTCATTTGAAGTAAGTTGCATCCAATACCTTTGTGTGGACTATTGAGTTGGGTTACCATCTTTATTTGGTTGGGGTGGTTACAGCACTGTTGAGTATCTACCGTAATGTCACATTTTACTCTTTCATCCTGTTAGAGAACCAAGTATATTTGAGTCCCAATCCACGCTCAAAAGTTCAAACAAGTCAAGAACAAAGGCAAGTTAGTCTTTCTATCATCTGCCAGATAAAGGAACTGCCAGCCATGTATAGCATATTTAATATGATTTTCTTTAGTAGGACCAGTGACAGTGTCCCTTCTGAGACAGTAGACTTGTTACCGCATAAATCTTCATCGTTTGATGACTGAAGCCAAGACAGGTACTCGTATGTTGTTGGATTGCTATATTTTTCAATTGTCATATATTTCATGAGGAAATACATAAAAAAGCCACTTTGTCTTTATGTCTGTTGTAAAGAATATTTTTGCCTGTCTCTATATAAAGCAGTAGGGATAAGCAAAAATTTTCAAAAACATTTTGGCAAATTATTTGTCTCATTCTGCATTTGGCCATAATTTTAAAACATTTTGTTAGGGTGGAAGGGTGGAAGGGGAGAAGGGGGGGAGGTCATGGGCCCCTGCCGGGCCTCTCCAACAAGCCTGGTGGGCTGGGTAATTAGTACCCGTTCCCCCCCACTCTCGGCACCCTTGAAGGATGGTATAAATGAATGCAGATAATCATGATTTGGTATAAACAGGGCACATATGCTGCTGATTTGGAGCTGGACTCCTCAAGATATATACAGTTCTGCATATGGAGGTAAACATTTATTTTTTTATTTGTGCGCATTTTATATTTTTTTTATAACTTCCGTCCACTTTTCAACCAATTGTGCCTCAGGCCCTCTTTGTTTGACTCCTAAACTTATCGTCATTTCTACCTGTATATAATAAAGCATTTCTAGTGTTTTGATATGTTTATATGTGTGCATACTAAACCATGTTTAATCTGCATCTCTGCCATTGTATAATAATTTTTATATATAGTAATTTAAAATATTTGGCACACTGTAAAAACTCATGAGTTGTGATGATGTATGTATGGGAAAATACCTTTGGGAATTAAAAATGGTTTAGAAACATAACAGTAACAGCAATATACAGATAGGTGTTATAAAGAAACACTAGTACTTTGTACAACTAACCATTAGTTGTAGTATTAATAGCTCAAACAATAGAGGATAGGATAATTTTGTTAGTTACACAAGATGTTCTTTCCAATTGTGTTACAAAGCCCAATAGTATCTTATATCTGGGGAATAATTGATCTACAACTATGCATGAGATCTATTGCAGAATTCACTCTAGCATATATCAACAAAGATTTCCATCCCTCTAAAGAGTGTAAGCTACACTGCTAGGTATTCATTTTACTGATTCAGTATATGAATACAACCTATTATATTACATTTATTTGATCTACAGTAACAGTTACAGCTACAGAACTATGGCACATTCTAGGTCCCCTAATTGTACACTATAAAATCAAGTGAATATCCCACTGTTCCATTCAAGTAATGATCGTATTTTTGGACCAATAATTCTATGTTGGTCTAATATATTCACAAATCTGTTAATGCTCATTTAGGAAAACCATGTGTGATGTACTGACTGGTTTGTACAGTGCTGCACCACTAGCACCAGGTTCAGATATGTTTGGATTGGTTCGGTGGCCGATTTCCCCGTGTTCAGTTAGGACACACCGTGACAGAGAGGCAAGCCTGAATTCCCCTTTTGCAGACACAATGACCAGTCAGGAGGGAAGGTGCAACGCAATTTTATTATTTGTTAATAATTAACAACAAATGACTGGAGATATTTACCATTTACAGATGGAATGAAATTAATTACACTATTCAATGACAAGGTATTTATTTATTACCTCCCCGTCATCTACCGGTGACCCCAGCTGGCAAGGATGTGAAACCAACAAGAGCCACAATTCCTGCAGAACTTTACCAAAAAAACACAAATGAGACACCTAAATATAAAACCTGCTGGTCTAACGTGGGAAAAACACATGCAGGTTAGGCTTATATCAGTAGTGCACCAGCAACCTGCAATAGTTTAAACAGAGTCTTTGAGCCTTTGCTGAGAAAAATAGGGACAACACTTAGGCTGTGCTGGAAGCAGTAGTTCACCGGCAACTTGCAACAGTTTTAACACAGTCTTTGAGCCTTTGCTGAGAAAAATAGGGACAACAATTAGGCTATGCTGGAAGCAGTAGTTCACCGGCAGATTTGCAGCACTTATCACAGTGTTTGCTAATACTTGGCCCTACTGAGAAAAATAACAAGGGCTATGCTGGAAGCAGTAGTTCACCGGCAGATTTGCAGCACTTAACACAGGGCCTAATTCAGAGCCGGACGCTATTTGCGCTCGCTCGTTCAGAAAAAAGGGGTGGCTATTCAAATGAACCATTCGCTCTTTGCGGTCTGTTCACGCCTCTAGGTCTGAACGAGCGAACAAAACATGCGGTCGTTTTTTGGAAAACTACGCCCCCTGGCCGCTCGCATCTTACGTCATGTCCGCTATTTATTAGATTAATCGAGTACATCGACCAGCGTATGAACTGCTCGCTATTCTTGTGGTTGGTTTTTCCTACCGCAATCTTGCGAGCAGTTCTGACTATAAAATAACCCAGTGACGTGGTCAATGACGCTGCTGTATTAATTATGCACACCCTTAAAATGCCCGTTTTGACCTTTAAGCACGCCTGCGTTCTGATCTCCACTCCCCGTTTTCAAGCACCTTCCCCCGTTACCACCCACATACGCCTCCTCCTGTCACTCAAAATAACAGGCATTCGCTATTTAGCGAACAAACGATTTTCGGCCGCACTGACTGGTTTGCGCATGCGTATTACGATCCGTACACATGCGCAGTTGGGCAAACATCGCTCGGAACGAACGAGCGGCAGCTTACGAGCGGCTCTGAATCAGGCCCACAGTCTTTGCTAATACTTGGCCCTACTGAGAAAAATAACAAGGGCTATGCTGGAAGCAGTAGTTCACCGGCAGATTTGCAGCACTTAACACAGTCTTTGCTAATACTTGGCCCTACTGAGAAAATTAACAAGGGCTATGCTGGAAGCAGTAGTTCACTGGCAGATTTGCAGGACTTAACACAGCCTTTGCTAATACTTGGCCCTACTGAGAAAAATAACAAGGGCTATGCTGGAAGCAGTAGTTCACCGGCAGATTTGCAGCACTTAACACAGTCTTTGCTAATACTTGGCCCTACTGAGAAAATTAACAAGGGCTATGCTGGAAGCAGTAGTTCACTGGCAGATTTGCAGGACTTAACACAGCCTTTGCTAATACTTGGCCCTACTGAGAAAAATAACAAGGGCTATGCTGGAAGCAGTAGTTCACCGGCAGATTTGCAGCACTTAACACAGTCTTTGCTAATATTTGGCCCTACTAAGAAAAATAACAAGGGCTATGCTGGAAGCAGTAGTTCACCGGCAGATTTGCAGCACTTAACACAGTCTTTGCTAATACTTGGCCCTACTGAGAAAAATAACAAGGGCTATGCTGGAAGCAGTAGTTCACCGGCAGATTTGCAGCATTTAACACAGTCTTTGCTAATTGCCTATGCCACAATTTACTATCACCAGAATTGCCAGCCGGGGTTACACATGGCTAAATAAACAAGCAATATACATTACATCAGCATGAATGGACTTTGAAATGGTTACCGGGCCAAATAGTGTATAAGAAACAATTTACATCAACACCAATATGGGTAAATACTCAAACATTTCATGCAAGCAAAATTAATCAGCATTGACAATAATAACACAGCAAGCAGTGAACAGCTTTACAGAGTTTATAACAGATAAAGGGCCACGGAGGGCCACTATCAACCCTTTAGCTAACACACAAGTCAAATAGTAAACAGAGCCAAATACATATTACATGGCATTACATTTACTTTAAAGCTAGACATAAAATACTTTATACATCACCCACAGTGGCATCGGACATGAGCCGACACCCATAGGCACATCCCCTCCTGGACATGAGCCAGAGGTTCACAGGAAATAAAATGACCACCAATGCAACTCTTGGGGAAAAGAGGGGGTGACCTATCTTTTACTTCCTCCCCTATTTCATCACTACACACACATTTTACCTAATTTAAGGCTGTCACGGCTTGGCGTGCGCTTGGACCCGGAGTGGAGTCGGATGAGGAATGAGGACTTGTTTGCTGGTACTTGAAGGCAGCTGGCCTTAGGGGAGTATGACTCATGAAGCAGTGGCACGCGACGGGATCAGAACCAGGCTGCGAGACACTGGCGGAACTTAGAGACCCGGGGTAGGCTGGGTATAGCAGGTAGACGGGATCAGGAGACAGGTAGTAACAGGAGCAAACTGCACCAAGGCTGAGAGGGGAGTCTGTAGAAACACACTGGTACTGACACTTAAAATGAGCAAAGGAGCACAGAGAACTAGCTCACAGCATACGCTGTGATAGACGTTGCACTGGCAACTAAAGAGCCTCTGGACAGCCCTTTAGTACCCTCAGGTAGTGCAGGATTGGTTGCTAGCCTCTCCAGCCCAGACTGAACCTGATTGGCCAGAAACGACATGTGACCCAAATCCAAGATGGCCGCGCCCAGTGGTCACAGCATGGAAGCTCTGCCAGTTTCAGCCCCTCTCACCTGCCTCCAGATGGAAGCCCTTGGTCTGTGGAGACTCACAGCACCCAGCGCTATTCTCCAGGAACCTGCACCTCTGCTGGAAACACCATGCCACAGCGCCCGGAGCGGTAAGCACTGCGATCTCAGCAGCCTGTCACCCCTGGTCGTGACAGTACCCCCTCCTTTAGGAGTGGCCTCTGGACACTTCTTGGGTTTACCAGGATTCTCAGAGTGAAACTTATGCACTAGGTGAGGAGCTTAGACATTCTCAGCTTTCACCCAGCAACGTTCTTTGGGACCGTAACCTTTCCAATCCAGTAGATATTGGAGTTGCCCATAACGAAAATGAGAGTCCAGGACCTGTTTGATCTCAAACTCTACACCCCTCTCAGTCAAGACTTTGGGGGAGCGTGGCAGAGTCTTGCGAAAGCGATTCAGGATGAGAGGTTTCAGCAGGGAAATATGAAAGGAATTTGGTATTTTGAGGTAGGGCGGAAGTTTTAATTTATAGGCTACTGGATTGATCACTTGAACGATGGGAAAAGGACAGATGAAACGAGGAGCAAATTTCATAGACGGCACTTTAAGGCGAAGATTACGAGTGGATAGCCATACTAAGTCATCTGTTTTTAGGTTGGGCACCGCTCTCCTTTTTTTGTCCGCTGTTAATTTATATCGAAGAGAGGCTTTTTGTAAGGAGGAATGGACCTGAGTCCAAATCTGAGAGAATTTCTGTAGGGTGGAGGTCACTGCTGGTACATCGAAGACTGGCAATTCTTGAAACTCTGGTACTCTGGGATACAGTCCAAACACTACAAAGAATGGGGTTTGCCCCGTAGATGAATGATAGGAGCTGTTATGGGCAAATTCGGCCCAGGGTAAGGTGTCCGCCCAGTTGTCTTGTGATGAAGACATGTGAATTCTTAAGAAAGTCTCAAGGTCTTGATTGACCCTCTCTGTAGACCCGTTAGACTGAGGATGGTAAGCTGTTGAAAAATTCAGTTTGATTTGAAAGATAGAACATATAGCTCTCCAAAATCTAGCTATGAACTGTACCCCTCTATCAGAAACAATCTCAGTTGGAAGTCCATGGAGACGGAAGATGTTGTCAATGAATAACTGAGCCAACTCTGGAGCAGACGGCAACTTCTTGAGGGGAACGAAATGAACCATTTTGGAGAAACGATCCACTACTACCCAGATGGTGGTAAACCCATTAGAAACAGGTAGATCCATTACAAAGTCCATGGAAAGGTGTGTCCAAGGATGGGTTGGTACTGACAGGTAGGAGTGTGCCGGCAGGAACCTGTCTGGATGTTTTATGTTGAGCACACTGTGGACAGGAGGCGATAAAAGCTTCAATTTCCGACTTCATAGCAGGCCACCAGTATGATTGTTGCAGGAATTCCAAGGTCTTGCGTATGCCCGGGTGTCCGGCAAAACGAGAGGTATGAGCCCACTTCAAAAGCTGCTTGCGCATATCTGAGGCCACAAATGTCTTCCCGGGAGGAGGTTGAATGCAAGTGGTAGTGAATACTCTGGAGTCTAGAACTGGAGTTTCCTTATGACTTTCGGAAGATGCGTCGGAGGAGAGTGATCGAGAGAGGGCATCTGCTTTTTGATTTAATGAGCCTGGGCGAAAAGTTAAAGTAAAATTGAAACGAGAAAAGAATATTGACCATCGAGCCAGGCGGGAACTCAGGCACTGAATATTTTTTAGGTATAGGAGATTCTGATGATCTGTATAAACGGCGATGGGATACATCGCGCCCTCAAGAAGATAACGCCACTCTTCAAAAGCTAGTTTTACAGCCAATAATTCCTGCTCTCCAATAGGATAATTCTTTTCTGCTTGGGAAAATTTCTTTGAGAAGAAGCCACAGGGATGAAACTTGCTATCCTCGAGTTTCTGGGATAGTACTGCCCCTACCGCTTCAGAAGAGGCGTCTACCTCAAGAAAGAATGGGTAGTTAATGTTGGGTTGTCTCAGCACGGGGGCGGAAATGAAGGCTTGCTTTAAGAGTTGAAAGGCAGTTTCAGCCTCTGGAGGCCATCGGGATGGATTTGCCCCCTTGCAAGTTAGGGCGGAAATGGGTGCCATGAGAGTGGAAAATCCTTTGATAAACCTTCGATAATAATTTGCGAAGCCCAAAAATCTTTGTACTGCCTTCAAAGAATTCGGACGAGACCAGTCCAATATTGCCTGAACTTTCTGGGGATCCATTTCAAGGCCGGCACCTGAAACGATGTAACCTAAAAAGGGAACTGAGGGAACTTCAAATACACATTTTTCAGCTTTGCAGTACAGGTGGTTCTTTCGTAGGCGAGTTAACACCTCCTTGACTTGGGATCGATGTCTGACAATGTTGGAGGAGAATATCAGAATGTCGTCGAGGTATACTACCACAGAGATATATAGTAAGTCCCGAAAGATCTCATTCACAAAGTTTTGGAACACAGCAGGAGCGTTACAGAGACCAAAAGGCATTACCAGGTATTCAAAATGCCCGTCTCGAGTATTGAATGCTGTTTTCCATTCGTCCCCGGCTCATATCCTAATGAGATTGTAGGCCCCTCTTAAATCCAGCTTGGTAAAAATAGTAGCACCTTTTACTCGATCGAAAAGTTCGGTAATGAGGGGTATCGGGTAGCGATTTTTGATGGTTATATCGTTTAAGCCCCTGTAATCGATGCAAGGACGCAGGCCTCCATCCTTCTTAGACACAAAAAAGAATCCTGCCCCTGCCGGTGAGGAGGATGGTCGAATGAACCCCTTTTGCAGGTTCTCCTGGATGTATGCTGACATGGCTTCAGTCTCGGGTAGGGAGAGTGGGTAAGTACGACCTCGCGGAGGAGTTTTGCCTGGAATCAACTCAATAGGACAGTCCCACTCCCGATGAGGAGGCAGAATATCGGCTTCAGTCTTACAGAAGACATCGGAGAAGGAGCGATACTGGTAGGGAATTGGAGTAGTGGTTGCAATGTAACTACCTTTGACGGGTTTGATTTGAGGAAGGCAGGATACTTGACAAGTTTCTCCCCAGGACAAGATCTGCATGGTGCCCCAATCAATATTGGGGGAGTGCTTGCGTAACCAGGGGTATCCAAGGATGACCTCATGGGAGGCTTTGGGAATTACTAGGAATCAGATAGTTTCAGTGTGGAGAGCTCCGATACAAACTGGCACAGGAAGGGTACGTTGAGAGACGATTCCGTTGGTAATGTGAGTGCCATCTACAGCAGATAGAGTGATGGTGTGGTCGAGAGAGGAGACAGGAAGCCGGAGCCTCTGGACAAGTTCAGCGGTGATAAAATTTTCAGCGGCCCCTGAATCGAGGAGAGAAAGAACAGTTTTAGAACCAGTGGAGATCTCAAAAGTAATGGAGAGGGTAGATTCATTTTTTGATGGAGACGGAGACATCACTCCTAACCTGGTGTCTCCGGCACAGATTAGGATCGGGAGTTTCCCGGACGACGTGGGCAGGCTGCAACCATATGACCGGTCTCCCCGCAGTACATGCATAGATTTTCTCGTCGGCGTCTTTGCCGTTCTTCTACCATGAGGTGGGCCCGGTTAATCTGCATGGGTTCGTCACCCGCAGGTTCAGACAGAGGGAGGGTTGGAGTAGTGGTCGGCCGGAACCTAAAGCGATCTCCCCTAGTTTTTTCACTCTGGCGTTCTCTGTTCCGCAAATCCACTTTATTGCAAAGGGAGATAAGCTCATTGAGGGTAGCCGGCGGATCGCGAGTGGCGAGGTCATCTTTTATGCGATCTGTCAATCTATTCCAAAAGGTGGAAGTCAGGGCTTCTTCATTCCATTTTAGTTCCGAAGCCAGCGTTTGAAATTGAATGATATACTGACTGACTGGTCGGTTCCCTTGGCGAAGTCGCAGGATTTCCGTCGCCGCTGAGGTTGTTCTGCCGGGCTCGTCGAAAATCCTCCGGAAGGATGTGAGGAATCCAGAATAGTTGTCTAGTAACGGGTCGGACCTCTCCCAGAGAGGCGAAACCCAGTCCAGGTCAGAACCGGTCAGTAGAGACACTATATATGCCACTTTGGATTTTGGAGATGGAAAGTTCGCAGGCTGTAGTGTGAAGTGGACGTCACACTGGTTGAGAAACCCTCAGCACAACTTGGGGTTCCCGTCAAACTTATTGGGAGTTGGAAGGTGCAAATGAGATGGTGCAGGTGGAACAGGGACAGCTGGAGCTGCTGGCTGGTTGGTGGCGGCAGGCAAATTAACAGTAACCAGGGAAGCTTGCAGCGTATCCTGACGAAGAGACATTTCCTGCAGGAACTGAGCCATTTGGCGCTGAGATGCCCCTAGACCTCTAGGCGACTGGCGATACCCTGGAGCAAGTCAGCCCTCAGATCCTGTCCACTGGCTGAATCCATCTGGCCAGTGCAAACTGTCACGGCTTGGCGTGCGCTTGGACCCGGAGTGGAGTCGGATGAGGAATGAGGACTTGTTTGCTGGTACTTGAAGGCAGCCGGCCTTAGGGGAGTATGACTCATGAAGCAGTGGCACGCGACGGGATCAGAACCAGGCTGCGAGACACTGGCAGAACTTAGAGACCTGGGGTAGGCTGGGTATAGCAGGTAGACGGGATCAGGAGACAGGTAGTAACAGGAGCAAACTGCACCAAGGCTGAGAGGGGAGTCTGTAGAAACACACTGGTACTGACACTTAAAATGAGCAAAGGAGCACAGAGAACTAGCTCACAGCATACGCTGTGATAGACGTTGCACTGGCAACTAAAGAGCCTCTGGACAGCTCTTTAGTACCCTCAGGTAGTGCAGGATTGGTTGCTAGCCTCCCCAGCCCAGACTGAACCTGATTGGCCAGAAACGACATGTGACCCAAATCCAAGATGGCCGCGCCCAGTGATCACAGCATGGAAGCTCTGCCAGTCTCAGCCCCTCTCACCTGCCTCCAGATGGAAGCCCTTGGTCTGTGGAGACTCACAGCACCCAGAACTATTCTCCAGGAACCTGCACCTCTGCTGGAAACACCATGCCACAGCGCCCGGAGCGGTAAGTGCCGCGATCTCAGCAGCCTGTCACCCCTGGTCGTGACAAAGGTACTATGACTCATTTCTACACCCAGTTGTGTAGGAGACTAACCCCCGGTCCCAGCTTTTACACAAAACCTAGTCTCCCAGCCTAATCATGGTTAGCCACAAGGTAAAGGATAATGCAATAGACCCAGGGGACCCAGATAGGATAGGTGTACAGAGGGGCAGGGTCTTAATGGAGGGAAGATAGAAGCTGTGGATGGACAGAGTATAGGGAGGTTCTGGTATGATCTCACCCCTGGCAGTGGCTGTTCAGCCTCTCACGATGTCCAGGGAAACTCTGGGATGCACAGCACCGCACCAGAGCTTCCAGCTGCAGACCTCCGGCAGGTATATTACAAGGAGCAACAGGTGCAAAATCCCTTTCCACAGGGGCTCTGTCCAGCAGACACACACAGCAGCAGGAGAAGTCCTGAAGCACTCTTCCTCTGGGGCAGTCTTTTCTTCTGCCCGTGCGGGTGTCAGCAGGGTTTTCGTCACTGGCGGGACCTTTTCCTCAGCTGGGGCTTCATCTGCGATGATGGAGCGATGAGACCTCCTTCCAAGGCAGCTCTTCTTCTCTCCCAGCATGCGCAGATTTACAAATGTGGCTCCTGATAACAGGCACTTAGGAAGGTAGTCCTCTATTCAGAGGGGGCTTCTTCCAAAGCAGGGTGCTCTATGCAAATCCCCAGGCAAGCTTCCTCCAGGGACTCACATCCAGCACCAGGTTAATATGAAGTCTGGTAATTGTAATCCAGGACAACATTAAAGTTATAGCATCCTTATTTTTACAGCTCCAAGGGCACTCCACAGCAACTCATTACAGACAGCATACCAGGTGCAGTATTTGTAATCCAGGGTAAATGAGAGGGGTTACAGCTCCCCTATTTGTACAGATCCAGGGACACTCCACAGCAACTCATTAGAGACAGCATACCAGGTGCAGTATTTGTAATCCAGGGTAAATGAGAGGGGTTACTGCTCCCCTATTTGTACAGATCCAGGGACACTCCACAGCAACTCATTACAGACAGCATACCAGGTGCAGTATTTATAATCCAGTTTAAAGGAGAGGGGTTTCTGTACCCCTATTTTATAAATCCTGGGGCACTCCACAGACAAATCCTCCCTGACTCCTTTTCCAGAAATTCCTCCCAGACTCTTTCTACAGAAATTCCTCCCAGACTCAGCACTGACAGCCTAGAGGAAGGTATTATGTAAGCTTTCCCTCAATCTCCTCCCTGTCGGTCTGGCATCTATGAGTGGACAGAGGGGACCCAGCAACAGGCCGCCTACAGGGATCTCTGCCTGGACACCTCAGCTACTGATCAATGGGGCAGGATTTTCCCTCCAAAAATGGGTCGCTGACCAAGGGGCACTTTCTACCTCCCTGTCTGCACATGCTCAGTGGGGTTCAGGGAGAGCAAGGTCAGTCAAAGTTCACTATACCAGCCTATAATAAGGAATGGGGCTGCAGTATATCTATGTGTACATACATATAAAACAAATATTGGGGGACCCCTATTTGGGAACAAACTTGGGGGTACCACACATGATTCTAAATTAGAGATGAGCGGGTCCGGTTCTCAGAGAACTGGATCCACCTGAACTTCATGTTACGAGCTGAGATCCGAGCACAGCTCGGGAGTTCCTGCCTTACTTGGATTCCAAAACAAAGGAAAACGTCATCCCCCGCTGTCCGATTCTCACAGGTTTTGGCTACTATAAAGGTACCTGGTCATGGGCACCATGTCACTCCGGCTGTGGAGAGTGTAGTGAACGAATGTGCTGTGTCCATCCAAGGGCAGCTGTATCTGTCCAGGGCAGGGGCTGCTGTATCCATCCAGGGGTTTCTGTGTCCATCCAGGGCAAGGACTGCTGTTGTTTTGTCTGTCTTCATTTAATACATCTGAAATACCTGTGTCCATCCAGGGGTTGCTGTGTCCATCCAGGGGCAGTGGATGCTGTGTCCATCCATGAGCTACTGTGTCCATCCAGGGGTTGCTGTGTCCATCCAGGACAGGGGGTATTGTGTGCATCCAGGGGTTGCTGTGTCCACCCAGGGGCAGTTGCTGCTGTGTCCATCCAGGAGCCACTGTGTCCATCCAGGGGCTGCTGTGTCCATCAAGAGCAGGGGCTTCTGTCTCCACCGATGGTCTGCTGTGTCCATCCAGGGGTCGCTGTGTCCATCCATTGGCTGCTGTGTCTATCCAGTGCAGGGGCTGCTGTGTCCATCCAGGGGTTTCTGTGTCCATCCAGGGGCAAGGGCTGCTGTGTCCATCTAGGGGTGCTCTGTCCGTCCAAGTGTATAAAAAAATAAAAGCTAATAATATAATTAATACAATTTTTTTTTTTGTGCCGTACCCCAGTGTACTATAATATTATTATTTTTTTACTGAGATGCTGCCGGTCAGACTGCAGTGTAATATTCATACATCATTATTATTCATAATTCGTACTGTTTGTAACACTGTAAGTGGTAGCGCAGTATATAATAAATATTGTGACATTTTTAGAGGAAAACGCAGTGTATTCGTTAACAATATTGTGACACTGTAAGTAGAAACACAGTGTATTTGTAAAAAATATTGTGACACTGGGCCTGATTCAGACACGGACGCTAAGAAGCGTTCGCTCGTAGCTGACGATGGTTCGCATTGTGCGCATGTGTATGTTTCCCAGTGCATGAGCCAGTCACTGCAATCAGGAATCGTATGCTCGTAGCACAAAGACTGAGCGCTACCTACAGTGACAGATAGTGCCGTTTGTGGGTGGTAACAGGAGAAGGTGCTTGTGAATGGGGGAGTTTAAAGGGCGTGCTTAATTAGCATGGAGGCATCATTGTACGTGTCACCTGGTTGTATTTCAATCAGCACTATTCGATGTGCTTGTGGCGATGTTGAGGCTACCTCAAGCGCTGCGTGCATCTCCGATGGCTATCGATGTTACTAATTAATCATACACTTCCTGGAGATGACGTGTGTTAAGAAAGGAAAATGGGCATCCTTATACACCTGCGTTTGCTCACTGCCGTCGCTCTATAAGACATAGAGGGCGTCTTTACACCACACAGTGTGATCGCGGAATTTGCATAGCCGGCCCCTTTTGGCAGTGAGCGATCGTGGCTTAGCATCTGGGGTTTGAATCAGGCCCACTGTTAGTGAAAACGCAGTGTATTAGTTAAAAATATTGTGACACTGTAAGTGGAAAATGCTGTGTATTCGTAAAAAAATTGTGACACTGTTAGTGGAAACGCAATGTATTCGTAAAAAATATTGTGATGCTGTAAGTGGTAGCACAGTGTGTTATTCTTTTCTTATTCATAAAAAAATTTAATGACACTAATTGGTAGCACAGTGTGTTATTCTTTTCTTATTCATAAAATATTTTGTGACACTGTAAGTGGTAGCACAGTGTGTTATTCTTTTTTATTCATAAAAAATCTTTTGACACTAAGTGGTAGCGCAGTGTGTTATTCTTTTAGCATTCATAAAAAATCTTGTGACACTATGTGGTAGTGCAGTGTGTTATTCTTTTCTTATTTATAAAAAATCTTGTGACACTGTAAGTGGAACCGCAGTGTAATATTCACAATGTTACAATTTAATAACACAAAATTAGCAATAAAAAATGCAACTTTTCACTTCTTTCCTCAATCGTAAATAAATGATTAGTCTACACACCGACTACAAAACCACAACAAAGTGCTAAATAACATGCGTTATATATAAAACATAATGACATCACTGTAAGTGGCAGCGCAGTGTGTTATTCTTTTCTTATTCATAAAAATATCTTATGACACTGTAAGTGGTATCGCAGTGTGTTATTCTTATTCATAAATAATCTTGTGACACTAAGTGGTAGCGCAGTGTGTAATTCTTATTCATAAATAATCTTGTGACACTGTAAGTGGTAGCACAGTGTGTAATTCTTATTCATAAATAATCTTGTGACACTGTAAGTGGTAGCGCAGTGTGTAATTCTTATTCATAAATAATCTTGTGACACTGTAAGTGGCAGTGCAGTGTGTTATTCTTTTCTTAATCATAAAAATATCGACTACACCGACTACAAAACCACAACAAAGTGCTAAATAACATGCGTTATATATAAAACATAATGACATCACTGTAAGTGGCAGCGCAGTGTGTTATTCTTTTCTTATTTATAATAATATCTTGTGACACTGTAAGTGGTAGCGAAGTGTGATTCTTATTCATTAGTAATCTTGTGACACTGTAAGTGGTAGTGCAGTGTGTTATTCTTATTCATAAATAATCTTGTGACACTGTAAGTGGTAGCGCACTGTGTTTTTCTTTTCTTATTCATACAACATTTTGTGACACTGTAGGTCATTGATACCACAGTGTAATATTAAAATTGGTACAAATTGACGTGTGTGCTGTACCCAACTTCATTCGTGTTTGTTAATATGGAGAACAGTCAGTTGAGAGGAGAGCAGGAACAACATACTAGTGCTGGAGCTGATGCCAGTGCCACCAGTCATGATGACATGATGATACTAGTCCATCTACATCATCTAATAAAGCTGATACCCAAGGGCATACAGGTCTTGTGTCAGCATCTAAAATCAAGAACCCATCTTTTACAGTGGCCTTGGCCTTTATTTATGACTGGTGGTTCTGCCTCTTATGATGATGTAAGCACAAGTGAACATGCTGACATAAGTAGTGGTAGGAACCTTAACCAACTAGAGATCTCCTCCCTGTTACGTCATCTGCAGTGCATCCATCCAAAAAGTTTTTGTGTTTTGTGTTGACTCATCTGCATCACCAGTGGGTCATTTGGGAAAGTTTAGTTTTTTCTCGGCAGATGCACTTGCTGGAGAAACTGAAGGTGAAGCCATCGCTGCATCACATGCCACTTGAGCTGACAATTTGCTTACCAACAGCTCTTTGCATCTCTTCAGATCTGTGTCCGTTGGGCAGAAAGATACAATGTATGACTTAAACCTTATATCTTAAATCTTGCATTTACTCTGGTCAGCTTGTCCACATATCTGTGGTTTAGTGGACAGTGGGTACAACTGCATTGTGGAGGCCACTAATTAAGTTTTTTTTAATTCCCTGTACAGGTTGGGAATTGCTTTTCTAGTAAAGTGGAATCTTAATGGGATTTGGTATCGGGGACACAGGACTTCAATTAACTTTCTAAAACCCACTGAATTATTCACGGATATTGGATGCACATCTAATACCAGCATAGATGTTATAGCGTCAGTGATCCGCTATGCAACTGGGTGACTGCTGTCATATTTGCTCCCCCTTCCAAATAATTGTTTAACAGTCAACTGTTTTTTAAAGTACTACTAGTAGTCTTCCTGGTCCTCTTCTGGGTTGAAAATCCATTCCCAGCAGCAGCAGGCATAGCACTCAAGGATTTTTCTGGGGCTTGGACTAATGTGAATGATTTAAATATTTTTTGTAAATGCCTTCCCTCCTCCCCTGCTCCCTCATAAATTTGCTTCGGAATCAAAAAATTCTATTAAATTTACTACTAATATATTTCTTTCCCTGCCTTCAACTACATACATACTCCAACTGCCTCAGGCCTCTTGAATAATAAAAACATTTATTTCCTGATGTGCCATGTTGGAAGTTGAACTGCCACTGCTGCTGCAAACTTTGACAAGCGGTTGCTGAATGCCAAAAATTTCCAGAAATGTTAATCGCCACAGACAGCATCTCCTGCATGCCCCTTTAATTTAAAAAAAATATTCTGAACCACCAAGTTGATTTTGTGGGAAAAACATGGGACATATTGTTCACCCATGCTCTCCCCTCCTCTCTCATAAATTTGCTTTGGAATCAAAAACTGAAATTAAATTTACTACCAATCAACCTGTCCCTGCCTTCAACTACATACATACTTCAACTCCCTCAGGCCTCTTGATTAATAAAAACATATGTTTCCTTATGTGCCAAGTTGGAAGTTGAACTGCCACGTGTTTGTGCCACCCTCTGCTGCCGCTTAGCTTAGTCAGCCAGCCAGCTTTTGGGCCTAAACCGGATGAAAACAATATTGTTAGCTGTGAGGTGGTCAAAATTGACTGGAAACGAGTGGAAATTAATGTTATTGAGGTTAATAATACTGAAGGAACAAAAAAAACAAACAAATGATGTGATTTTAGCAGTTTTTATCAATTAAAAAAAAATAAAAAAATAAGATCCAAAACCAAAACCAAAACACGCTAGGGGCAGTTTTGGCAAGACCAAATCCAGATCCAAAACATGAGGAGATACAGATCCAAAACCAAAACACAGGGGTCGGCGCACATCCCTATTCTAAATACACAGTTTCATAATCTATACTGCTATACAGAGATTACATTCTCAACTTTTTAGGCGATTAGTTAATGCACACAGGATTTTTTTGTAAGACAATCTCTGCAATGTGATTCGCTGGCTCCAAATCACTGACATTTGCAGGATCTTGAACTTTGCTAAACCGTTTCACTCATTTATACTGCTGGCCTAACAGGCAGAGAGATCACATTACTTCTGGGCACATCAGTCATCCTGTCTTCCCGATTATACTCTGAAGGCAGAACTTTAACAGAAAAGGCTATGTTAGTTATTAACATACTGTGACAGAAAGCACCAAAAAATTAATGAGACAAATTTTATTTCTCCAACGGAACCACACAAAGCAAACAGCTATTAACACACACACACACACACACACACACACACACTACATATATATATATATATATGTATATATATATATATATATATATATATAAAGTCTCCAGGTCCGGCACTCCAGATAATAAACCAAATCCTGCAGGGGTGCCCTCACATAGGGATAAAGAGAAGCATGAAGGTGCAGCACTCCCCTCTCAATAAATCAAGCAGAGACCAAAGGATCAATAGAACGTTTCAGTACTAAAAGTACTGAAACGTTCTATTGATCCTTTGGTCTCTGCTTGATTTATTGAGAGGGGAGTGCTGCGCCTTCATGCTTCTATATATATATATATATATATATATATATATAGTAATCCGTTAGACCGGCACTCTGCTATACAAGCTACAAAGCACTCCAGTGCCTGCTGCAATATAAATGTAGACAGACTAAATCAGCGGCACTTGGAGATTGAAATAAGGTTATTTAAGACATGTCACCAACGTTTCGGGGCAACAAGCCCCTTTCTCAAGGTAAGTGGAAAAAAAAAGAGAAGAAAAATTAGCTTACCTTATACCCGGAGAAGCCCGCCAGAAGTGAGTGACCGGACCGTACACATTAAATAACCTTATTTCAATCTCCAAGTGCCGCTGATTTCGTCTGTCTGTCCCTACACACAACTTCACTATATATATATATATATGTATATATATATATATATATATATATAAATATATATATATGGTACAATAGTCCGGCACTCCTAGATTCCCAAAGGGTAAAGTGCTTGGGTGCCTCCTAATAGAGTGAACAGTACAATAGGAACAAAGTAGCGGCACTCCAAGACTCAGGTAGATAAATATGTAGATATATTTAATCCATGTTTACAAAAACAGGCCAACGTTTCGGGGCATCGGTGCTCCTTTGTCAAGGTGAGTGACTCACCTTGACAAAGGGGCACTGATGCCCCGAAACATCTCGGAGTCTCGGAGTGCTTCTACTTTGTTCCTGTATATATGGATGTGTCCTCATACATTCTTGCTGCAGTCATGCCCAAACAGCCCCTCTTGCCGCATGAGGTCCTGTGTGATTCTGGTAACGCTAGGCATCTTATTCACCCGAAAATGTGTTTTAGTCACAATGTGATGCAACTTGGATGCACCAGGAGACTGTGCTGATTAATTTGTTACACGACACTTGTATATCCGTGTGCAACTGAGTATACCGGCCAAATGTAATAGTGGGAGAGTTTCGAAAATGTAAGAGTTTAGCAATAAACTCTCACACCTTTTAAACTCAGCCAATGTAATAGAGTTCAAGAACATACAAGCTCGCATGTTTTCAGACTAAAAAAACTCAAACGTTTTAAACTCTCATCCAATATTTCCCCATTTTGAAGATAAAACTCAACCAATGTGAGAGTTTAAACTCTCACATTTTCTAAACTCTCACCCTATTACATTTGGCCCTATGAATCTGTATATGAAGTGCTGAATTACCGTGTATCTGTCTATGGATTGCTCCTGACTACTGCTCTACTGAATTAATATGTACCTGTCCATGGATTGCTCCTGACTACCGCTTTACTGAATAACCATGTACCTGTCCATGGCTTGCTCCTGACTACCAGTGTGCTAAATTACCATGCATTTGTCCATGGCTTGCTCCTCACTACCAATCTGCTAAATTACCATGCACCTGTCTGTGGCTTGCTCCTGACTACCACTGTATTAAATTACCATGCATTTGTCCATGGCTTGCTCCTCACTACCAATCTGCTAAATGACCATGCACCTGTCCATGGCTTGCTCCTGACTACCACTGTGCTAAATTACCATGCATTTGTCCATGGCTTGCTCCTGACTACCAATCTGCTGAATTACCATGTACCTGTCCATTGCTTGCTCGTGACTATTACTCTGCTGAATTACTATGTACCTGTCCATTGCTTGCTAATGACTATTGCTCTTCTGAATTACCATGTATCTGTCCATGGCTTGCTCTTGACTATCGCTCTACTGAAAAACTGTGTATCTGTCCATGGTTTGCTCCTGTACTGTGCTGATTAATTTGATATGCGATATGATATATCTGTGTGAGGCTGAGTCTACGATTCTGTATACAAAGTGCTGAATTACCGTGTACCTGTCCATGGATTGCTCCTGACCACTGCTCTACTGATTACCATATACTTGTCCATGGCTTCTACTGACCACCACCTTGCTGAATTACCATGTACCTGTCCATGGCTTGCTCCTCACTACTACTCTGCTGAATTACCATGTACCTGTCCATGGCTTGCTCCTGACTACTGCTCTGCTGAATTTCCATGTACCTGTCCATGGCTTGCTCCTCACTACTGCTCTGCTGAATTACCATGTACCTGTCCATAGCTTACTCCTGACTACTTCTCTGCTGAATTACCATGTACATGTACCTGTCTATGGCTTGCTCCTGACTACTGCTCTGCTAAATTACCATGTACCTATCCATGAGTTGCTCTTGACTACTGCTCTTCTGAATTACCATGTACCTGTCCATGGCTTGCTCCTTACTACTGCTCTGCTGAATTACCATGTACCTATCCATGAGTTGCTCTTGACTACTGCTCTTCTGAATTACCATGTACCTGTCCATGGATTGCTCCTGACTACTGCTCTGCTGAATTACTATGTACCTGTTCATGGCTTGCTCCTCATTACTGCTCTGCTGAATTACTATGTCCATGGCTTGCTCCTCACTACTGCTCTGCTGAATTACCATGTACCTGTCCATGGCTTGCTCCTCACTACTGCTCTGCTGAATTACCACGTACCTGTCCATGGCTTGCTCCTCACTACTGCTCTGCTGAATTACCATGTACCTATCCATGACTTGCTCTTGACTACTGCTCTTCTGAATTACCATGTACCTGTTCAGGACTTGCTCCTGACTAGTGCTCTACTAAATCACTGTGTTCTAGTTCTTGGCTTACATTTGACTACAGTTTAAATTAGTCAAAGTTTAAGCCCGTGCACTAGAAATCTTGGCTTCAAAGCTGACCATTATTTCTGACCAGGTCTGCACTCTTTCATTTACTATATGGTATATGTACAGCACATATGTATCTGGCACATTTTTTTGTGGGACCATCAGTACTAAGGCTTATAACATGATATATTGACTTCCGGCCACTAGAGGCTTTAGATACTAATATGAACAATTATACTCATCACTATAAACTATATTATATTCAACTAAACAACTAAACATCAGGCAGTAGAAGGTAGACTGGATGAGGGAACAAAGAAATAATCAATACAATTTCCAATGAATGAAGTGTAGCTATTAAATAGCAATAGACTGACAGAATTATCTTGAATAAGAAGAAAAAAAGCCAGCAGAACAGTGCTGCAGGTAAAAGAATAAATGAAAGAGCAGATTGAGAACCATTTAAGAATTGATCGAGTTAGCTTAAGAAATATGGGGCAGAGAGGTGTACAAATATAAAGGAGGAAAAGACACCACAGGCTCTAAAAAGCCATTAAACACTTTTCTAGATGATGTCTCAGGGACTAATTTATGAGACATCCAGATTGAAGGGAATTTAGTAGAGAGTGGAAGGAAAGAAGACAAAGCAGCTATTCGTGACCTATTATACATGCTTCGGAGGAAGATCACAGGATTGCATGCTATTACAAAGCAGTGGTGAACGTAAGCGAAGACAAATGTCCAATGAGGCAGGGTTGAGACATGTTTAAGATATAGACATTAAGTATGAAGCATTTTGTGACATCTGTTGTAACATGTCTAGTTAATGTAAAAATGTAATCAGTTCAGGAGTTGTGCATACGTAATGAGATTATGTAAATCAACACTAACCGGGCATGAGCCACATAAATAGACACGCCTAGTGCACATTACTCTTATGCTGGGTACACACTGACAGATACATTGGCCGATCAATTGATCGGCCAATGTATCTGCTACCCGTCGGGCAGTGTATACCCGCGATATGTCGGTGAACATTGGCGTTCATCGACATAGCGCAATGGCTGTGCTGCACAGCCGATGGATAGATATGTCTGCAGACATATCTGTCCATCGGCAGGTGTGTACGGGCGGTCGGCAGACCGCCCGTACACACAAAGCGGCAGCCGCGAGGAGGGGGGCAGGACACGCTCCCGGCCACCAGGACATGCCCCCTGGTTACCAGGACCTGCGGGCAGGCACAGATGATGGTTGTTCAGTGTGTACGAACAATCATCATCTGCAGATATATCTGTACAGTGTGTACCCACCTTAATTCACAGTGGCAGTGACCACCCCAAAGCCAGTCACATGATTCTCATATTAGGCATGTTACCCAAGGGTGATTTGTGTGTTGTCACAAACTAGGGACTTAGCCGCACATGCCCTGTCCGGTGGTGGGCCATGCTGTTCCAGGGCGATGTCAGCACTTTCCTGAGGTACAAGGTTAGTAGCTGATTTCTAACATCCAGTCACTGACTCTCTGATGTGCTCACATGACTGCTCTCTCCAATCTCCTGCAAGAGCACCCTATTTAAAGCTGCACCTGTCACTAGCACACCATTGGAACAACATGGAATATAGCTTCACCTGTGTGCTCACTCTCCAGTGTGTACCTACTGACTCCGATCCACCACCTAAACCAGCGCTCGTGCTACCTGTGACTTTGCAAAGCGCTTCTACCCTGATACTTGTGAGTTGGTTCAATTTACTCTGCAGTGCTTTTGCTCATGTCAGTATCCAGAAACCCTCCTGCCTGTGTTCAGGCCACTGTCTCCTCCAGTTCCAGAGTGGCCCTTGTCTCTGCTGGTTCCAGTCCAGTGCAAGTACTCCTCCAGTTCCAGTCTGGTTTAAGTCACCATTGGATCCCTTCAGTTCCAGTCCAGTTCAAGGTTTCTTCAGTGTTCTCCAGTCCCAGTCCAGTCTCCCCTCCTCCGGTTCTAGTCCAGTTCAAATCACCTTGGCAGGTTGTGGCCTAGGATTGGCCATTACTCACCTCAGCGCCGGCTTCCCCTGATATCTACAGCGGTCAGACGCTAGGTGCGGCACCAAGTGACGCGCTGAGCTGGGGTCTGCTAGGACATGTGGTTTCTGCGTTTACCGTCATGGACGCAGCCATGATAGTCTGTTTTCACCTGGCTAACCGTTTACCCAATGGTAGCGTTGGTTGCGGGCAGCTGACAGAGTCCTCCAATGGACTGCTACCTTAGGGTATATAACCGGGCTCTAGACAACAGGAAGTTGCCTGTACAACGTTGTTACTTCCAGTGTTAACTTGCTGCTGCAACGTTCCAGGTTCCAAGCTCCTTTCCTTTTAGTGACATATTCCTAGTGTTTTCCACGGTGTGTGTATACAGAACGTCTTCTGAGTACAATCTATTAAGAGTCATTTTCTGTGCTAGCTCCGTGGCTGAATCCTCAGCGTGTGTACTGAGTTCATCATTCAAGTACCATGTCGTGATATATTATCCTGCGCTTCGATTGAGGCCACAGTGTGTGTACTTAGTACATCATTCAAGTACCATCTCATTATACCATCTCCTGTGCTGCGTCTGAGGCCACATTGTGTGTGCTTAGTACATCATTCAAGTACCATCTTGTGATACCTTTCTCCTGTGTCAGTGCTGCGTCTAAAGCCTACAGTGTGTGTACTTAGGGCTTCATTCAGAGACGGACGCTATTTGCGCTCGCTCGTTCTGAAAAAAGGGGTGGCTATTCAAATGAACCGTTCGCTCTTTGCGGTCTGTTCACGCCTCTAGGTCTGAACGAGCGAACAAAACATGCGGTTGTTTTTTGGAAAACTACGCCCCCAAGCCGCTCACATCCTACGTCATGTCCGCTATTTATTAAATTAATCGAGTACATCGACCAGCGTATGAACTGCTCGCTATTCTTGTGGTTGGTTTTTCCTACCGCAATCTTACGAGCAGTTCTGACTATAAAATAACCCAGTGACGTGGTCAATGACGCTGCTGTATTAATTATGCCCACCCTTAAAACGCCCGTTTTGACCTTTAAGCACGCCTGCGTTCTGATCTCCACTCCCCGTTTTCAAGCACCTTCCCCTGTTACCACCCACATACGCCTCCTCCTGTCACTCAAAATAGCAGGCATTCGCTATTTAGCGAACAAACGATTTTCGGCCGCACTGACTGGTTCGCGCATGCGTATTACGATCCGTACGCATGCGCAGTTTTGCAAACATCGCTCGGAACGAACGAGCGGCCGCTTACGAGCGGCTCTGAATCAGGCCCTTAGTACATTATCCAAGTACCCGCTCATTATACCATCTCCTGTGCCAGCATTGCGACTGAAACCACTAAGTCTGTTCTCTGTATATCACATCAGTACAATCCTCCAATATCTTTTCTCCTGTGCTTGCCCTGTGGTAGAGTTTTTCAATTTTTTCCCATTTGTGCTGGATACCTGACCAAAGGTCCGCAAACTGCCTACTGGGTGCAACTTAAGCCCAAATCCTGCTTGGAGGGGTCACTGGTGTACACCTCCCAGTAGGTTAGACTCTGCGCCTTTGGTCAGGTCTCGCCAACATCCGGTACTGGTGGATGACACTAATCCAGGCCCCTCGCCTCCTGTTCCCTCCTCAACCTGGGTCCACGTCTTCTAATCTCGTGGCGGAGAATCATCTTAGCTAGAGCGTGACACACCTGCTGTTTCTTCCAGCTCCAGTCTGGTCTAACCTGCATATTTTTGTGGCCTGTGTCCATCATTCTGGTTTCAGTCCATTTCAGACTGCTACCTATACTCTAGTTCCAGTTTGGTGCCAGCCTGTGTTATTCCTGCAGTAGTCTGAAGTATCCATTTATTAAGATTGACTGTAATAGTGCTTCTAAGTGTCAGTGACGTCAAGCAAGTCTTCTGTTAGAAATTTGCCTGCTCATTGCGGGTTCCAGTGGACTTATACTGTATGGAATACTTCATCCTGTATTGCTGCTCGGAGAGTTCCACTTCATCTCCACTATTTTCAGTACGACTGCTCCAAGCTTGCCTCTGGGACTCTGGACCTCATTCAGAGGCGGTCGTTAGTTGCAAGCGGTCACACTGAATCAGGGCGGCCGCTTGCATCCTGAATGGCCGCCTCCTTGTCGATCGTTAAGCTGTGGGTTACCACCCACAGCTTAACGACCGACCAGGTTGATGGTCGTGATGGTGATCACCATCGCGACCATCGGGGCTTACGACCAGACCCTAAGGTTGGGTCTGGGCACTCGTAAGCCCCAGGGAGCTTCTGCTCTAATGGAGCAGGAAGCTCCCCACTGACATCACTGATGATGTCAGTGCGGCCGCCCACAAAACGGTAGGCGTTTGTAAAGGAAAGACTCCATTTTGGAAACCACCCCCCCCGACCCGCCTACCAAACTGGGGCAGCTGTCGATCAACATCGATAGCTGCCCCTTTGGTTGCGAGCTCCGAAGCGACAGAGTTTCTCTGTTGCTCCGGGGCTTGCGCACATGCAGTGCGGCCGCTGCGAGTGCGCAGGCCTAACCATAGAGTCGGTTACGAGCGCATCGGCGCTCGTGAACGACTCTGAATAAGGTCCTCTCTGCTTATCAAACCATGGGTGTGACCATCGATGGTGGTTATTGTCCTGATGGTCCTTTCACTAAGTGTTGGGGTTAGTGCTGAGTTTACAATTCAGTGGCCAACTCTGGGTGATAGGGACTGGGAAGTGGATCTGCGTACTTCTCATAGGATGTAGACTTCAAGCACCCAGCTCTGGTAGTTGGGTTATACTAGTTTCAGCGGATTCCAGCTGGGCTATTGGTTATCTGAGTTACTCCCCTGCCCAGTCCCTGAGTTCTTAAGTCTTGGTTCTAGCTAGACCGTCCTGAAGGTCAGGGCTAGGGTTGAGTTCCTCTCAAGTAGTTCCAGATACTGGCTGGCCTGGGGGTTTCCAGAAGTCGCCGACCACCCTGGGTCATATTCCATTTAAGGGGTCAATCAAATTAGGTGCGAATTGTGAGGTGCGAGTTGTGATTGTCACTTCAAATTCGTGTAGCGAATTAATTTTGCAATCCAATTAGCAACTTGTACTGAATCAGTCAGACTGAGGGCCTGATTCAGAGCCACTCGTAAGCGGCAGCTCGTTCGCTCTGAGCGATGTTTGGCCCACTGCGCATGTGTACGGATCGTTATACGCATGCGCGAACCAGTCAGTGCGGTCGAAATTCATGTGCTCGCAAAATAGCGAATGCCTGGTAATTTGAGTGACAGAATGAGGCGTATGTGGGTGGTAACAGGGGAAGGTGCTTGAAAACGGGGAGTGGAAATCAGAACGCAGGCGTGCTTAAAGGTCAAAACGGGCGTTTTATGGGTGTGCATAATTAAAACAGCAGCGTCATTGACCACGTCACTGGGTTATTTTATAGCCAGAACTGCTCGCAAAATTGTGGTAGCAAAAACCAACCACAAGAATAGCGAGCAGTTCATACCCTGTTCGATGTACTCGATTAATCTAATAAATAGCGGACATGACGTAGGATGCGAGCGGCTTGGGGGCGTAGTTACCCAATAAACGACCGCAAGTTTTGTTCGCTCGTTCAGACCTAGAGGCGTGAACAGACCGCAAAGAGCGAACGGTTCATTTGAATAGCCACCCCTATTTTCAGGACGAGCGAGCGCTAATTGCGTCCGGCTCTGAATGAGGGCCTGAATTCGCAACTTTCCACTCGCACCTCCCTGAGGGTGAGAGATGGGAAGGAAAATCTTTATTTTAAGGTTAGAATGTCGAGACCCTGTGCTGAACCCCTTGGACCCCCCCCCCAAATGACTAGTTAGGCATTGGGAAATTTTCAATTAGCTTAAGTAGTAAAAAATTACTTGTCATCTTTTGGGGGTAAAAAAAATGTCTTCAAATTGCCCCAAAATTAACTTTTTCCTTTCGTTTAGGCACACCAAAGTTAATTATAATATTTTTTTAGTTGAAAAATAATTGTTTTTATAATTTTTGAACATTTTTCAATGTGCCATCAAAGTACCCCAAAATCACCCTTTTTCCTACTTTTTTTTTGCATTTTTCATTTAATTTGTTTGAGATAAAACGAAAAGAATTTGTTTTTTATCATTTTCTTGCATTTTTAAAAAAAAAAAGCACAAATCAGCCTTTTGACACCATTTCAAAACCTACAGTACCTTCCTAATGGCCATCTATACAGTCCTGCTAATGAAATTATCCATTTTGGGGGGGCCCAGGATGGTCTCCCCACATTTTCATGTATTTCTCGCAAATCTCATTTGGCAGTCAATTCGCACCTTTCCGCTGCGAGTAGTGCGAATAGGCATTTTTAATTGGATTGGAGAATTCTCGGGAGCGCGCTTCGTGGCGAAGTGTGCGAGTCTAAAGAAACAAACTCACTACTCGCAATTCGCACCTAATTGGATTGAGCCCTTAATGTCTATCCCTGATCCATGATATGCTCACCTCATTTCCTGATCTCCTCATCAGTCCAGTCCACGGGTCCTGACTCAGATCTCACCCTCAAGCCCGTGACATGTGTATCTTAACTTATGAATTACACATGATCAGGAATGTGTATTTTTCATGTAATGCAACATGTTTCTGTTTACTTAGAAAAATGCAGGAGGGTTCACCTGTGGGTTTTCATGCTCTTTTTATTGTCTTTTCATGCACAACTTTGCCACTATGCATCCTGTCCAACCGGAGCTGTAACCTAAGGTTGGCAATGACTAGGTGACATCCAAAACATGAATACCTCTGCACTACTAGTGCACTTTTTTAAGTCCTTCTGATCTCACTGGTGACTTTCTTCATCTGGGCTGTCATGGTTGGCATGTGTAACCTGGCTCTATTATGTCTATACAGACCAGATGCAAGATATTACAGTATATACACACTATTATGTTGGACCAGTCAGTTGTCAGTCAAGGTTTTTATCCTTGACATCTGTCCTCCCCCCTGTGTGTCCTGGCTCCATCTCAGCGGTGGGATATGTTAGTAGGAGGAGGTTGGAGGCACTTCATGTGAATGACAGAGACTGGACAGCCATTGTAGATTATATTACAGATAAACATTCACATAACAGCACTAACAGTACACAATTATTACACAAGTGGATGAGAAAAGTTAAACACATGGAAATCCCCACATATGTGGAATGGTTTTCATTTTCACATACATTTAGGTGCCCTTAAATGCAAGTGGATACTAGCCTAAATGAGAATTTGGTAAATACAGTATGTGAAGGGTTGCTGGCTTACCAAAGATTTGATACTATACTTGTGCTCTTCTCAGAGGCTGCTAAATGCTGTCACCCCTCCCCCCCCCATCACTAACAGCCTCACTTTGCATTTGGGTTGTCAGTACTCTACTTACGGCATGAGTGCCACAATATAGTTTTGTGCTAATGCGACCAATCACCTGTAAATCTGCGCCTGCTAACTATCCATTACCGGGACCTGTACTAGACAGAACTTGTAAAACAAAATCTCTTTGCCCATTAAAACTGGCTCAGAACATTGTCACATGTCATAGAGTGATTAAAAGGCAGATGGAGATTGTGTCTAATAGCATACAAATGTGCTTATTGAGAGATGGTGGAAATGTGTTTGGTGAGTGCAATATGAAACATTACACAGAGGTGATTTGGCACTTGGCTAATGCATTCTCCCCAGTATAATATTGCTATTTAAATGTAGAACTAAACAGCTGTTCAAGAGGAAAAAAAAAACCTCTGTTGCTGTTATGAACTAAGCAACTAAAACAGATTTGTCTGTAGTGTCATTCCATGTAAGCGAGGAGAGGGCTTAAAACAATGTTTTGCAAAAAAAATATTTTAATGTCTGCACATAAATCCATATATAGATATTAATACTGTATGTAAAGAACAAAGTACTTTGAAAAAGTTAATACGGAGGCAGAGAGTGATGTTTACTCACAGGGGTATATTTATTAAAGTGCATAGCAAGCAACCAATCAGATTCTACTTATTTATCTAGCACCTTCTAGAAGATAAAAGCTAGAATCTGATTGGTTTCTATGGGAGACATAACCACTTCTGAAAAATCCGCACTTTAGTACATATACCCCACATGCCTCAAAGGTGCAAATCTACACTAAAACCAAAGCAACCAATCTGCCATTTATTCATACTTGACGACATTCAGCACTCTCCTTCCAGGGGGGGGCGGACGAGTCATTTGACCTGAAGACTAAATACATATTGCGTTAGGAGCAGCCAGTTACCTTAGTCTACGTACTGTAAGTATCACACCCCTAAAAGTATGTTTTAAAAATAAACCACAATATGGTGAACTAAAAAGGTTAATAATGTTAATAACAGGTGCTGTTTAAAGGACAGACTGTTTGCCATCCTAATTGAGGATTAAAGTTTAGGCTGGAAGTTCCTACATTTTGAATTAAGTAAGTTATTACATTTTTTTATTTATTACATAGGAGTCCTATAGTTGACTAACACTAATGATTTTCAATGTTTTTATGTGGTCCCATTTTGGTCTAATAATACCAGTAATATATGCAGATATACATTCTTATATTGTTAAATGCATTATGATCCTCTTCTGGTCTATGACTATACCAGGGATATATGCATATTGTCAAATGCTTTTGGATCCTACGAGTCTAAATGATACTAGGGATATATGTATATGCCTTTCAACACTCGATAATTATATATACTATATATATATATATATATATATATATATATATATATAAAGTTCCTTAGATCAAGCATACTCCTTCCCAATGTAAAATGCTGTGGTGCCTGCTACAGAAAAATAACAATAGTCAAAGTGCAGCGGTCAGTGGTCTAATAAAGGCACAAATCGTATATTCCTAGTTCAGCAACGTTTCAGGCTTTAATTGCCCGATATGTAGAGCTTGAAGACGGGCTATTAAAGCCTGAAACGTTGCTGAACTAGGAATATACAATTCGTGTCTTTATGAGACCGCTGAGTGCCGCACTTTGACTATTACTATATATATATAGAGAGAGAGCAGTCGAGGTGGTGATACACCTATGGTCCAGAACCACACAGGTCACTACAGGGCTTGCAAAAAGTTCACTTTATATGATCATATAAAGTGAATTTTTTGCAAGTCCTGGAGTGACCTGTGTGGTTCTGGACCATAGGTGTAGCACCACCTCGACTGCTATTTACATTATATAACAGGAGCACCCAGGCTGATGCCCTTTCCTATATAGGAGTGCTGGAATATTGGACGTATATATTTATTTTTATTTTTTAATTAATTTTATATTGCATATTTAGACACCCACTTTAATTTATTTTAAAGACACCCCTGAAGAAGTCATTGTTGATGAAACGCATTGGGTGACTTGTTTCTGTGACCAAAAAGTGGTCTCAACGAGCTGTCAATGAGCTTGCCCAATTAAGGGTTGACAGCAAGTTATTAACAACATCTTACCCACAGTAGCCACGATATATGTGTGATGTAAGGTGTTTATTCATTTTTGCATTTATTTGTTTTAAATAAAACCAAATGTTAACAAAGCAGACAGAAACTGATCGTTTGTCATTGGGTGTGTTCTGTTTGAGTGTATCATTGTAGAAACTGAAAGTGGGTCCCTTCGTCTTCATCTTCATCCCTTTAAAAGGACATTAAAACAGAAAATATCAAGGGAAAATTTGAACCTGCATAATTGGAGCTTGGCACTCCCCAAGATCACCATTCCATATATATTTAGAAATATTTCACCAGTAAAGCACAGGGGCAAATGCAGGATTTTTAGAGGTTGATTTTAGAGTGAGTGTGGCAAGTCATGATGAGACCATAACTAACACTTAGCAAGCTATAATTTGCCTCATACAATGTGCACTGTATATGATACTTCAGACATGTAAATGGCAATGTTCACAATAAGCCAAGAGCTGAAAGGGTTTTTTTCCTGGATGTGGGCAACTGGAAAACCTCCCTTCGTTTGTCTATTGAGTCAGCAGAAAATAACTATATGCAACTCGCAAGAAATAATAACAATTATATGAGGTGAATAAAATATCAGTGCACCTGAGAACACAGCAGCTACTGGAATAGTGGTAAATGACACTTCAAAAATCATCACAAATCAACCAAACTCACACACAAAAAAACTTGCCTTTGTCCTGAACCAAACAAGCACCTTGTAGCTGGATTTACTAATAATTTAAAATAGACACTAATGTTGTTTCTTGTATGGCATACAGTAACTGTAACTGTTTATATTCATTATTTGTTAGTTAAAACCTCATGCTGGACTAATGGTATAGGCACCCATCGCCCTCCATTTCTCCAAAATAACAACAAAATAACTATAAAACTTGGTTTGGATAATCTGGGCCACTGAATGGTCTGGCTACATTAATTTGGTGCTAGTAGTTTCTAATTGTACCTTCACTGTAGTTCTCCTTCAGTAAGCCATTCTAATAACCCAAGTTTCCATGGATTGCTAGGCATGGTTCTTTAAAAAAGTCCCGTAGCTCTTAGTTCATAATATTTGACATTATAGTAAGTGCACCAGGGGCGTTTCAAGTCTACAGCGCATGTGCAGGTCACCGGAAAAAGGACGCCATGGACATTTTCCCGGTGTTTTCCCTACAGCGCATGTGCAGGTCACCGGAAAAAGGGCTCCATGGACATTTTCCCAGTGTTTTCCCTACTGCGCATGCGCAAAATGCCAGGAAGATGGCCGCTGCGCCCTTTTTTGAGGCAATTTTGACAACGCTGATACTGGCGCCGACGTGAGACTCCGGTAGCTGAGTGGTAAGTATTAAAAATATGGGTGCAGGGTGTGCGGTGCGGGCCCCCCCTCGACCCATTATAGAAACTCCCCTGAAGTGCACCAAAATGAGCATTGGGAGATATTAGGGGAAATGCTGAGATCCCCTTTTCCGCCTTTACAAACGTATTAAGGCCAATTCAGCCACTCTTGCTAATACCCCTTTTCCACCTAAATTCCGGGTCTGACCCGGAGTTGGAACAAAGTTCCTATCCGGATCAGACCCGGAATTTTGCCGGCGCTGACTCAGGATATTCCTGAGACAGCGCCGCTCACACCGCAGTCGGGTCTGCATAGACCCGGCTATTGCGGAGTGAAAGTGGACGCTTGGAGATGATGTCATCTCCAAGCGCCACTGAAGCCGGACCAATCGGCCGGCTAGCAGCGCACTCCAGGTCTTCGTGACCCGGAGTGCGCTGTTCCCATAGCAGGGTTTCACGGGCTACGCCCGTGTTAAACCCTGCTAGTTACCTGGGTTGGATTGCCGGGTCACTCGACCCGGCGATCCAACCCTCTGCCCTTTTACACCAGGGAGCGGCCCGGGTTAACCCTTCAAAAACCCGGGTTTTAGCTCCGGTGTAAAATTGGTATAAATCATGTTAGAAATTAAAGAAGACCCTATGCAGAAATGCTCTACAAATACAATTAGATATATTTTTTAGCTACATAAACCTCATGCAAGTTTTCAGTTAATGATGATGATTATAGTATTCTTGCTCTGGATGCATCTATACAGTATGTTAGATTTAAGGTTACACTAAGGTTCATACCTTTGTAACTGAAAAGTGTTTTCAATAAGCAGTTCTTATTTATATGGTAGATATACATGGAATTGAGATAATTATCACGATCAATTAAATGGACAAAAGTTTGAATGTTCCTTATATATACTGAAAAAAAAAAAAATATATATATATATATATATATATAATGTAAAAATCTCATCTTATATATAAAATTCATTGGTCTATTCATCTGTCTGTCCGTTTATGCATTGGTACACCCCTGCACCGATTGGGATGAAATCAACGTGTGGTGGTCCAGTTGGATCCTGGCCAGGTTTTAGGGGGGCTAGGGTCCCTGTCGGGGAACGGACGGACCCCGATAATTAACATTCTAACTCACCGCAGAATCCGGAGCAATGCACGGTGACAGCTGATGCAAAATCAGCTGTCACCACGAACGGCTTCACTGCTCCTTTTCGGAGCAGTGAATCTTTTCACTGCTCCTTTTGGAGCAGTGACGGGACTGTGCATGCGCGACCAACAGGACACGCATGTGCACAAGAGCCCCGACGTCCGCCAGAAGGAGCCGGACAGGGACGGAGGTATCCGAAAAGATCCCTCTTCACAACCCGGACCTCCTTCCCATAGGGAAGGAGTGGGTTGCGAGCCCGGGGCAGGAGCATTCGCCATCTGAAAATACTAGTGTATGGGGACAGCGGGCCATTCCACAAAAGGAAGATAAGCAAGAGATATCTGTGATATCCCCTGCTTTACCTTCTTGATGAATGGCCCGATAACTTAATTTTTACAGTTGCAGGTGAAAGTGTGCATTTTCACCTGCTTGGATGAATAGGCCGCATAGTCTTTAATAAGCTACCTCTTTCTCCATACATCCATTGTCATCACTGGAATAGTTTTCAATAAGCTTCCAGACAGAGAGTGCCATGTAGGTTGGATGTAGCGTAGAAATGGTGCTGGTGTGAAGCCAGGTACAACACTGTATGCAGTAGGTTATAGAGGTTGAAAGAGTTGGGGACACTGCAAATCTTTCACTTTTAAATTCAGGCTTAATCAAATTAACAAAGATTTATGGAGCCAGTCAATTATAGGAATTCTCTGGACTTTTAATGAGTTAGACAATGGAGTCTTTATTGAATGCCAGCAGTACATCTTCGGGCTCCATAGTTTTGAGACAAGTTTTGAGAGACGTGACTGAAACCGAAAATGTTTTTGATATCCGCTGCCCTCTGAACTTTCCACACAGGGTGATCCAGTCATAGATATCAAACACTTCATTTCTTTGTCAGCAAATGTGATCGATAACAATCTGCATTTCAGAAAGTATTTAGATATCATTTAACAATGCTGGCAGTGGCTCAGGCAACACATTAACGATCCACTTATCAGTGTTACACCCAAAATACTTCTCCAATATTATTTACTTTAATCAATTGATGTAAATGTCTCGGACCAGGAACAGCCATAAATACTACAAAGGAGTCTAATCCTAAAATTATACCAATTGCTGGAGCCGTGTGCAAATACTTTGGAAAGAACACATTTAGCATTCATTGAAAAAAATAAATTGGCAAGGAAAAGTATATGAACCCTTTGGAATTACCTGGATTTCTGCATAAATCGGTCATAAAATGTGATCTGATCTTCATCTAAGTCACAAGAATAGACAAACACAGTCTGATTAAACTAATAGCACAACAGCAATTATATGTAAACAAATAAATGGCCTAGTCCTGACCTCAGCCCCATTGAGATCTTGTGGCATTACCTGCAGAAAGTGTTTCACACCAGACATCCAAGCATATTGCATGAACTGAGCTAGCTTTGTAAGGAGGAATGGTCCATATTTCCTCCTCTTCATTATTTTGCAGGTCTGTTCTGCAGCTGCAGGAAACTTTTCATTGATGTTATTGCTGTCAAAGGAAGGTCAGCCATTTATATAGGGCCCAAGTGAAAATAGTCATTTTCACTTACATTTGTAAATTCCAGGTATCAGTGCTATTCAGCACAGTTTTAATACAGGAGATATCACTAATAACTTCTGCTTATATTTCATCTTCTGCCATCCCAATACTGTCGGGGATGCAGTCAGGAAGCCGACGGAATGCCGACCACTGGCTTCCCAACTGTCAAATCCCGGCAAGGTATCTATATTATATGTATCTATATATCGTTTATCTATTATATGTATCTAATGTGATAAAAAATTATAAGAGCGCTACTGATGTAATAAAACCAATAAAATAAACCAAGCAAGGAAAAAAGGAGAGAGAAGAAAAGAAAAAAGTTTGACAAACACCATAGATGATTTATAGCTCTTTTGAGATAATTCAATGGAGACCTACTAGGATAAGTTCCAAAAGGTGTACAAGGGATCACATACTGACTTTCCCTACCTCTATCCTGGAATGGAAGTGGCAGTAAAGTCCCGTTGGTCTTGTCCCGGTGATGATGCGATCCCTGCCGATGGTACTGAGATGTTAATCTCCACGCTCCTTCCCGCTGCTGCCTCCTGGTGGTAAAGCGTCTCTCACGGCTTGCAGCTGTGGGTTGTTTACAGCGTTCTATCCCGGCGTGACCGGCCCAGCCTTGCGGAGGGTGATGATGTACTTGGTGGGTGCCGCGGGTAACGGTGTGAATGCGGAGAGTTCCGCTAGGTGTGCAGAATGTCCTGGTGGTCTCCACTGATAGCCCCCAACGCGTTTCATGCGATAAACGCACTTTATCAAGGATGGCTTGATGTCCTAAAAAGTGCTCCTTTTATAGGAGAAAAACTTTATTGTTTACACTTAAAAAACGGAAGTTCAAATCCGGAAGGGACTAAAAATAGCGGTAACCGCATGTGAAACAAGGCCATCTTGGATCTATATCTTAGATGGACATTTGTTATCAAGAGGTGTGTCAAAAGAAAAAATAGGATCAGAAAAGTTAGAAAAAAGGAAAAGGAAAAATAGGACATAATAGCGAAAATGTGCAATATGTGTGTAATGTTAAAAATGTATTCCATTAAAAAAAAATTATTAAAAAAATTTTTTTACATTTTTTTTTTTAATTTTTTATAAAAAAGCATTAAGTTCAAAATCAATATTCAGTCCGGAAGGTTGTAAAGTCTTCATATTAAATATCCATTCGGATTCTTTCATTTTCAAATTCTTTGTTAAATCTCCACCTCTCCAGTTATGATTAACTTTCTGTATGGCTGAAAACTTTAATCCTGTTGGACTTTTATTGTGTACTTCTAATAAATGGTTTGACACACTGTGCGTGGTTAATCCTCTTTTTATATTGTATAGGTGTTCAGATAATCTGATTTTCAGTTTTCTTTTTGTTTGACCAATATATTGTAGCCCACATGGGCATTCCAACATGTAAATAACTCCATCCGTGTCACATGTAATGTGATCTTTTATCTGATAAATTTTTCCAGTTTTATTTGATATGAATTCTTTTTTCGGTTTAGTGGTAACTTTGTCTAGATTTTTACAGGCTTTACAGTTATAAGGCAGTAATGATAACCTTTATTTTTATTGTTTTTACTTATATTATTTTCTGGTGATAAAAAACTTTTTATTAATTCTTGTTTAATGTTTTTTGCTTTTCTATAAATTATTTTTGGTTTATCTGAGATAATAGACTTTATATCTTTGTCCAATTTCAGAATATGCCAGTGTTTTTCCATCATATTTTTTATGAGTTGTGAATTGCTGTTAAATTGGGTGATAAAAAGCGGTTCCAGACTGTCATCTTTAACTTTCGTTTTATATCGGACTAGATCTTGTCTCTGTAATTGGTTTACTTTCTGGATTTGTTTCTCTAATTCCATTTTGTTATATCCTTTTTCCATGAAGTTTCTTTTTAACTCTTCACTTTGTGTTTGATAGACTTCATTTTCTGTGCAATTCTGACGCACTCGTCTAAACTGACCAAAGGGAATATTTCTCTTCCAATTCTGATGATGGTTGCTGGAAGTGGGGAGTATGTTATTGCCATTCACTGCTTTTATGTGTGTTCTTGTGTGTATAAGATCATTTTTAATGTATATTTCCAGGTCTAGAAAAACTACCATCTCTTTGTCTGTGATCGTTGTAAATTCCAGATTTTTAGTATTGTTATTGATGTAGGATATGAAGTTTTTCAATTCTTCCTCTGGACCATCCCAAATGAAAAATATGTCATCTATGTATCTTTTCCAACATATAATGTTGTATGCAAAAGCATTGTTCTTCCATATGCATTCATCTTCCCATTTTGATACATAGAGATTTGCATAACTCGGCGCAAATGATGTGCCCATCGCCGTCCCACATTTTTGAAGGTAAAAATTGTTTTCATACCAGAAATAGTTGTTTTTTAAAATAAAGTCAATACCTTCCATGACAAAATTGATTTGTTCATTTGAAATTTCAGTCAGGGTTGAAAGATAATATCGGGCATGATCACAGCCTAGATCGTGTGGGATGCAGGTATATAATGATTTTACATCACTTGTACATAGAAAATATTCTTTTTTCCATGTTAAGTTCTCTAATATTTGTAGAATGCTAATAGTGTCTTTCAGGTAGCTCTTCTGTTGTGATACCAAATCTTGAAGGAAATGATCTATGTATTTGGAAAGATGTGCTGTAATTGATCCTATACCTGAAATGATCGGGCGTCCTGGTGGATGGTTTATATCCTTATGTACTTTTGGTAAAAAGTAGAAGGTCGGGATCTTAGGGTTCTTTTCTTTTATAAATTCATATTCTTTTTTGTTTATTATACCGATATCTAGACCTTCTTCCAAAAAATCATCCAGTTTTCTTGAGAAATTCTCGGTTGGATCAAATCTCATTAACTCATAGGTGTTCATGTCAGATAATAATCTGTCTGCTTCAATTTTGTAATCATCCTTTTTCATTATGACCACTCCTCCACCCTTGTCCGCTGACTTGATGACTATTGAGCTGTCTTCCTTTAACTCTTTTAGCGCTTTCTTTTCTTCTTTTGATATGTTATATTTCATTTTTAGTTTTTCCGGAATTTGATCTATTTCTTGTTCAATCAGCTTTTGGAATGTGTCAATTTCAGAACTTTTACAAAACATGGGATTGAAGGTTGATGGTGGCTTGAAATCGGTGTGTTCGAATTGTTTGTTATAATTAATTTGAGTCCTTGTTAATGCATCTTTGGAAAAATATTTCTTTAAAGTCAATTTTCTAATAAACTTGTGAACATCTATATATAAATTGAATTTATTTATTTTCGATTGCGGGGCAAATTTTAATCCTTTTTCAAGTATAGTTGTTTGAGCCTTTGTGAGCGTTTTTCCACTTAAATTGAATATCGTGGATTTTGACTCATTGATTATGTTCTTCTTTTTTGTTTGACAACCTCCTCTTGTTCCTCTTCTTTTCCATTTCTTCTCGTTTTTTTGTATTGTGGCGTTCTGTTCCAATCTGGTGGTTTCTCCACTCCATGTGTTTCCTCACATGTCTCCATGTATCTAATATATCTATAGATCTCTAGATATAGATAGTACATATACTGTATATATAGATAGATATATAACAATATATAGATCTTTATATAGATATAGATTATGCAGTATATAGATATAGCTATAGATACATAAATTTAGATTGATATAGATGCATATAGCCTACATCCGTCTATCTATATATATTTCTCTATCTGTGTATATTGTCGAAGCCGGATAATTGGCTGAGACAGAATCTGTTACAATTAAAATCTGCACAACGCCATTTTGCGAATGGCAACGAGACACCATTTTGCGAATGGCCGCCCAGCGCCATTTTAGCGAATCTCACAATATCAGTACATATGGCGATGCTACTATTAGCATCGTGCGATTACATTGCTACCGCATATTATTTAAAGTCCCACCATACCCCATGCGCACATTAAAATTATACATATAATATACAAGACGCACAGTTGCTGTGTGAACATAACACGCATAGTAGCGACTGTACGATACCCTGTGTACGATGCTGTTATGATTATTAGCGTTGTGCGTCCGCAACTGCCCCAGGTTAAAAGTCCTCATTATATAATTACATACATTTACTGAAACATATATGACCAACCCAGCAAAACCCATACCAATGTGTACTTCACAAACATGTAGACGCACAACGCTAATTAGCGACTATACGCAATATCCTTACACTTACACACTGCACACTTACATAAAAAGGTTCCCTAGTATTAAGGTTAATATTTAATGTTTTATTCATTATCAGCAATGTTGTGGAATACATGTTATTTGATATCTGAGGTTTAGTACATGATAAGCAGACCGTGTTTGGTGTCATTCTAAACTACTGTATATTTGCAGATTTTCAGTTCCATTGGTGAGGAAATCGCAACATGTGTCTGCAAATTATGGATCATAGAGAGTTAGGCATTAAAATGTACTATGTAATGCAGCCAGTTTAGATTTGTTATTCAGCGGCAAAATGGACACAAAAGAGCTGTTGGAGGCTGGACTGTGATCATATGAACTGACCTATGAACTGTACTGTAACAGAAGAACCAATAGAATCATGCCAACCTGTTCTATTGTATTGCCTATCTCTGTAAGGGTATATATGCAAGCTCTCTGAAACTAGATGTCAGTCATCTTTTCTTTGCTGTTGACGGAGGTTTCATCTTTGATGCCAGGATCTGGATCCAGAGCGCATGCATATGTAACGACTGTACCGTGTGACTGTATAATTTGTTTGCACTAATTGTATTTAGATCACAGCGTGTAACCATCTGCTTTTTGGTGAATAATATCTGTTTGTGCTTTGGAACCACAATCAAAGTCTGAAAGCAATTATTTCTTGTGCAACTCATATCACTAAATAGCGACATTTTTAGAGTGTATAGATAGGTAGGAATCGATAGTTGGGGGCTCACAGAGTGAAGTCATGCTACTGGTCACACGGTAACACACGGTCATCGATCTCTCAGCGAAAGGGTGGAGGCGCCATACGCAGGAAAGAATGCATTGTGCCTTTAAATACCTGCTACCACTTTGTTGCTGAGAGACTGCTACCCGTTATTGTGTGAGTTTAAGGAGCGCTGATTGGAATCCAGGGACAAGGGAGGAAAATGTTTATTTTCCTTCGTTGATACAAAAAAAAAAAATTCATGTTAAAAGGGGAAGTCGCACAATAGCGTAAGGGTAAAAATAAATTTTGTGTAGCGGTCGCATTATTGTGTATGCAACAAGTTGCACAATAGCGTATACATATTTCCTGTATTGCTGCTATATGTTAAACAAAGCCGTTGAGATTGCATTGTGATATTGATAACGTGATAACATAGTTGTAAATATTTTAGTCGGTGCTGCCATATCTGGGAAAACGTTTATTTTTCTGCACAGGGAAAAGGGTGTGTAACAGCGAACGTGTGTTGGTAGGGGTAACATGTTCCCTAGCTAGGAGTATCGTAGGACCCTTAGGTGCTAGGCGCCTGGTGTCGGCCTAGTGGCTCGGTAGTAGATACCGCAGTCTATACACATAAGCAGGTGTAGTTGTTGTCTTGTTGTAGGTATCGGCTCTCAGTGTGATTGCAGCATCCAGTCATCAGTTAGGGTTATTGGGCATTGTGATTGAACCGCACAGTTGTGGCATATTGTGATTGTGAACTGAGCAGAGGGTGGACGAAATCACTGAAAAGGGTAAGTGTTATTGGAATGCCTACAGATTAGCAGTGGAAAGTACTGAAAAAGGGCTTAGGTGCGTGGAAGCAGCCTGGTTATTCTTCCATAGGTGTGTGGGCGCATCCTGTCAATATCGTCCACAGGTAAGTGAAAGTAGCCTTGACATTCTTTCACCGATTTAAATCTCTATTGAAAAGTTTACTATTATTTTCCCAAGATGGGAGCCAAGCAAACTGTAGAGATGTTAGATGATGTGCTGCTTTTGGAAGCACTGCTTGGGTCGGCATGGCATATTATGCTTACTAGGTACGGTGCTTATGCAACTAGGTACTGTGATGTATGGTTTAAAATGACGAGGAAGAGTGTGAAACCGTTTCCCAGAATTGGCAGCTTTGATAAGGAGGTATTGAACAATGTCCGAGATAGCATCTGTATGGTGCACTCTCGAATGAAAAAGATAAAGTATAACGATTGTTTAAAGTTGTGGCAGCATGAGGGGGATACGTGGCTTAAGGCTGTGCACGCGATGCAAACTAGCATCACGAGCACGATGCAGGAGAGTGCGCACGCAGCGCTAAACAGCGTTGCGGGCACGCCACAAAGTAGCGTGCATGCACAGCAAGGTAGCGTTGCGGAAGGTAATGTCAGTGGTTCCCGTGCACCACCACCACCCTATGCGGATGGGGGTGGAGGTACAGTCGATGTAAAAAGTCATAAAAATGTAACATGTAACCTGTACCCTCTCTTGAATAATTATAAGGAAAATGTTTATGATACGGATGATGAACCTGTTGTTATGTCTGCCATTTCCCATGCCGTACAAATGTTAGATGCTCCATCACAACGAGCATGGGTGGTGGCCCCATCTTCATCAGTGGTAGTACAGGAAGTGTCAACATCCACTGCACCCATAGAGGAAGTTGTTAACCCTATACATAGCAGTAATAGACTAAATCCCCAGCCAGGTAACAAAGTCAAAGGTAACAGTGTGGCTAGTCTCCATCCCATCCGGACAATAACTGTTCCCAATGGGAATCCGAATGCGAATGGTGTGGTGCCCACAAGGGATGTAGCAATGCATTGTCCTTGGACAAGAGTTGAGCTAAATTCCATAATGACTGACTTCCCTGACCCTAAGAAGGAAAGTAGCAAAATGCCAAAGATTTGTGAAAAATTTGGGTAGTGCTCATGAGCCAACGAATAAAGATTTGCTAGTGGTGTTAAGGGCTTGTCTTCCACACAATATCGACGTGAAAAGTTTATCATGGATTGCGTATTGGAGGGAGATGGTCCCTTAACAGACGAGGTTTACCAAGGTAACATTACCCGCATAATAACTCAATTGGGTGTATATTTCCCAGTAGTAGTTAACTGGAGTAAAATTTTCACCATAAAACAAAAAGAGAGTGAATCTGCAGAGGATTACTGTACCCGAGCTCTGCAGGCTATCACCCAGTAAACTGGGATAGAAGATAGCACCCATTACAGGGAAATGGTCATCACTGTACTTATGGATGGTATTAAAGACAATCTAAAGACCCGAGTCCATACCTCTCTACCTGGCTGGAGGGGAGTTACTGCAGATACACTCAGATAGTCCACTATTGAGCATGATAAAAACATCCTCAAGAAGAGAGAGACCCAGAGCGAGAAGCTAATGGCTGTTAGTATTCAAGCTCTAGAAGGAATGAATGTAACATCACAGCCACCAGACACATATACACCTACACAGCTAAACGCCCTCACAAATCCTGTTCAGCCACAGCCCTACCCCACATATCACACACAGACACAAACCCCATACTATCCACAACCACCATATTACCCTCAAAATCCCTATCCACACCCACAATCTTTCTCTACCGCTCAACCCACACAGCAACCTTTTCACCCATCCCTCTCACGAAAGTGCTTTAACTGCAACCAAGTGGGACATGTAAGTAGGAACTGTACGTTGAAGAAAGTAGGACCCCCTAATCAGGGAGTACCTAAATATCCACATAAGGAATATACGCAGAATGCAGGAAATTTCCCACAGTCACCAGCTCCATTTGTGGCCTTAAATACTGTATTGGAGTGAGAGTCAATGCTAGGGGTCAGGTCATACCTGTAGTCTACAGATAGTCAGGTTAACTGGAAGTACTAGAGAAGAACCGGTGATGATGGTTGATGTAGCTGGTACTAAACATCCTTTTCTTGTAGACACAGGGGTGACCAGATCAGTGATAAAATCTCCAGCTAATTTACAGGTGACCAGCGAGACAGTACTAGCAATGGGTGTAACGGGTAAAGTGCAACATTATCCTTTAACCAAATCTACAGAGGTTACTATTGGGCCATTGCATACCAGGCATTCTTTTCTCCTGGCAGCAGTGGCTCCTACTAACCTACTGGGAAGGGATTTGTTATGTAAGATGGCATGTGTCATATATTGTACCCCTGATGGTATATTCTTAGATATCCCAGAGAGAGTGGCACACAAGGTGAGGGATATATTGGACACTCCCCAAAGGTTAATGTATCACTCTACAGGTTCAGGTAAAAATCCATCTCAGGTAGATCAAATGTTTTCCCAAATCCTAGATTCACTTTGGACCAAGGATGGACAGGACACTGGATTAATGGCAAACGTAGCTCCCATAATGGTAAATCTAAAAAGCGGTAGGCAAGCTACAAAAATTCCCCAGTACCCATTAAAACAGGAGGTAGAGATAGGGGTTTATCCCATAATTGAGCGATTATTACAACAGGGAATCTTAGTCTGTACAGCGAGTGTAGCCAACAGTCCCATCTTTCCGGTGAAGAAAAGTGGTGTGAGGGGTTATAGGCTGGTACAAGAGCTTAGAGGGGTTAATAAGGTAGTAGAGAGCCAATTTCCCTTAGTGCTGAATACAGCTGTCATTCTTATGCAGATCCCACCAAATGCAACCCATTTTACTGTCATTGACCTCTGTTCTGCTTTCTTCTCTGTACCTCTTCATCCTGACTGTCAGTACCTGTTTGCTTTTACATACAGGGGTGTACAATACACATGGACACGATTGCCCCAGGGCTTCATAGACAGTCCCAGTATCTTCTCCCAGGCCTTACACGACTGTTTACAATCTTTGCAACCTGCCTATGGATCTGTTCTAATACAATATGTGGACGATTTATTGTTATGCTCTGATTTGTTTATGTCATGTTTAAATGATATTAAACTTTTGTTGCTCCATCTCTCGCATACAGGACACAAGGTTGCTAAGGACAAGCTACGGCCATGCCAGTCCAGGGTTAAATACTTGGGACATTGCCTAACCCAGGGGTTACGACATCTGACAAATGACAGAATCCAAGCCGTACAGTCCATGACACTGCCACAGAACCAACAGCAGATCCGTACCTTCTTGGCAATGTGTGGATACTACAGAATGTGGATCCCAGGTTTTTCTATTTTGGCCTTGCCATTACAGGACTTAGGACCTCATCCAGAGTCGGTCGAAGCGGCCGCACGGTCGTACGGAAAAAGGGGCCGGATATGCAAATGATTCCCTCGCAAGTTGCGTCCCTAAGTTCGGATCGGTAGTTGGCCGACCAAGGGGAGGAAGCGGTCGGTAGACAAAAAAATACGCCCCCTTCTCGTACGCATTGCACGTCATCTCCGGGCATATAAGGATTAAGCGAGACCATCGGGAACCATCGGAATTGGTCGTAGAGTTTAAGGTTGACCATACCCTCTCTTAAGCTCTACGATCATGTCAGTGTAAAAACCTCCCAGGTCACATGTGCCATGACGCTACTTTGTTAATTATGCACTCCCATAATCCGTATGCACTCCCATAAAACGCTGTTCACATAATTAGGCACGCCTGCGTTCAGATCTCCACTCCCCCGTTTTCAAGCACCTTCCCCTGTTACCACCCACAAACGCCTCAATCTGTCACTCAAACTACCGACCTGGCTGTGTTCAAGGCGAGAGAAATTTCTGATCGTAGCGGCTAGTTTGCGCACGCGCATTGCGAACTTTACGCATGCGCAGTATAGCAAACATCGGTGGCGTACGACTGTGCGGCCGCAACAACCAACTCTGAATGAGGTCCTTAGTCTTTTCCTCAAAGCCCGATCGTGTCGTACACAAAGAGGAAACAGAGCAGGCTTTCCTTAACCTTAAGGATAGTCTGACAAGAGCACCTGCATTGGGAATACCTGATTATGAAAAATCTTTTGATTTGTACTGTACGGAAGCTAATGGTTGTGCAGCAGGTGTCCTCACACAAAAATATTGTGATGCCAGTAGGCCCGTAGCATACTTCAGTGCAAAATTGGACACTGTGGCAAGATAACTCCCAACGTGTTTAAGATGTGTAACAGCAACTGCTCTATTGGTCAGTAAAAGTGAGGATGTAGTATTAGGCCATGATATGATTGTCTATACTCCCCATGCTGTATCTGCTTTGCTAAACTCTGCCCAAACCAGACATGTCTCCTCAGCTAGGTTCACAAAATGGGAACTAGCCCTAATAGCACCTGCAAACATCACCAAATGGTGCAGTACATTAAAACCAGCAATGTATTTTACATATGTGCAACAGGATGCACAAATTGTTGAGAGAGGTGAGTCACTGGCGGAAGGTGAGTTCTGCAGGTATATTGATGCACATGATTGTATGGAATATCTGAATCAAACCTTTACTGCAAGACCTGACATACATGATACACCTTTAGAAAATGCAGATGTGACATTTTACACGGATGGGAGTTGTCATAGACAAACTGACACTGGAGAATTATGTACAGGTTATGCTGTGGTAAATGACGAAGACATCATAGAGGCCGAACCTTTAGGTCCACCTCATTTGGCCCAAGTGGCGGAGCTGGTGGCATTAAGGAGAGTGTGTGAGTTAGCAGAAGGTAAATCTGCTAATATCTACACTGACTCTAGGTACGCCTTCGGGGTGGTACATGATTTCGGTGCTCTATGGCGTCTGAGAAATTTTATGACAGCAGCAGGCACACCAATCGCACATTCCAGACATATAAAAGGACTACTGACAGCAATCCAATTGCCTAAGACAGTGGCGGTAATTAAGTGTAAAGCCCATACATGTGAGGATGACCCGGTGTCACTAGGCAACAACAGGGCAGACAAAGCTGCCAAATGGGCAGCAGGGTTAAAAGTAAAGGTGCCATTTAACCAAATGATGTTTCAAACGATTGACATGCTGAAATTAATTGAGATACAACATTTGTATTCCATTCAGGAAAAGGCAGTCTGCAAGTACAAGGGATGTGGGCAAAAGTCCTCTGGACTCTGGAGAGATGGACAAGGTAAGCCAGTGGCCCCCAAGGCACACTACCCAAGCCTGGCTGAGGCAGCGCACGGTCTGACTCACTTGGGAAAGCAAGGTATGTGCAAATTGGTGAGAGCATACTGATGTGGGTTTTTCTTCTCAAGCGCAAAAGAGAGCAATGTCCTGTCTGACCTGCTTGAGGAAAAACATTGGGAAAACGATACCTACCGAACCATCCCACATTCCTCCGACCGAATCCCTTTGAGGATAGGTACTATCCTCAAAGGGAATCCCTTTGAGGATAGGTACTATTGATTCAAAATATCAAAATTCAATATTTGTCCAATGACATATCTTTATTTATTTTTCTATATACATTGTACTGGTATCTTAAGTGTATCCTCATCTCTAGCCAGGGTCCCTGACGAATGAGGTTATTTGATGCTATTGCAGTCCTATATGTGATTTGGATGTCTCATTCATCCATTTATTTATCTATTTATGCTCTAAAGAGAGGTTATTTTGGTTTCAGTATACTGTGTTGACACATGTATATACACTTATTCCTATCATAATACTTATTGTGTCATATTTAAGAGGTTTTTCATTAGTGTTTGTGGAGTGGTTTAGTCCTGAGGATTAAAGCACATTGAAATTTAATATATGTATTTATCCTTTACCTCAGGTTCTATTTAAGCAAGTATTAGAAAAAATTTTTCGCCTTCTTTATACATCAGCTGTGATGTCTTATTGTTATATGTATTGTCATTCGTCTAATTATTAGAGTGTACTAATATCACTATTTTTAGAGGGAATATAATAAAGGTTAAATTTTATTTATCTAACATCTATTATTCATTTTCCGATAATTATTATTTTCTCAAGAGTGCCCCAAAAAGCAAGTTTTTGTCTTGTGTTGTCTCTTGCAACAATCTTTGTAAAAGTTTTAAACCAGGCTGACTGTTGGGTGTGTTATCATGTGCCTCAGGGACAGCATAATGTAGGGTTAGTGCCATTTCCATTGAATCTCTCTGAGGTTTTAGAATTGCAACAAGGGAATATGCTGGATGGAAAATTTCTAAACACCAAACCACCTCATTTTAAACTCCACCACTACCAAGTAGATAAATCACTTTTATGTTTGAACATCACCAACTCCAATAAACCAGGAAGTTGGGAGGTGACTGGGAATAACCAGACGATGACCTTCTCACTAAGAGCTGATCATGAGCCTATGAATTTTGAACTGTTACGCACAATTAGTTTAAATGGGAGACACTTCCGGTATCGGTATACATTAAGTAACATCAAAGAAATGGTTGAGCGGAGTACCAGAAGGGTACTGTGCCAGGGTTATACAACCAGAAATGTGTGTTAGCCAGATGGGAGAACCTGAGATAGGATCATTTGTGAGGGAAATGTGTTGGATGATCATGATGCATTCTATTCCTTATGTTCTCCCCGATGATGCATATTTCATATGTGGAAGGAAAGCGTACAAGTGGCTCTCTTTCCGAGTTCCGAAGGTTTGTGTTATCTGGGAAGAGTACTTCCAGAGGTTATGACCCTTACACATGGTGAAATGCTTGGTATTCATAAAAACACACCATCACCATATCTTCACACACAGTATGAACATAGAGACAAAAGAAATATGATACTTGGTGATGTACATAAAACCACACAGTTAATTAGTGAAACAACTGGCTTTCAAGTTTTAGTCGCATTGCTTCCCACCAGGATCGCTCGGGGCACACTAAATTTTAGATATATCCAAGATCTTGCTAAATTAATAGATAATATCACCGAGCTGTATGATGACACTTTTAGGTACACAGATAAGGATTTACAGGCCTACAAGAAAGAACTGGGGCAACACAGATTAGTTTTAAATTATTTAACAGCTGTCACTGGAGGGTATTGTGTAACTTTGGCCACCCAATTTGGTGTAAAGTGTTGCACATATATTACAAATAACACTAGTGACCCCAAGGAGATGATAGACTGGAAGATGGACGAAATTCTGCAGCTGAAATGAGAATTTCAGAAGAACCATAACGCTTCAATGGCTGAAGTAGTGGAGAAGGTAGAGGAATGGGTTTCATGGTTGAACCCACTGAAATGTCTATGAGAGTGGGTCCAGGAAATGAATGCTAGTATAGATAAACTCCTGATCCTCATATTGGTTGTCATCTTAGTAATTGGCTTATGTGTCAAATGTGTTCCTACTGTGTTGAAATGTGTAAAATGTAAAGATAAGGTAAATCGAAGGAATGAGATTATGATGGTGGTTAGAAGTAACAATATGAATACTGAGGTAAATGTAGGACTGCATTACAACCCTGAACTAGAAGGTACCATCAGATAATGTATAAGATTTAGACATGCATGAAATGTATTATGAAATGTTAGTTTTAAACATCTTAAATAATGTAAATCCCTAATCCCCTTCAAGACTTCCTTTATAGGTTAGGTACATCCCCACATCTTTCCCATGATCTCCCAAGATCCGCAGTGTGCGTATAAGTGTAGTTTTATGCACCCCCCCTAGCGACACATTATTGATGGTTTATGAACCACCTTGTGCCATCCCATAATATAACATTAAATAATATGTCACAGTGTAAGCCTAAATTAATTTTAAAATCAGAGTGTGATAGCATGTTGCTTGCTATCAAAGGGTGGACTGTCGAAGCCAGATAATTGGCTGAGACAGAATCTGTTCAAATTTAAATCTGCACAATGCCATTTTGCGAATGGCAATGAGACGCCATTTTGCAAAAGGCCACCCAGCGCCATTTTAGCGAATCTCACAATACCAGTACATACGGCGATGCTACTATTAGCATCGTGCGATTACATTGCTACCGCATATTATTTAAAGTCCGAACCATACCCCATGCGCACATTAAAATTATACATATAATATACAAGATGCACAGTTGCGCTGTGAACACAATACGCATAGTAGCAACTGTATGATACCTCGTGTACGACGCTGTTATGATTATTAGCGTCATGCGTTCACAACTGCCCCATGTTAAAAGTCCTCATTATATAATTACATACATTTACTGAAACATATAATATGACCAACCCTGCAAAACACATACCACGGTGTACTTCACAAACACGTAGACGCACAATGCTAATTAGCGACTATACGCAATATCCTTACACTTACACACTGCACACTTACATAAAAAGGTTCCCTAGTATTAAGGTTAATATTTAAGGTTTTATTCATTATCAGCAATGTTGTGGAATACATGTTATTTGATATCTGAGGTTTAGTACATGATAAGCAGACCGTGTTTGGTGTCATTCTAAACTAAATAGACGTATAAAATAACAGTCCTCCACTTCAAGTCTTCAATATGTCAATAATATACTGTACTCACATAAAAAAACTGAGTATATACCATCCAAAAAGGTTTCTTTATCCTTTATGCCACTAGGTATTCAATCAATGGAATTCTTGACCCATACAGGAATATATAAACAACAAAAGGCAAAATGATGGGCGTACCCCAACTCACAATGAGATATGCTGTGGTAAGCATATGAAGGTTTCTTTATGTCGTCCCTTTAACTTTTCTCAATCCACATATTTTATTATTCACCTCATTTCCATGAAGCATATAAAATATTTGTTTTAGGAGCAGAGCAGGTTTCAATAATTTTATTAAACACTTAAAATCCAATAAAATGGTGGGCATGGCCTGGCTGTTGAGGAGAGCGGACGTGCTCTACATCAGCTCCCGCAGCCGTGCCATTATTGGGGTTATTTTCGGGGGACCTCCCTACCTCCCAAGCTGCACAACACTGTCTGGTGTGTCCCCGGTTGGCTGGTCCTCTTCCGCTGCCCTCCGGCACTCTCTGCGGCTCCTTGTCAAGCCAGAGGCCTGCGACTCGGTGAAGCCACGGCCTCAATGTGGACATCCCGGCCGTCGCACTCCCACTACATCCTGCTGCTGGCGGCTTCCACCTCCTCCCTCCGCGCAGCCTCCGGGACGTTGCTGACCGCTGCCCCTACCCGCCGGTTTCACTACTTCACCAAAGAGAAGTTCTCCTGCATCAGACCCACGAGGTGCCTCAACACCCGCCCGCCATCTTGCCTTCAGTGGAGCCAGCTGTGGATAGGATACTGTCATGAGCCCATACAACCTCCCTGATTCATGTACTTTTTTAGGCTTCCTTGTGTCAGGAACTCACTCCCTTGGCTGGGATCATCCCCCCTGCTGCTGTGCCCTGACTGTGGGGGTGAGATACTGGTTGGGTCTGTCAGCAGCTTGTGCAGGAGACGGAGGCAGTATACCTGCCTGTCTCTGACTGCAGACACATTGCTGAACACTCTCTCCAATTATGTTATGTATTGTGGCTGATGTTATCCAGTGGATTTTTGAGGCATAGTATCTATATATGAACTGGAGGACGTCCTTTGTCTGAGCTGCACCTTCACCCAGGCTTCTCCTATACCTCACAGCCATCTCTGTATAAATGTAGTTTCTCTGATTACAGAAATCCTGCTCCGGATCTGATTGTACAGTTACTCTATATAAGGATGTCATATTATTGACTTTGGTTATTTCACATTTCATGACCCAATCCTAAACCCGAAGACTTTTCATTATGCCTAAATCTTGCAAGTCTGCTCCCTCTGCTGATCTTACCTCTTTTATAAATAAAATGCAGACTCCCTCTCATAAGTCTGCAGCTCCCTCAGGTTCTGCCCATATTTCAGAGCCAGAAGAAGAGTCGGACCCTCTGGCTGGCTCTATGAGGGGGGAGCATTGCCTCCATTCTTTCAGAGATGAAATCACTTAAAAATGCATTCCATTCTGAGATTCAAAAAGCGGTCTCTGGTCTCAAAGCTACGGTTTCAGAGCTTGGATCACGCACTGATGAGAAGTTATCCAATTCCAGCAGGAGATGGAACATTCTTTGTCCGCTATGCAGGTTGATATTCATTTACTTCAAGATCAGCAGGATATCAAGAACAACTTGCAGATCAAAAATACCCCTGAATCCATTGAACCGGCCCAATTGGAAGACTTCCGCATTCGCTTCTTTCAACACCTGCTACACGCCACTCCAGTAGATCAATTCCTTATGGACAGGGCGCATTGCACATTGCGGGAAAAGCCGGTACAATCTGCTCCTCCACGGGATGTGGTGTTACATTGCCACTACTTCAAGACAAAGAAGTAGCTGCTGGTGGCAGCACGGGAGCGAGACAAGTGTGTCTTCGACTTGCATCACCTATTCGTGTTCCAAGATCTTTCTCCTATGACCCTTAAAAGACGCTTTGATTTTCGGGACTATACCCAGGTTCTTCGGGACAACCGTATTAAGTATAGATGGAGTTTTCCTTTTTCTCTGACTGTTTCGTCAGATGGTAGACAACTGTCAGCTAAATCCAAAGAAGATGCCTCCTGGCACTATGATAGCTCCGACATCTGCCCGGCTAACAAGCAGTCTTCTGGCTCTCCAGGGCCTTCAAGGGCTCCAAAGCATGTTTGGTCAACGGTGCCTTCTACATCTACATCTCCTCGCAACCCACCTACAGTTTGGTTTTCCACTCATCTTGGTTGGAGCTATGCCAATTTATCGCTAACCCTTCTTGAATTGTTGCTGCCAAATTGTGTTAGTTTATTTTTGATGTCTTATTTAGTAAGTCAATGTTTGCGTGAAGTATCTGTGCTTTTGCAGGTTTAGGGTTTTTTTTTGCTTCTCTAGATATTTTTTATAAAAATTTATGGTAAAAGTTTTCTTTTTTATATATACTATAAGTATTATTTCTCGCACGTTAGCAGTCTGATCTCAGTTCTTGATTTCTATGATATGTTTCCATATTTTTGATCAATTCTGTATTTGTGATCTGTAATGCATAGGGTTTCTTCTTTAGTGATATTAGTTGGTGTGAGGCCAGTGCCTTATCCCTTCGGGTCAATATGACCTTCTCTGAGCTTGGGTGGGATTTTTTCCCCTGCCATTCCCCTTCTGGGTGCTCAGTATGTTGAACTCTTCCCTCTCTGGGTTTAGGAGTCTTAATTTTTCTTTTTATGTACTATTTTACATTGTTTTATTTCATTTTTTTCTTCTTTTCTTCTCCTAATTTTGACTCTGTCTTGTTTCATTTTCGGTGGGGGGTGGGGGGCTGGAGGGGTTACCTTTTGCTATACTTGATGGGTTATCACTTTTATTACAAATGTCAATTTGTATTGTAACTTACAATGTTCAGGGTTTAAATAGCCCACACAAGCATACCAAATTATTTTTTGATTTAAAGCGAATGTCTTGTGATTTGATGTTTCTCCAGGAAACGCATTTCCGTGGTTCTTCCCACCCTGAGCTCTGTTCCTCTAGGTATCCTGTTGTATTTCATGCCTATGATCATTCCCAAAAAAAAGTGGAGTGGTGTTTCTGGTTGCTAGTCACTTACAATTGGAACCGGAAACTGTGTTCAGAGATAGGAGGGGTAGGTTTATTATTATAGTGGGTATGTTAAATAATACCCTGGTTACATTGGTGAATGTCTATGCCCCGCATGTAAATCAATCTTATTTTTTTACTGCTTTAAATTCAAAAATCGCTCATTACCGTAAGGGGGAGTTTATTTTAGTAGGAGATTTTAATACAGTTCTTCATCAAAAATATGACATGTCCCACCACCTTCATTGACCTATATTGGAGAGCGTAACTCTAAAGCTCTACTATCCCTACTTAAAAACCATTTATTGTTTGACACCTGGTGGCCATCTTGCTAAAGACTATACATTTTTCTCCCAAGTGCATAAAATATATACCAGAATTGATATGATATTTGTTAGTCAGGCCATGACTCCTCATATTAGTGGGGTTAATATACATTCCAAAACATGGTATGACCACACCCCAGTCTCCTCTACTCTATCTTGTCTTTCTCCTATTTCTCTATCTCCCTCCTGGTGCCTAAATGACACTCTTTTGCAAAATAATAATGCTCTAGTACAGATTTCCTATTTTATAGAATTACTCAAAGATTATTTATTCATAAATCAGACCCCTGATATCAAAGATATGACTTTGTGGGAAGCCCACAAAGCAGTTTTACGTGGACATTTTATTCAAATGGCTTCTAGAATTAAATGACAGTGTACCCAAGCCAGTTTAGATTTATCTACACAGCTACACCAACTAGAATTAAAACATAAATCTACTCTTCTTCAATCTGACTTAGATCAGCTCATTAAAATTAGAGGAGAACTTAATGTGTTATTGTCTCATAAGACAGAACTGGTCCAGATGGCTTCTCCTTACTGTATTATAAGAAATTTAAATCTGTTTTATTGTTTTGTTACCCCATTTGTGCAGACTTTTCAATGGCTTTCTTAAGGGTGAGACTTTGGCCCTCATTCAGAGCCACTCGCTATTTGCGGTCGTTCGTTCTAAAACAAGGGGTGGCTATTCAAATGAACCGTTCGCTGTTTGCGGTCTGTTCACGCCTCTATGTCTGAACGAGCGAACAAAACTTGCGTTCGTTTTTTGGAAAAATACGCCCCCTGGCCGCTCGCATCCTACGTCATGTCCGCTATTTATTAGATTAATCGAGTACATCGACAAGGGTATGAACTGCTCGCTATTCTTGGGGTTGGTGTTTGCTACCACAATTTTGCGAGCAGTTCTGACTATAAAATAACCCAGTGACGTGGTCAATGACGCTGCTGTTTTAAATATACACACCCATAAAACGCCCGTTTTGACCTTTAAGCACGCCTGCATTCTGATTTCCACTCCCCATTTTCAAGCACCTTCCCCGTTACCACCCACATACGCATCTTTCTGTCACTCAAAATAGCAGGCATTCGCTATTTTGCGAGCACATGAATTTCGGCCGCACTGACTGGTTAGCGCATGCGTATAACGATCCGTACGCATGCGCAGTTGGGCTAACATTGCTCAGAACGAACGAGCGGCCACTTACGAGCGGCTCTGAATCAGGCCCCTTATCCTCTCGTACTTTGGAGGCTAGAATTGTTGTAAAACATAAACCGGGGAAGGATCCTAATGTTTGCTCTAGTTATAGGCCTATATCCCTTCTCAATAATGATATTAGGCTGTTCTCCAAAATTTTAGCGTCTAGGCTTGGTTAGGTGCTACCACAGCTTGTCCACCCTGATCAGATGGGTTTCATCCCGGGGCCGACAAGCCCGGTATAATACAAGAAGAACAATTGAGCTTATCGATATTATAAGTAGGAGAAAGATGCCTTCTCTGCTTCTTTCATTAGATGCTGAGAAGGCATTCAATAAGATCTTATGGCCTTTTATGTTTGCTACTCTTCGGAGTTTTGGCCTTGGAGGGAATCTTCTGAGGGGTATACGGATTTTGTATTCCAACCCGACAGTGAGGGTTTGGGTGAATGTCAGGGACTCTGATCTCTTTAAAATAAGTAATGGCACCAGGCAGGCCTGCCCTCCTTTAATCTTTGCCTTAACTATAGAACCTCTTGCTTGTTTAAAACGGTCTTCCCCTGATATTAAAGGGATTCAAGTTGGTGAGAGGAAATATAAAATGTCACTCTTTGCAGACGATGTATTATTTAAGTTGCATACACACACAACGATGTTAGTAACCAACGATTTTATTGAACGATTTTCGTTCAGATTTTCCCTTGAAAAAGTGAACAAAAATTGTTCACTAAAAATCGTTGGTTACTAAAATAACGAACGATTTTTAAAAACGATCAATGATGAATGATTTATTAATCATGCATACAGTGAATGGAAATCATTCATAGTTTATCGTTCATTCTGCACAACATGAACGATTTTCTGAATGAAAATAGTTTGTTGGACAGTCAAAATGGACGATGAACTACAAACTACAAACGTGAACGCGCATGAACGATTATCGTTCATTGTACAGCTTAAAAAGATGAACGATTTTACAAATGATTTAATGATAATGACGTCGTTATGGTTAAATCGTTCAAAAAATCTTTATGTGTGTACGCACCTTTATACTTTCCTCCCCTCACATCTCTATCCCCATCCTTTTTCAAACCTGATCTTCCTACTCTACTATTGCTGGATACCAAATTAATTATTCCAAATCGGAGGCCCTCCCATTACATGTATCTTCAGACACCCGTAAACTATTAGAACAAAATTTTCAATTTGGTTGGCGTTCTGACAAGTTAAAATACCTTGGGATCTATATTACTAGTTCTTATAGTTCCCTATACAAGGAAAATTTCCCATCTCTCTTTGCTACTGTGGAATCTGATCTTAAAGCTTGGAGGAGACAGATAATTTCTTGGTTTGGCAGGATGACTGTAGTTAAAACGAATGTGTTGGCCAGAATTTTTTATTTTATGCAGACTATACCGGTAAGAATTCCTAGTGTGGTTCTGAGTCGGGTGCAAGGAGCAATAATGAAATTTGCCTGGTTAGGTAAGCCTCCTAGAGTGAAATTCTCAACTCTTATAAGGAGTTCCCTGGAAGGTGAATGAGGTCTCGACTCTCCCTGATGTGTGAAAGTATTATACTCATTTAGGTCAAGCACTCACCTGGTTTACACCTAAAATCAATTTACCGTAGGTACTAATTGAAACTGCTGAATCCTTATTGTATTCTCTGTCCTTCATTCTTACTCCCTTTATTCCTCAACAGAGTGTGTTGGGGCTTGGACCGACTACTAAACTGACTATTCTGCATTAGACAATTCGACCTTTCATCCTACCCATCCCCCCTGACTCCCATCTCGGAAAACCCAGATTTCCTTCCTGGATTATATACTAATCGGTCACATTCATGGTTTAAGCTACCATCCCGTCCTAGGTTTCTGTATGATTTTATACAGGACACTACCTGGTATTCATTGGAGGATTTGGTACAAAAATACCAAATTTCTCGCCCCCATGTTCTCTATAAATACATCCAAATTAGGTCATTTCTTAATTCTCTCCCTGAAGATTCTATTTGTAGACCTTTTACGCCTTTTGAGAGGCTTTGTTACTATATACCTACGAGACAGGGTATCTATTTTATATAACCTACTCCGTTTCTTAGTGTCTGCCATGAAGTGCCCACTTTCCCATGAAGTGGCATGGGAAGCCTATTTGGGTCCCCCACTTAGTGAGGAATCATTGGAAATTATTAGAAGTAATGTAGCAAAATATTCCATCTCCACCCTAATAGAAGAAAACTCTTATAGAATTTACACAAGATGGTACTTGGCTCCCACTAGATTGTGTAGGATTTTCCCCTCCTCTTCCCCACTGTGTTGGCAGAATTGTGGTCAGCGGGGTGATTTTACACATATTTGGTGGTCGTGTCCCAAAATTACTTCTTACTGGAATGAGATAAAATCCTTATTAAACAATGTACTTCATATCTCTGTTCCTTTAAGTCCATGGACTGCCCTATTGGGGCTTCCTGCATCTGGGCTGAATTCCCCCTCAAATAATTTGGTTCTTCAAATATTACATGCTGCAAGGTGTACTCTGGCCAAGTCTTGGAAACAACCTTTCTGCGTCCGCATTACATTTAGTGCACTCCAAGATTTGGTTTATTGCTAGTATGGAAAAACTCACCTTTGCTCTTAGGGATCAATCAAATAAATGTAATAAGATTTGGGACCCATGGTTTAATTCTTCAGCTACTATTATCCCTAGGATTTGATGCCTTGACTCTCTAAATATTATATTGTAAAAATGTTATGGTGGTTTTATGTATATAGGATGGGTTCTACTGCAATATTGTTAAATGCTGGAGCCCCCCCTCTCAGGTCTTCTATATACCAAGACATTAAGGTGATTTTACTCCTTTCTATAAAGAAGCTACTGTACATATAGGTACTCAGATTGGTTCCACCCCCCCCCCTTCCTTCTGTTGTTGTTTTCTTTTTCTCTCCTTTTTCTTTTTCTTCATTCAATATTGATATGAAAATTTAAGGTGAATACTTAATTTTGTATAATATGCTGTGGACATGACTTAAATGTTATCAATGTTCTTTATATCTCTAACAAATTGATGTCAATGTTACTGTATTCTCCTTTTTTTCTTGAAGAAAATTATGGTTAAAAAAAAAATTCACTAAAATAACGGTCATTATATACACATTTTGTCGATGGAACAAAATACAATCACCTAAAACGTGAAAACAGATCTGGATTGCCATGCTAACAGGGAATGAAGATCCAAGTGTATAAGTGTTCTCTAACAAATCGACCTTCATCTTTATCAAGGTGTAAATAATGGTGCTAGACAGCCAGCTTAAGTACCTTAGTTAATCCCTCCTCCTTTACAAGGGGTGGGATAAAGCCCAAAGAGGAAAAATACAGGTCCCACCTTATCCTATGGTTGAAATAAATACATCCTACGTTGTCTACATGCATAAATGGTGATATCACCCCAATATTATATTAGTTCAAACGTCTAAAGGTTACTCCTTCAACCCAAAGAATAATAGAATCCTCCATCCAGTCCGGGGTGTATGTGGACCGTCACGAATGAGAAAGGAGACTTCTCATTTCCGGTGGAAGTGTTTGCATTCCATACCTGGAACGCAGATCATGGAATCTCCACTATTAACTCCTTTTAGACCTTTGAACTAATATAATTTTGGGGTGATATCACCATTTATGCATGTAGACAACGTAGGATGTATTTATTTCCACCATAGGATAAGGTGGGACCTGTATTTTTCCTCCTTGGGCTTTATCCTGCCCCTTATGAAGGAGGGATTAACTAGGGTATATTGGCTGGCTCTCTAGCACCATTATTTACATATTGATAAAGACTAAGGTCAAAACGCGTTGGTAGATGTGCTAGAGAACACTTATACACTTGGAGCTTCATTCCCTGTTAGTGTGGCAGTCCAGATCTGTTTTCACATTTCAGGTGATTGTATTTTGTTCCATCGATTCCGTGTGTATATGGTGACCATTATTTTATTGGATTTTTAGTGTTTAATAAAATTATTGAAACCTGCTCTGCTCCTAATACAAATATTTTATATGCTTCATTGAAATGAGGTGAATAAGAAAATATGTGGACTGAGAAAAGTTAAAGGGACGACATAAAGAAACCTTCATATGCCTACCACAGCATATCTCATTGTGAGTTGGGGTACACCCATCATTTTTCCTATTGTTGTTTATATATTCCTGTATGGGTCAAGAATTCCATTGATTGAATACCTAGTGGCATAAAGGATACTGAAACCTTTTTGGGTGGTATATACTCAGTTTTTTACGTGAGTACGGTATGTTATTGACATATTGAAGACTTGAAGTGAAGGATTGTTATTTTATACGTCTATTTGAGATATACTATACCATTGGTCTTTTCTCTTTTTTCTTTTTCCCTCTACCGAGGAATATTTGAGATGGATATCGCTATTTGAAGATTGGGATAAAGACTACCGACAAGACTGAAGTCCCCTATTGATCAGAGACACTATTTGAAATAAGTGACTTTGACATCTCCAACTTATGTTGGTTATAAGAACTCTTACCATTTGATGTTTGTTTGGTTATAAGAATAGCTGTGCGCAGGAACAGCAGTACTTGACTTTTGTCAGTGATTGACAGTCTGCTGCTGTTTGGGGGGGGGGGGCGGGAGACGTCAGGATCTCCATCAGCTGACGTAGATTTCCTGGTCTCTACCTCTGATCTGCGGTGGCTAAGTGACCCCATGGGTCATCTTACCTGGCCGATATTCCTGCAGATTATCCGATGCTGCGTTGTACAACGCAGGTCGGATAAGTAATGCGTGATGCCTCCTGCTGCAGTACCACATTAGCATGCATGGAATAGCAAAGCAGCTTGCATGCAGCTTTGCAGTTGCATCTGAAGCTGAATCAGGCCCTAAGTACCTCAGTCCCTCACCTAAAAACAACTTAATTGCCAAAATATGTGCCCCAAAACCGTGCCTTCACCTGATTATAAAATATCCTAATTTGCAAAATTTGGCCGCTGGGGATAGTAAAACTTATCTGACTGAGCTGACATTTTGCACACGAGTGACTGTTATGGATCCACAACTTTTCCGCACTATTGAAACTTCAAACTTGCAATTTTTATTTTTTCGACCCACCCTAGTGTGCATAAATTAGCCCTTGTGATCTCCTGCGCAACATGAGAGCCCTCTGCGTGTCAGAGAGCTGCCGATTCTGCGGCTGGTCAGACCTTCCACAAGGGCAAGATGGCCGCTCGATGTGCATTGATGTTACTGATATTTACACTGTAAGCGACGGTGTACGAGGATAAGAAGGCAGCAATGGGCGTCCCTATACCTGGGTGATTTTTGGAACCATTAGCATATTTCCGCAGCTGCATTCCATACAAAATTGCAGCATTAGAATCCATCTCTGAATCAGGCCCTAAATACATAAGCATGCACAGCAGGTACACATGTACTCCAGCCATATTCCAGCTATCTGAGGTTTTCCAATACTATTACTCTATATAATGATCCACCCTGCTCAGGGATGTATTAAGAGAGGAGGGGGACTGTGTGCAGTCTCCGTTTGGGTCTCCTCCTCTCTAGCAAGTGAGTAGACTCTGGCACTGTGCGCATGCGCAGGTCTCCAGGTAAATGGCGCAGTGGCCACTTTCCCAATGATTTTTCTACTGCACATGTACAGATCCTTGGGAAAGTGGCTGCTGCGCCATTTTCCCGGTGATTTGTGCAGTACTGCCAACGCGGGACTCCAGGAAAGGTAAGTATTGAAGAACATGGATGCTGGGTGTGTTTTGTGGGCCCCAGGGGCCCATGTGTTAAGCCTGGGGTCGGACTTTGTTGAGTATTGTCCCGCAACCGCCTTGAGGGCTCGTTTAATCTTGGCTTGATTCGGCCGTGTAGCAGCATAAACCGTTGAGATGGTTAGAATAGCTGAAGCCTGGACCAGTGGGGTGAGATGCGGCCTTTGGGCCGGTAGCAGCCTTGAGAGCTGCAAGTGCGTTGGCTGGCTGAGTCCTGTGGGCCTGAAGATAAGATGCGGCCTGTTGGCTGGAAGCAGCCTTGAGGGCTGGAAGTGCCTTGGCTGGCTGTGGCCTGTGGGCCAGAAGATACGATGCAGCCTTTGGGCCGGTAGCAGCCTTTTGGGGCTGGAATTGCCTTGGCTGGCTGCTGTAGCAGATGACTGCAGGAAGGATGCTGTATAGTGACTAGTGTCACCGAGTTGACACAAGCCGCCGGTGTTGTAGTGTGGCCTGTGTAGCCGGGTTGATACAAGCGTGAGTACACTGGCTTGTGCACTGAAGATGCTGGATTGCGGCCTGTGCCGCCTGGATGACACAAACGGCAGATAGTTGGTAAGCAAACGGTGCCGCCCAGATGACACAAACGACATGTATACAAGATAGCAGGAGGACTGGATACTCGACTGGATACAGGAGACAATGCCAGAACCAGAAACACGTGAAACGCTATCACCGGCATCGGAGCAGCGTTCACAGCAGAAAGACATGGACGCAGGAGCCAATCCGGATCAAACCCAGATTGCTGGACAGGAGGTAGGCCGAGTTTCAGCAAACGCTGGCCCGGCGTTTGCTTTGCACAGCATTGGCAGTGCGGCAGCTTGTGACACCGTGTTCACAGCATGCACTACAGCTGCCACAGTGCCTAGCTGTTCCTCAAGTATGTGACCAGCCTACACTGTTTACTGTATTTCTGCCTATCCAGAATACATGTGTTGCCAAGCTACCAGCCTCTGGGTGTTACCCACTGCTAACTGGACAGTAAAATCCTTGTTCACCCCAGTATCAGCATCCAGTCCCATTTGTGTCATGACAGATGTTTTTAATAGCAAGAGCACATAGATCAGTAAGTAAAGGTAACAACATGCTATGGCATATGTCCTAATGTGCCAGGTGACATAGAGCCTCAATTATCAATGAGTTTTATCATTCACAACGAGTGATAACACTCGTTGCGTTTGATAAATGGTGCTCCAGCCAATCAGCTCCCAACTGTCAGCTGTTTGAAAAAATGACAGTTGGGAGCTGATTGGCTGGAGCACCATATATCATATGCAACAAGTTTTATCAATGATAAAACTTGTTGATAAATGAGGTCCATAATCAGGCCAAAATTTTCCATGCCAAATCATGATCAATTAGCATAAGCCACTTCTTAATTTTATGAGGCTATGGACCTGATTTTGAACCGCTCGCTAAGATGCGTTTGCACACAGCCAGCCGATTGTTTGCATTCAGCGCATGCATATGCATCGCAATGCGTGTACGCGAACCAGTGCGAGCGATTGGGAAGCATTCGCTCGCTGTGCAAAGACAGCCCGGCCAAATGAGTGACAGGAGAAGCCGTTTGTGGGTGGTTACAGGGGCTGACCATTAATAACGGGGGAGTGGAGGTCCGAACGCAGGTGTGCATGAGCGTCTTAACGCTGTTTCAGAGGCGTGCATAATTAAGAGGCATCGTTATAGTACACGTCACTTGGTTGTATTTCACACTGAAGCGCTCCAAATAAGTAGACGTCATCACTTCCTGATCCTGAAAATTAAGAAAATCCCATAAAATATGGGACTACAAGCTGTAATGCCTGGTGTTGCCTGGCTTTTATTTATTTTATTTATGTATTTATTTTGACTGTCTATCTATCTCCTTCTCTTCCCCAACTCTTTCTCTCCACATTTCTTTCTCCTCTCTTCCTTCCCTTTTCTCTCTGTTCCCACACTAACACTTTCTTCCTAACCCATTCTTTCTACCCCCACCATCTCTTTCTATCTACACCACATCTCTGCATCTCAGAAACTGGTGGGAGGGGTCAGAGGACCTCATTCAGAATCGGTCGAAGCGGCCGCATGGTCGTACGCCACCGATGTTCGCTATACTGCGCATGCGTAAAGTTTGCAATGCGCGTGCGCAAACTAGCCGCTACGATCAGAAATTTCTCTCTCCTTGAACACAGCCAGGTCGGTAGTTTGAGTGACAGATGGAGGCGTTTGTGGGTGGTAACAGGGGAAGGTGCTTGAAAACGGGGGAGTGGAGATCCGAACGCAGGCGTGCCTCATTATGCGAATGGCGTTTTATGGGAGTGCATACGGATTATGGGAGTGCATAATTAACAAAGTAGCGTCATGGCACATGTGACATGGGAGGTTTTGACACTGACATGATCGTAGAGCTTAAGAGAGGGTATGGTCAACCTTAAGCTCTACGACCAGTTATGATGGTTCCCGATGGTCTCGATTAATCCTTATATGCCCGGAGATGACGGGTAATGCATACGAGAAGGGGGCGTATTTTTTTGTCTTCCGACCGCTTCCTCCCCTTGGTCGGTCAGCTACCGATCCGAACTTAGGGACGCAACTTGCGAGGGAATCATTTGCATATCCGGCCCCTTTTCCCGTACGACCGTGCGGCCGCTTCGACCGACTCTGAATGAGGTCCAGAGTTCTGACCAGTTGTCAATACTTTGCAATATGATGACAATTTATGTCAGCAGTCGATTTTATTATATAGACGGCCGGTAATACCATATGTCTTATAGATGTGTCCTCATACACCTAGCGTCTGTACGCCATATGGCATGAGACGCCTGACACAACTGAGATGCTCAGAGGTGTAGCATACCTACCTTTTTCAAATATTTTGCGAAACACCATTCAAAGTGTACTAGAGACGCTGGGCTGTGACTTTAACCACACAGGATTTAGTTTTAAATACATACAAAGTCGCAGAGGAAGCACAGCAGAACCTGGCATGAGTACAAACCGTGGTCGTTGCATCATAACACTTCTTACACAGAGTCATACTCAGTCGCACACAGATGTAGAAATGTAGCACATGAAATGGGTCAGTCTAAACTAGCAAAGTAGCTATGTAACTTCTAGTTGTTTTATTTATGCATATAAGATTCAAGATACATTTTGAGGGAAAAAGAAACTCGTCACGGCCGAGTCAACCGGGCGAACAGAGAGGGGCTGATTGCCATGACTTGAGCAACAGTTTATGAGGACACATCTGTATCCTTCACCAGTATATTACTAGATGAACCAGAAATCAGATTTATTTATTGTATACTGTGCAATTATCACAAGTCACTGCCGAGGGTTGTCACCTTCACGCGCATTTTCCGTTTTGCAGGATCGGACAGCCTCTCCAGTCACCAGGCAGCGTGGATGCCGAACTGGGAAGGCATCCATGTTTGCTGGGAAACCAAGACACCGGATGATTGAGGGTGCTGCTGGGTCTGCCAGATAGACGTGCAGCATCCCAGCTCTCAATCATCTGTGCACTCGCTGCCCATTGGTGGAGGACCTTATTTCTTTATTTCAGGATGTCGAAACCAGCGCCACGTTGCCGGTGATAGTTTGCACCTTGCCTGTGTGAAACCTAGTTCCTGTCCGTGCTAGCCTATCTCCATCAGTTGGCATCCTGCCAAGTCTTGTTACCTTGCCTTCTCAGCTACTATGAGTCCTCCATCTCTGCCATGGTCCAATCTGCAGTTGTCACTCATGTTGTTACCTAGCTACTTTTACCATCAAGGCTGCATCCAGGTCCTCAATGCCATGCTTTGTCCCTCAAGGCCGCGCCTTTGCCCTCAAGGCTCCACCTTGCTACACTTGTCGCACCGCGGCCCTCAAGGCCGCACCCCAGCCCTCAAAGCCACACCTTGCTACAGTTGTTGCACCTCGTTCCTCAAGGCCACACCCCGGCACTCGAGGCTGCATCTTGCTACATTTGTACTACCCCGGCACTCAAGGTCGCACCTTTCCACACAGGTCACAACTTGACCCTCAAGGTTGCCACTTCTCATTCTGGTCACATTACAAACGACTACCATCGTGGTCTTATCAGCCTGTACCACCATCAGCCGCTACACATCCATTGATCAGCAGGATTGCTGTGTAAGCCCCTACTGTTCCAAGTTTAAAACCAGACGGCCACCTAAGTACCGGTGAGCATATCCAGCTCTAAGGGAACAGCGGCTGGCTGTTATTGGCAGAAGACCTCACCGGCATAACTCTAGGGGTCTTACACAGTGGTTCCTCGGTGATTGTAACAGCAATGTATGTGTAGCACCCTATAATAATGGGGAGTATGGGAGAGTTAGCACAACACACTGCCTTGAAGATATGTTTATTTAATTATATGTTGCTCCTTTTTTTAATCTTGTGTGTATTTTCCCTGTAAAAATATTTCAGACATGCATCTACAGTATACAGCAGCCCTAAATGTTTTTTCTTTTTTTAAAGTTTCATTATTTTTAAGATGTCAAGCAAACTAACTTGTATCCTCAGGTGTATCTGCTTCACTGAGACACAGATTGGAAAAGACAAACATAAATTAGAAAAAAAGTAATTGACAAATTAAAAGGAAGCCTCTGCAAAGCCATTGTTACCTGGGGTAACATGACTCACTGAAGCGTAAACATGCCAGACATCTAAAGTATGTTCTACAGCTTCCTTGCAAACTTATTCCCTTTCCTAAATGTGTGCACTTTTCAAATGACAATTTATGTGTTCCATTGTTGGATTCACTGAAGGGTGAAAGAATCAAATAACCTAATGGACAGATGTGTGATGTAATTTGTATTTTTGTAACTCTTTTGGAGGGTAAGAACAGACATAGTTTGTAACTTATTGTTTATCTATATATAGACAATAAGATTATCATCTGGTTGATGTATAACTACAAATATTAGTAAAATAAAAATATAAATATACGAATGCTTGACCAGATATATATTGGGACTGGGTATGGGATCCCAACAGTCAGATTTTTGTAAGTATTATAACCCTCCCCTTAACCCACCCCTCCCGCAGCCAAACCCTAACCCTCCCCTCCCACAACTTAACCCCCCTAGTGTCTAACCCTAACCCTCCACCTAACCCTAAGCCTCCCTCTAACCCTAATACTTACCTCCACAATCTGTAGGTATTCTGTTACTACTATTGGTATTGTGACCACCGGCATCCTGTCAGGATGCCGACTACATCCAATATATTGAATACACAAGAAGTCAAGCTATACGTTCACCTTTACATTCACCCTGCCTCTTTTTAAATGGATTTAAAGGTATTGGTATTGTCATCTAGCAAGGCAGTGTCGGTTACTATAGCTAGAAAGATGGGGAAGTCTTAAGTTCTTCACACAGCTTGGCAAGTGTAGAACATAACTCTATAGGGGTCAGCAGATGTAAAGTTCTTTTAAAGTTCCAAATGGGAAACTAGCTGAAAAATCTTTCATTGCCTATATGGTGATTTAAGAATGGAAAATACATCAAATAAATATTTATGCTGGTATTAAAATTGATGTATTATCAGTGTAGATATATGCATCTATATTGATCACAAAAACTAGGCTTCAAAGCAAACCACAGTAACCTAATATTTCACTAATAGGTTTTTATTTCAGACTGGAATTTGGTGTTTAATTCTCCAGTACTCTGCCTTCCCCGGTCCTAGCTTTTCCCCAGTTCACTCCCCAATTGTTCATCCCTCCTCTTAGCATATAAACTCTCTTGAGCAAGACCCTCCTTCCTCATGCTTCATCCCTGGTACTATACTTACTTCCAGCGCTCCTTCTCTCCTGTCTCCTAGTACCTTTCAGTAACTCTGATTCTGTTTGCTCATCCTCCACTGTGCAATGTCTCACTGAATGCTGAACTGCCTTCTCCTCCCACTCTGACTCTCCTACACTTGCGTTAAGATACAGTAAGTCATCCTACCCTCAGCTTTCTTTGCATTTTTTTAGTCTGTACTGTACCACAGTTATGTCAACTTACTCACCCAACTTGGGGGTTCTGAGTCGTATCGAGTCCCAGTTTGAAATCACTTTGGAGTTCAGAGTTGAACCGGTTCGGTTCTGTAGTCAGTTTGAAACTCGGATTTAAAAATCGAACTCGAGTTTTAGTTGCATGTCAACAGTTCCAAATTACATGATTTAGCTGTTTTATCAATTTTTTTCATAGATTTTTTTTTAAGGAATGCAAAATTGAAAACAATGACCCTTTTCTTTCTAAGGGGCACATTTATTAATATTTGAGGTGTGCCCCCCCCCCCACAATTTTTTTAAAAGTTCTTGCAGCAATATAATTTTTTTATTGGAATTTACTAAACTAAATCGATGGGACGCAGGTTCGGACCCCTGCACCGCTACTGCGTGTGCGCGACTTTCCAGTTGCACATGTGCAATACAAAGACAGTGCGATGGGCATCAGGATCACGTCCAGCCTTCTGGAGAGGGATCGCAATATCCCTTTCCGGCAGGGCTGCCCCATTGAAGGTAATGCACTTTGGGGATCTTGTTACATAACATCCCCATAGAAAACTATAGGAACGGCTGATGCAAGGACTGGCGGCCAGAAAGCAGTAGGTGTCTCGGATATCTCCAGGTTCTCTCTTGTTACAGTCATGTTACATTCTTGTTAATTCTACCCTTAAACATGCGCAAACAGAAGTTTCACTATAAACAGAAGTTTCCGTATATATTTTAAGGTCAGAATTGTTTGATAATCAGGTCTCTAATGCTGGCCATACATGCTACAATTATCGGGACGATCCGCCCGATATCGGCGGATCGCTGCGATAATTGTAGCGTGTGGGGGGGCGACCGAGGGTTAAATATTGCTTGGTCGGGCTTGCTGGATTGTCCAGCATGCCCGTCCAATGCGATATTTAGCGGGTAAACTGTCGGTCGCATCGGGCAGTGTATGACCAGCGCAGCCGACAGACATTTCCTGTGTTCCTTCCTACGGAACGAACAGGGAAATGTCTCTGCCCCCGGGGGCGGAGCGCGGATGTCGGGCTATACACTGTGAGATTTCTCTCACAGTGTATGCCGGCGACTTCTGCGGCTGGCAGCCGGCCAGATAAAATGTCTGTCGGTCTGACACACATTTTATCTGGTAGTGTATGCCCAGCATAAGAGGTACAGTATATTTACAATTATGATTTAAAATCAATAAATCAATCAACATCGATGTTGTGTTTCTGGGGCTAAATCACACATTTACTAATATTTAAAGACCAAATCCAAAATTGTCTGTTAGTAAATGTGTGACTTAGTCCCAGAAACACAACATCGATGTTGATCGGTGTTGATCGATTTTAAATTGATCAAAATCAACCTTTGGTATATACCCCTATTAGATTGTCCTCTTTCATTTGAAACTCCACCTAATGGTCATAATTGTGCATACCATAACTTACACCATTTGAAATGTGAAGAAAACAAAGTTTATTGCCTACATACTACCCCCCCCAGCACACTCATATTGGATTTCAGTTTCACATTTTTTGAAACAGGTTTTAGGTTGTGATGTTGACTTAGTCCCACTAATGTCTTCATTTGGCCATGCATAAACTATGTAATTTGCAAGACTTAGGCTAAAATAGTTGGAGTAGAAATCATTCTGGTGTCACTTTATATTGGCCCACTTTGGATGAGATCCATTGATGAGTTCAATGCATGAGCCGATTAGAAGGATTACTTTTGGCATCAATGATGGCTGTTTGCACATATGGAAGGTGAGAGCACAAGCAGCCCAATTGTGTTCAACTTTAGACCACATTTAATAACATGGAAGATAATGATCAGGGGCAAACGCAGGATATACTGTGTAGAATATATCCTACACACACTGTACAGCCGTGGCCAAAAGTTTTGAGAAGTATTGGTTTTCACAAAGTTTGCTGCTTCAGTGTTTTTAGACCTTAAATGATAAATAATTATCAGATGCTACATATATGTCATAAGCGATTTCATTGATCATAAAAAGTCAATATAAAAAAACAGGAAACACTGCCAAACAATATTTCCCCCCATAGTCAAAGTTAATTTAGCCAGGAAAAGGAACATTATTTCTCCCATTAAAAAACTCAGGGAAGGAATAATGTACATTATCCTGGCGATTGTGTACTGCTCACCTACATACCACATGCCTGTCAGTTAATCTCCCATGCCCGCACTGCCCCTAGAAAGGGAGGCATGATGTACTTCTCTGGGTGGCTGTCTTCCTGCACATCCTCACCTTGCTAAAAAGCAGCCTTGTGTTGTCATCATTCTACTAAAGTCCCAGGAAAGTCTTTGGCCAATACACCCTTGAATGTTTGGCTGAACTATCGCAGTTGCAGCTGATGTAATGGTTGTAGTTCTACCACTGCCTGTAACTACCATCATCTGACAACACGCAGAGTGGAGCCAAAACATATCTATACTGCACACGCGCAAGCCTACATATATGCCTAGAGGAGCAGCGCAGGAGGTGCTGGAGAATGGATTGTATTCCTGCCCCCCCTAACTCCACTCCAAAATGTTGCTATAAGGATATAGGCCCTCATTCAGAGGCGTTAGCAAGAAGCGAGTACTCGTTCTGAATGAGGGCGGCCGCTTCTATTTTTAAGTGCGGCCTCCTGGTCGCTTGCTAAGCTGTGGGTTACCACCCACAGCTTTAGCGACTGACCAGGTTGATGGTCTTGCGACAAGACCCTAAGGTTGGGTTTTGGCAGCTGCAAGCCCCAGAGAGCCTCCTGCTCTGATCGAGCAGGAAGTTCCCCACTGACATCACTGCTGATGTCAGTGCGGCCGCCCACAAAACGGCAGGCGTTCCTTAAGGAACGCCTCCGTTTGTGAAACCACCCCCCCGCCACGCCTACAAAACAGGCCTAGCTGTCGATTAACATCGACAGCCGGCCCTTTTGTAGTGAGCTCCGGAGCGAGAGAGTTTCTCTCTTGCTCTGGGGCTTGCACATGCGCAGTGCAGCCGCTGCACGTGCGCAGGGCCTAAACATCGACCCGGTTGCGAGCGCTTAAGGAACGCCTCCATTTGTGAAACCACCCCCCTGCCCCGCTTACAAACAGGCCGAGCTGACGATCAACATCGACAGCCGGCCCTTTTGTAGTGAGCTCTGGAGTAAGAGAGTTTCTCTCTCGCTCCGGAGCTTGTGCACGCGCAGTGCGGCCGCTGCGTGTGCGCAGGGCATAAACATCGCACCGGTTGCGAGCGCTCAGCGCTTGTAACCGAGTCTGAATGAGGACCATAGTGTTCTGCCCCCTGGTGGCAAACTTACAAAAAGGAGGCATTTGTATTGTTTTTGCCTGTGAGAACTTGACAGGTAATCCTCATTGGTTCTTCCTCTGAGACAGGATGCTGACTGTTGAATATTACATTGATAACAAAGAGCTGCTAAACAACGGTTATGCTGTGTTCACATCAGCCACCTTTGCAGTAAGCCTCTTCTATTGTCAGTTTGGTCATGCGGAATGAAACTAAAGAATGAGAACAACATCTCTGCTCCTTTCTACTAGCTGTATTCAAGATTGTAACTAAAAAAGCTGAATATTAACTTGACTCATGAAAAAAGATGATTCCATTAAAATATTATTAAACTCCTAGCACAAAATGATAATGTAAGGCTGCTGGCTGATAAGTCAGACTCAGCAGTTGTCGGGTATTGCGAGACTTTAATCCTAAATATATGTTAAATAATCTTAAATATTGTTATGGAATAAAATTCTTCTACAAAAGTTGCCGGTGTTCATGCTGTGCAAGTGCTTTCTCAACTGGACTCCAATATATCTTTTATAGGCAGAATACATTTACATAATATAGTGTAGTTCTACCAATAAATGTATGCCCTAGAAACACAATTATATATAAGTATGGTCTATGGTTTAATCGGCAGCAAGACATATGGTCGATGCATAATTGAAATGGGAAAATAACAGTAAAAATAATTATGTATAACAGTATCAAACTCAGAGAATGTAATTGTATCATGCTGCTTTATGTGTCATTCACTATGGTGAGGGCACCTACTGTACCCTTCCCTTGATATTTGTGCATTCTCAACATATTTAGTTCTTGTTATAATCTTTATCAGATTTTACCATTTGCTGAATTAACCTAAGAAACATTCTTGTGTGACCTATATTCTGGCCCCTTCCCCATCTCTGACCCTGGCGCAGACCCCATCCCCAACTGTGACTTTGACTCCTCTCCCCATGGCTATTGGCTGCTGATCAGTAGCGTGGACACATGGAGGCAAGACAGTGTCTAATGCCACAATTGAACCCAAAGATGGCAGATCATCATAAGGACTTTTTCTCACTTAAACGGGTTACCGCTGCCTAAAACCATCCTATGAGGCAAATGTTAGTGCTGTGAGGAGCAATAGTGGCAAACGCATTCCTGGTTATCGAACCTAGACACAAATAAATAGATAGATAGATAGATAGAAACAGCTTACACGGATTTAGGACCACTACAGTAAAATATACCACTCAGCCTATGACAGGGTACACACACATTGACTGACACAGACACACACATGTATCACTAAAAAACATGACTTCAGCAGGCAAATAAATACAGCCAGCATGATTTATTAAAGACCCCTGCACCAGTAGTGGTTCCCCTATACAGTGCCCCCAGTAGTGCACCTTATACAGTGCCCCCAGTAGTGGTTCCCCTATACAGTGCCCCCAGTAGTGGGCCCTATATACAGTGCCTCCAGTAGTGGTCTCCCTATGCAGTGCCACTTATACAGTGCCCTCAGTAGTGCCCATTATACAGTGCCCTCAGTAGTGCCATTTATACAGTGCCCCCAGTAGTGGTCTCCCCTATGCAGTGCCCCCAGTAGTCACCTTATACAGTGCCCCCAGTAGTGGTCACCGCTATGCAGTGCCACCAGTAGTGCCCCCAGTAGCCCAGTAGTAGTCTCCCATATGCAGTGCCCTTTACATAAATAGGACAATAACACACACAAAAAAAAGAAAAACAACACTTACCTGAATACCCGCACCCGCCGCTGTCCGCTCCTCCATCCTCCTGGCCCGCTCTGTGCTCTGCTCTATGGGAGAGACGTCATGACGTCTCTCCCATTGCCCACTGCGGGAGCCGGAAGGCGGAGCTCATGAGTGAACTCCAGCCCGACTCCCTCCGTGGATGCAGCAGCCATTAAGAGTCTGTCTGACTCTCATTGGCTGCTAAAACAAACACATAGCCGCGGCGGTGTGTTTATTACTGTGTAGTGCGGACCGCACTCACTCCCGGTCCACACTACACTGACTGAAACCACCACTGATCGGTGGGCAGGGGGGGGGGCCGGGTAGCATATGTTTGCTCTGGGCTCCATGTTACATCAAGAGGGGGGGTGGGGGGAAGAGGGGTCCTTGCCTATTTCATGTATACTGGTCCCCTCATTTCTGATGGCAGCCCTGGCAATGCATCATTCCAATTACATTTATAGGTAATGGGTATATACAGAAAAATTTCTGTCCGGCCATCAACAGTTTACTAAGACCTATTAAGTGGCCCCCAGCTGATACAATTGCCCATTCCTGTCTTAAGCTGGGTACACACCTAAAGATTTTCTGTCCAACCAACCAACTAGTTGATTGGTTGGAATGAAAATCTGTTAACGTATGGGAGTAACTGATGGTCATCAATTTGCTCCTAAGTGCCAGAAAACAGAAATGGTCGTCAGACAAGTTTGTTAAATGTTTGATATAAATAATTTTTTCAGACAACAGTTTTTGTCCATTTTTGCGGCGTTGGGAACAAATTGCTGATTGTCATTTGCTTTCATACTTTACCAGATTTTCATTCCCACCAATCAATTAGTTGGATAGTTGGACAGAAAATCTTTAGGTGTGTACCCAGCTTTAGAGGCACACCTGATTGTTAGATAATGGTCAAGATGATTTACATCATACCTGTCATTAGACACTATGCTATGAAACATGTGGTGACACACTTTGCTGATTAATTTAGCAGTTTATCTCCTTTACATCAAAGAAGTTTAAATTTAAGTGTTACTTTTCAATATTGCGTGGAGAGAATAAATAGGCTTGTATGTTACAACTTATTTTACTTTGTGCAACTTTGGATGCAGCAACAATGAGACAATATATTCTAATGCTGCAGGAGGCATCTGAGGACAAAAGTTGCCCCCTCGACAGCTTTGCAGATCCGAGACAGCCCCGGATCACCATCTCGACCATTGGCCTCATTTTGTTTCAATGAGGACTGCGGCCTGGCCCAATTTACCAAGCTTAGCTTGGCCCTCTCACCTAATAAAAACACTTATTGATTTATACTTACACATCTTTTCTTTATACTTCACTATCACCTTTTTCCCTTTTTCGTGTGATGCCCTGGGGATGGCCCTTGGTTGGAATTTTTTTGGGGTGCCTTGCTTCTCGGACGTGAACCCCTTAATGCTAGGGACGCCAGTATAGAGGAGCCTTGACGATTGGCCTGGCGCTTATTCATATATTTGCAAATGTATGTAACTAATACTTCTGAATCGCTATTATCATGTAGGATTTAAGTATTGTTTTTGCTGCAGTGTGCTGGGGGGCAAATCTCTTTTTTTTTTCCCTCTCACCTAATGCCATTTTCACATGGCATTAGCCATTGTAGTCTATTAACATTAGTATCACTGGAGAGGGATCTTCGGATCCCTCTCTGGTAGCTGCAGGCATCTAGAATGTGAAGTCTGTTTAAGTTAATTGGCAAAGTGCTTTGCAGGGAAAGACTGTATATGGAAGCACTGTCCTGGCGAGCAAGCATAACATATAGTATAACAAAATTATAACAGACCACTGTGCTCCCCAAGGAGCTGCCAAAATGAATGGAGAACCACAAGTCGTGTCACCTATCACAATTATACAAATATATATAAAAACAAAATATGATGCTCTGTATACAGGCGCTCACAAAGCCATATAGTCATATTTGGAAAAGAAAAAACAAGAACAATAAATTAATATAATAAAATAATAACCCATACATCTCCATGTGTGCCAACACTGTGTCACTCCATGCAAAGTGCACCCACATACACCGCCATGGGGGAATAAGGTAATACCCAGAGAAACACGTAACCACCTAAAGGAAAAAGAAAATATAGTGTAACACAGTAAAACAGAGGTAGGTTATATCCAGAAAGTCGTAAGTATTGCACTCACCCTTTACAGGGTAAAAATAGTTAATTCACTGTTGTCACTCCCAATGGTACACTTTCACCAAATATCATATGTATAGGGAAAGGAATTATATAGTATATTCTCCTTTGTGTAGGTAAAAACTTTATATTTCAAAAATCAGGTTTAATAAATCATATACAGTAAAGTCCCACTGGAGGGTGAATGTCTGCCTACCAGACACAGGTGCACTATAGTTGCGGAACTAGAGAATGGTGGGCCCAGTTGCAAGAATATGCTTTGGGCCCCCCTATGCAGTGACCCCAGTAGTGATCCCCCTATGTAGTGCTCCATATACAGTGCCCCCAGAAGTGGTCCCTCCTATACAGTGCTTCCAGTAGTAGTCCTCCTATGCATTGCCCCCAGTAACAGTCCTCCCAATGCAGTGCCCCCAGAAGTAGTCCCCCTATTTCACCCAGTAGTAGTCCCACCTATGTAGTGCCCCCCATAGTAGTCCCCTTTATGCAGTGCCCCCAGCAGTGCCCCCAGTAGTAGTCCTCCTATACATTGCCCCCAGTAGTAGTCCCCCCTATGCAGTGCCCTCCAGTAGAAGTCCCCCTATGCATTGCCCCCAGTAGTAGTCCCCCCTATGCATTGCCCCCAGTAGTAGTCCCCTCTATACAGTGTCCCCAGTATTAGTCTACCCTATGCATTGCCCCCCAGTAATAGTCCCCCCTATGCATTGCCCCTAGTAGTAGTCCCCCCTATGCATTGCCCCCATTAGTAGTCTCCCCTATACAGTGCCCGAGTCGTGGCCACACCCTCTATATAGTGCCCCCATTAGCGGCCCCCCCTATACAGTGCCCCTAGTAGTGCCCACCCCTATACAGGGCCCCCAGTAGCGCCCCCCTATACAGTGCCCCCAGTAGCGCTGCCCCCTATGCACTGCCCGTGCCCCTTACACACACGCAACAAAAAACAAAAACACACAACTTACCTGAATCCCTGCTCCTGCTTTGACTGCCACTGTCCGTTCCTCCCAGCCTGCAATGCACTATGGGAGAGACATCATGACATCTCTCCCATCACCTGCTGCGTTGGAGAGCCGAAAGGCAGAGCTCATGAGTGCGCTCCACTGGCGACGGTGTGTTTGTTACTGTGTGGTGCGGACCGCTTTCACAGCGGTCTGCACTACACTTAAATACTGTGGGACCCAGGGGACACTAGCAGCAGCTATGGGCCCCTGCACCACAATGGGACCCAGTTCAAGCCACCGGCTGCACCACCGCTAGTTCCGCCATTGGTGCACTATGTATGTGGAAGACAGCAGAACACTCCCTGCGGTTCCGGAAAGTCCCAAAAGAAGAGCCAGCCATCCTGCCATCCTCCCAAATGTTCCTAAAGCTGTGTGAGGCAAGATGATGGACCCCACCCCATCCACCAATGCGTTTCAACCAGAGGTCTTTTTCAAGGTGTATCCATGTGGGCAGTATATGTACCCTAAGCCCACCCGAAGCATCTTAATAAAATAAAACATGAACATGTTATATATCTCTGATTAATCAGGACTAAGCAATGTAAACTGAAATGGATTTATTAGTGAAAAACCCAGATCTTATATACAAAATTAATTGGTCTGTCTGTCCGGTTATGCATTTGGACATCCCTGCACTGATTTGGATGAAACCAACGCAAGGTGGTTATCTTGGATTTTGACCAGCTTTTAGGAGGTGTAGGGTCACGGTCGGACCTCACGCTGGTGTTCGCCGGGCAGACCTGTTCCGAGCCTTCCACTGGATGGATGGATGAAAGCTTCACAGAGTGGTAACATTGGATCCCAGAAGAAATACTAAGGTTTGAGATCCCGGTCAGACCTCCCATTGGTGTGTGCTGGGCAGAACTTAGACCCAGGCACACAGGGCAGAACTTTGACCCGTGGAGCCTGTTCTGGGCCTTCCATTGTGTCAAATCCGAAGTGTGTACAGACTGGGTGCAGGTAAGTCCTTATGAGCAGTTTCATGAAATTGGAATGAGGCTGGACGCAGGGGGTTCTTGAATGTCTATGCCTTTGCTGGCTGATGTGGAGGATTGAGATCACAGGGAAAAGGAAACTAAACCCCACTGGGTATGCAGAGCACAGATCCGGAGACACTGGGGTATGGGAACCTGGTACCGGTGCTGACTGGGAATGCTGGTGGAGGAAGCTCTGTAACATAGCTCAGGTAACGGCATATTACCGGAACTGAGAAGAGCAGAGCACTGGCATTGGCACTATGAACTGGAGCTGGCAGCATACATATTCACCAACTGAGTACTACAGCTGGGACACTGGAGGTAAACGAGACAAGGAGCACAGAAAACTAGCATACAGACTAGCTGTGTTAGACGTTGCACTAGCAACCTGGCAACTCCCAGAAAGCCCTTAAGTACCTAAGGCTGGAGCCCATGTGAATAACTCAGACTGGATTGGCTCTTTCCTGACATGTGACCAAATCCAAGATGGCGGGGCCCAGCACCCAGCAGTGCTAGTATAGCCACAGCAGCTCCAAGATGCTAGAGACCCAGTGCTGCCTCACAGGGACCTGTCTGCACACCATACTAACCTCAAGCAGCCTGGAGGTAAGTACCGGACCCCCCGCGGTTCTCCAGAGTGGTCCGTGACACACTGGATGGATTTTGATGAAAACTTCACAGAGGGGTGGCAATTGGTCTGGGATGCCTAATGGAGTGGTTGCGGTCCATGTCAGACCTCACAGCGAAGTGTGCCAGACAGCACTTTGACCCAGGGAGTCTGTTCGGACCCAGGGAGCCTGTTCTGAGCTATCCACTGGATGTATTTGGATGAAAACTTCACAGAGTGATAACATTGTATCCCAGAAGACATATTAGGGGGTTGAGGTCCTGGTTGGACCTCTCGTTAGTGTACACTGGGCAGAACTTTGACCCGGGGAGTCTATTCTGGGCCTTCCACTGGATGATTTCCTTCACAGAGGGATGGCAATTGGTCTGGGATGCCCAATGGAGTGGTTGGGTTCCCGATCAGACTTCACGGCAGAGTGCCCTGGGAAGAACTTTGACTCAGGGAGCCTGTTTTGGCCCTTCCACTGGATGGATTTGGACGACATCACATAATAAAACTTAATAACTTGAAGATTTAAACACGGGCAACTTCAGGTACTTCAGCTAGTAAATAATAAATATGCCTCTAAGTGTTTGTCATAAAAGCAAACAAAAAATATAGATTGCAAGCTGGGTTGGTCAGGGCAATTGTGCCTGAACAATTCTACATAGAGTATTGTTTACATAATCCTTACTTATATAAAATGCACATGGACTGGCACTGAAAAAATAAGTGTAATAATTTTTTATTCCTGCATTGCTAATACATATTCATCTTATTTGGTGCAAATAAAGTCTCCACAAGTTCTTTCTATTGCTTTTAAGCATAACTGCCTTTATAACGTGATACAAAAATAGAAAATAGGCCTGTTATGCATGGTTAAAGAAGTGAGAGAAGCAGGGGGTGTTTGTTAATTAGCCTTTGCAATGCCAGTCCCAATTAATTCGAACAAAATCTGACATTTCTGTGAATTAACATGGAATTACAGTACAGTACATTCCTACATTTCAAGTAGAGCCGGTAATTGGACCAAAACAATTCTGCTTATGTTCCTTTCTATAGAAAAGTGTTTATGTGTTTGGTCTTATGGGCAATTTATTGCTTTGCCTCTAAAAGCCCCCCCAATGCCCTTTGATTCAACAATAGTGCACTCCTATGGCATTCCCCAATAGCTTTCCAACATTCTACTCTATTTACAGTACTTACCCTATACATGCTCCACAGAGGTCTACTAATGCTTTTAAGAGCCTGTAAGCAGTGCCATCCCACCTTCTGCTGGCGCTGCCATCTTTCTGATGTGAGGAAGACAGAGAAGGTGCAGAATGCCGCTGGAACAGTCCCTTTTCTATTACCTGCGTCGGAGCATTCTTTCCAGAGATATCTCCAGATAGATGGCACATCACATAGTGAGAGACCCACTGCACAGCACACAGTGAAGTCTGCTCTGATTGTAGGGTGTGTGTGTGGCACCCCACTAGACCAGGTAACTGTGTGCACCTTACACCCTGCACCCATTATAAAGATGTAACTGATGCCCTATATTATTTATCCTATTTCCTCCATGTACTCTACACTATGAATCATTTAGACCTATATTCCTCCAGACCTCAAGCATTGGGAAGCTTATGTCACCCATATAGGCATAGATGTACAGTAAAACCCTTACAGCCCTCATACAATCCACAGGTACAGTGAAACTCGCAGATAGAACAATAGAACAGATACTAGTTCCCTGCTGCCATCTTGCACCCACTCAGACACCATAATAATTTCTTCCTTCTCACAAAAAAATTAATTTGCCCCTACCAAATAGTCAAATCACATATCAAATAGAAATTAAATTGTATCTGCTCCTTGGCCCAACAGTCCCACTCAGTCAGATATCGTATTCCTAAACTGAATTCTCCTTCCACCCACTCCAATGTACTTATGTGTTGTCGAAGCTGAATAATTGGCTGAGACAAGTTCAGTTTAAAATGTAATCGCGACGACGCCATTTTGCGATTGGCCTCAAGACACCATCTTGTGAATGACAGCAAGACTCCATTTTAGAAAAGAAAGCTTACACAAGCGCCATTTTGTCAAAAATACATAGTACACAATCCACAGTGCAAAATTGCTAAAAGTAGCAATTTTGCTACTCACAACGCAAAGTTGCTAAAAAGTAGCACGAACAGCTTTTTCACAATCTTCCCCAAACACCTACTGATGGTGTTTAGCAGACATAAAATAACTTTCCAACACATTAAAATCATCACAGACTTATATTTGAAAAGTAGCAAAGTTGCTAAAAAGTAGCACGAACAGCTTTTTCACAATCTTCCCCAAACACCTACCGACGGTGTTTATCAGACATAAAATAACTTTGCAACACATTAAAATCACCACAAACATATTTGAGCAGTAGCAAAGTAGTGGTGTTTTCCCCTGCATTCACATTAACACATACGCGATGTAGCAAAAAGTAGTCAATTAGTGGTGTTTTCCCTGCACTTCATGTTAAACATAGGACAACGCAAAATAGCTATTTAGACGCACAGCCAGCTTTTTAGTGATCTTTCCCAAACCCATACTGGCATGCTCACACACATACACAGAAGCCTTTCCAACGTAGTGCTGGTCGCTAAGTGCCCCACAGACCCTCAAACGCACAACACAATTTAATGTCATTTCTCCCCGCATACACATTTAAAAGCAATGGTCCCGCAGCACAAAAGGAATGATTATTATTTGGTTTAATCGCAATGTCAGCATATAAAGAAATTAATGTTTTCTGTAACTATGGTTTAGTAAATGGCAAGTGAACCGTGATTGGTGCCGTACTGATCTACTCTGTTCCCACAGCGTTCTGGTGGCATCGGTGAGAAGACCAGAACATGCAGCTATGAAATATGAATGATAGAGAGAATAACTCCTTGAAATATTGTATGCCATAGTTTAGACTAGATTTATTATGCAGCGGGAAAGTGGACACAATCAGGCTGTTAGAGGCTGGGTTGAGTCTTTGCACTGACCTATGAATTGTACCGTAACGGAAGAAGCAAGAAGAGGAACCAATGAGAACCTGCCAACGTATTCTATTGTATTGCTTATCCCAGTACGGGTATATATGTGAGTGCTATGAAACGAGATGCCAGTCTGCGGTGTTCCTGTTATGCTGTTTCGACGAAGGTTTCATTACTGATGCCGGTATCTGGTCCCAGAGCGCACGCATATGTATTGACTGTACCTTATGACCTAATAACTGTACAATTTATTTTGCGCTCATTGTTAGCTCATAGCGTGGTAACATCTGTACTTTTACCTGAATAATAATCTTTAGCGTGTTGGACCGCTATTCCACTGTCTTAGAGTTTTATTAATGGTATAATTAAACACAGCGCTAATTAGCGACACCTTATGGTTTTAGGAGGTATAGGCAGGTTTTGTCTTAGAGGTTCTAGGCAGGTGAAACTTAGAGGTTTATAGGCAGGAATGTACTAAAGGTTCATTGTACGATTCAATAGTTGGGGGCTCGTAGGTTTATCACGTTATCTGATACACGGTAACACTCGGTCAGTTCCCTCTCAGCAAAAGGGTGGAGATGCCTTTTGAGAGACGCATTAGTCTTTCATTACCACAGTGTTGCTGAGAGCGTACTGCCGGTTATTGTGTAGAGGAAGCACTGATCAGAATCCAGGGACAAGGAGAGAAAAGTTGTTTTCTCTTGTTGATAAAAGTTTAGAGGGAGTAGCATAATAGCGTTAAGGTAATAACACGTGGGTCTGGTCACATCACTGTGTATGCGACTAGTCGCACAATTGTGTACACGTACTTCCGGTTGTGCTGCCACGTGTTTGAACAAAGCCATTGAGGTTTACATTTTTTTCTATTACCAATATCTGGGTTAAACGTGTATTTTTCTGCGCAGGAAAAAAGTGTGTAACAGTGAATATTTGTTGAACAAAGTTAAGGGTATCGTATGATCCTTAAGGGCTAGGTGCAAGGGTTAGCCTAGTCGCTCGGTAAGCAGCTTTACCGTTCTATACACAGTAGCAGGTGTACATGTTGTCTTTTGTTGTATAGAGGTGCGTGAGAGTGGCCGACATATAAACTCTCATAGGCTTGGAAGTTGCCTTACTAAATCTTATCTGGGTGTGGAAGTTGCCTTTTTCAAATCTTATCCAAGTGTGGAAGTTGCCTTACTAAATCTTATCCAGGTGTGTGGGCGCCGCCGACTTAAATCGTCCGCAGGTAAGTGAAAATATCTTGATTGTCTTTCACCGGTTTAAATTTTTATTGGAAAGCGTAGGAGTTGTCCCAGAATGGGAGCCATGCAAACAGTAGAAATGTTAGGCAATGATGTGCTGCTAATGGAGGCGCCGATCGGATCGGCCCATCGTATCATGCATACCAAATACGGTACTTATGCAATAAGGTATTGTGATTTATGGTTTAATATGACGAGGAAGAGTGTTAGACCGTTTCCCAGAATTGGTAGTTTTGATAAAAATGTGTTAGATAATGTTCGGGATCACATCAGTTTGATGCGCTCCCGAGAGAAAAAGGTTAAATATTTTGAATGTTTAAAACTGTGGCAGCATGAGGTGGAAATGTGGCTGAAGGAGGTACCCGCGACGCAAGCAGGCGTCACGGGCACAGTCTCGGGCAATGCGTCGGTGACACTAAATAGCGCCGCAGACGCATCGCTTGATAGCGCGCACGCACTGCAAGGTAGCGTCGCAGAAGGTAGTACAGATGTTCAAGCGCACCACCACCACCCTATGCGGATGGGGGTGTAGGTGCAGTCAATGAAAAAAAAACCAATAAAAATGTAACAAACAAATTGTACCCTCTCTTAAGCAACCTTAAAGAAAATGTTTATGATGTGGATGATGAGCCTATTGTAATGTCTGCCATTTCCCATGCTGTGCAAATGATAGATGCTGCATCACCACAATCACGGGTGGTGCCGCCATCTCCATCGGTAACAGCAAGGGAAGTGTTAACACACTCTGCACCCATAGAGGAAGTTGTTAATACCATACGTAGCAGCAGCAGATTAAACCCCCAGCCAGGTAACCAGGTCAAAGGTAGCAGCGCTACCGGTCTGCATCCCATTCGGACAATAACTGTTCCAAATGGAAATGCAGACGCAAACGGTATAGTGCCCACGAGGGAAGTAGTAATGCATTGTCCTTGGACAAGAGCAGAACTAAATTCCATCATAAATGATTTCCCCGATCCCAAAAAGGAATTAGCCAAATGTCAAAGATTTTTGAGAAATTTGGGTAGTTCACATGAGCCCACTAATAAAGATTGGCGTGTGGTGTTAAGGGCCTGTCTGCCACGCAATACCGACGTGACAAAATTTATCACGGATTGTGTATTGGATGGTGACGTCCCCTTAACAGATCAAGTAAACCAAGGTAACATTTCCCGCATAGTAACTCAATTGGGTATATATTTTCCAGTAGTAGTTAACTGGAAAAAATTTTTCACAATTAAACAGAAAGAGAGTGAGACTGCAGAAGATTACTGCGATCGGGCTCTGCAGGCTATCACCCAGTACACTGGGATAGAGGATATTAAAGATAGCACTCACCACCGGGGAATGATAGTCACAGTACTTGTGGATGGTCTGAAAGAGAGTTTGAAAACTCGGGTACAGACCTCACAGCCTGGCTGGTGGGGACTTACAATAGATACCCTCATAGAAACCTCCATTGAACATGATAAGAACATCTCCAAAAAGAGAGAAGCCCAGAGCGAGAAACTGATGGCTGTCAGTATACAAGCTCTGGAGGGAATGACGGTAACATCACAGCCAACAGACACGCTTGCACTTGCACACACACCCACTCTCACTAACCCCACTCAACAACAAACGCAACTCTATCCCACTAACCCGATGCAACCACAGGTCCCAGGCTATCCACCAACTTCTTATCCCCCACAATACCCTTACCCTCCCTATCCTTACCCATATCCACCACCTTTACCCTCTGCGCAAACCTCACAACACCACATGTCTTCACCCGAAACACGAACATGCTTTAACTGTAAACAAACAGGACACTTAAGTAGAAACTGCACAGTAAAAGGAGTAGGAATCCCACATCAGGGAAAATTTAGATATCCCCATAAAGGATATGCACAAAGGCCAGCAAATGTTCAACAGGCACCAGCTCCAATTGTAGCCGTAAATGCTTTATTGGAGAACGGTAGCCAACGCTAGGGGTCAGGTCATACCTGTAGTCTACAGATAGTCAGGTTAACGGGAAGTACTAGGGAAGAACCGGTCATGATGGTTGATGTAGCTGGTACTGAATATCCCTTTCTTGTAGACACAGGGGCGACCAGGTCAGTGATGAAATCTCCCGTTAATTTACAGGTGACCAATGAGACAGTACCAACAATGGGTGTAACAGGTAAAGTGGAACGTTATCCTTTAACAAAGTCCACAGAGGTTACTATTGGGCCGTTGCATACCAGACATTCATTCCTTCTGGCTGCTGCGGCTCCTACTAACCTACTGGGCAGAGACTTGTTATGTAAGATGGGATGTGTTATATATTGCACCCCTGATGGTGTATATTTAGATATCCCAGAGAGAATGGTATACGAGGTGCGGGATATGTTAGACACTCCTCAAAGGATAATGTATCACTCTACAGTTGTAAATGAAACCCCATCACAAGTAGACAAAATGTTGTCCCAAATTCCAGATTCCCTTTGGACTAAGGATGGACAGGACACTGGATTAATGGCAAATGTAAGCCCTGTAATGGTAAACTTAAAAAACGGTAGGCAAGCTCCAAAAATTCCCCAGTACCCACTAAAACAGGAGGTAGAATTAGGTGTGTTTCCAATAATTGAGGGATTGTTACAACAAGGAATTTTAGTCCGTACAGCTAGTGTAGCCAACAGTCCCATCTTTCCAGTGAAGAAGAGTGGTGGGAGGGGCTATAGGCTGGTACAAGACCTTAGAGGTGTTAATAAGGTAGTAGAGAGCCAATTCCCCGTAGTGCCAAATCCAGCTGTCATTTTGATGCAGATCCCACCAAATGCAACCCATTTCACTGTCATTGACCTCTGTTCTGCTTTCTTCTCTGTGCCTCTCCATCCTGACTGTCAGTATCTATTCGCATTTACATACAGATGTTTACAATACACATGGACACGATTACCCCAAGGTTTCATAGACAGCCCCAGTATCTTCTCCCAGGCATTGCACGACTGTTTACAATCTTTTCAACCTGCCAATGGATCTGTTCTAATTCAATATGTGGATGATTTATTGCTATGTTCTGACTCGTTTATCTCATGTTTGAATGATACTAAACTTTTATTACTTCAGCTCTCACAAACAGGATACAAGGTGGCTAAGGACAAACTACAGCCGTGCCAATCCAGAGTAAAATATTTGGGACACTGCCTAACCCAGGGGTTACGACACCTTACAACAGATAGAATACAAGCCATACAAAACATGACACTGCCGCTGAATCAACAGCAAATTCGTACCTTCTTGGGAATGTGTGGATATTGTCGAATGTGGATCCCAGGTTTTTCTATTTTGGCCTTACCTTTACAGGAATTAGTCTCTTCCTCAAAGCCCGATCGTGTCATACACACAGAGGAATCAGAACAGGCTTTCCTTAATCTTAAGGATAGTCTGACAAGAGCTCCTGCATTGGGAATACCTGATTATGAAAAACCTTTTGATTTGTATTGTACAGAAGCCGATGGTTGTGCTGCAGGTGTCCTTACACAAAAACATGGTGATGCCAGTAGGCCCGTAGCATACTACAGTGCCCAATTGGACACGGTAGCAAGATCACTCCCCACTTGTTTGAGTAGTGTAGCAGCTACCGCTCTATTGGTGAGTAAAAGTGAGGACGTAGTATTGGGCCATGATATGATTGTCTACACTCCCCATGCTGTATCTGCTCTGTTGAACTCAGCTCAAACCAGACACGTCTCCTCAGCTAGGTTCACCAAATGGGAACTAGCCCTAATCGCTCCTGCAAATATTACTATTAAACGTTGCAGTACGCTGAATCCAGCAACATACCTACCATATGTACAACATGATGTACAAAGGGTGGAAGGAGAAGAGTTGCTGGCGGGAGATGAGTTCGGCAGACATAATGATACGCACAATTGTATGACATATCTGAATCAGACCTTTACTGCTAGACCTGACATACATGACACACCTTTAGAGAATGTGGATGTAACTTTTTATACGGATGGGAGTTGTCATAGACAAACAGACACAGGTGAGTTATGTACAGGTTATGCTGTTGTAAATGACACAGACATCATGGAAGCTAAACCTCTCGGTCCTCCTCACTCGGCCCAGGTGGCAGAGTTAGTAGCACTGACTAGAGCATGTGAACTGGCAGCAGGCAAATCTGCTAACATTTACACTGATTCGAGGTACGCGTTCGGGGTAGTGCATGATTTTGGGGCTCTATGGCGTCTGAGAAATTTTATGACAGCAGCAGGCACACCAGTTGCACACTCCCGGCACATAAAACATCTCTTAGAAGCAATCCAACTGCCCAAGGCAGTGGCAGTAATTAAATGTAAAGCCCACACATGTGAGGATGACCCGGTGTCACTGGGCAACAACAGAGCCGATGAAGCTGCAAAATGAACAGCAGGATTAAAAATGTTTTCTCCAACTGAAACAATTATGTCATTCCAAACCGTTGACATGCTAAAATTAATTGAGATGCAAAATTTGTCTTCAAATCAGGAAAAATCCATTTGGAAGTCCAAGGGGTGTGGGCAAGAGTCCTCTGGGCTCTGGAGGGACGGACATGGTAAACCAGTAGCCCCCAAGGCATATTACCCCAGCATGGCTGAGGCAGCACACGGTCTGACTCACCTGGGTAAACAGGATATGTGCAAGTTGGTGAGGGCATACTGGTGCGCACCAGGTTTTTCTTCACAAGCAGAGAAGATAGCAATGTCCTGTCTGACCTGCTTGAGAAAGAACATAGGGAAAGCGATCCCTACCGAACCGTCCCACATTCCACCGACTGATGGACCTTTCCAGGTGATACAAATTGATTTAATCCAATTACCACCCTGCAGGAACCTTAAGTATGTACTAGTGTGCACAGATGTATTTTCTAACTGGGTTGAGGCCTACCCAGCGGCCACTAATACTGCTGCATTTACTGCCAAGAAAATAGTTCAGGAATTTGTATGCAGGTATGGTATCCCTAGAATCATCGAGAGTGATAGGGGTACCCATTTCACAGGTGATGTTTTCCAAAATATGTGTAAGCTAATGGGTATTAATAGCCGACTTCACACCCCCTACCGACCGCAAGCCAGTGCCAAGGTAGAGAGGATGAACGGGACTATTAAAAATAAGCTAAGTAAAATCATGGCAGAGACTGGACTAGGATGGCCAGAAGCATTACCCTTGGTCCTACATAGCATAAGGACCACTCCTAGACCTCCTCTGAATCTGTCCCCATTTGAAATATTGTTCGGTAGACAACCTCATTTGATTATAAGTCCACAGGAAGATCTAAAGGGTAACAACGAGGTAACTGTAAAGTATCTTATATCAATGAGTAGGCAGTTAAAGCAACAGCAGCAGAAACTGAAATTGTTGTCTAATGATATGCCTGAAACTAACGGTCATGATGTTGAACCAGGAGAATATGTAATGATCAGAAATTTCTTGCGTTCAGGTTGTTTGACTGACCGGTGGGAAGGTCCATACCAGGTGCTGCTGACGAGTACTACATCTTTGAAGGTGGCCGAGAGAGATACTTGGGTCCATTCGACTCACTGCAAAAGGTCAATCAACTGGTGGAGAAACAAGTCGGAGACAAGGCTGATAGTGTGGACCTGTCACTCGCGAGCTTGTTTCGGGAGGATTGAAAAGGTCGTAGTGAGATACCTGAACCGAGAGAAATTTTGCAGGACTTGTTGTTAAGATGGACAGGCCTGCTGTGTTCATTTTCATATTCTCTTTTAGAGTGTTCACCATCCTGGTCAGTCCAGGGATATCCAGTGTCTGTGATGGGGGACCGATTGAGGAAACGGGAGCTGATGGCAGTGCCGATGGAGTGCAGACAGGAGGAGTGCAATGCCAATCAGGGGAGTGTCTTTCCAATCTTAGTACTGTTATTGTTAAAAGAGCTATCATTCCGGATACTCGGGGAAGGTGTGGAGGGTTATCGTCTGAGGATTCCTGTATTTGTTAGCTTTGTGGGTCCCTAGTTGATGAGAACTGTATCCGACGGTGCCAACCAAAATATAATCCGTACTGGGGAGGATATCCTTTAGAGGATTATCATAGCATGGTAGGCAAAGTTTTAAATCAAACTGATTGCTGGGTGTGTTCACATGTGCCCCAGGGACAGCATAAAGTAGGGTTGGTGCCATTTCCACTGAATACCACGGAAATTTTAGAATTGCAAAAAGGGAAAACATTGGATGGAAAATTCCTCTCATCCAAACCACCTCATTTCAAACTCTATCAATTCCAAGTAGATAGATCACTTTTGTGTTTGAACATAACCAACCCCAATAAACCCGGAGGTTGGGAAGTGACGGGGAATAATCAGACAATGACCTTCTCACAAAGAGCTGATAATGAGTCCATAAACTATGATCTGCTACGCTCAATTAAATCAAGTGGGAAATATTTTAGGTACCGGTATACATTGAGTTCCACCAAAGAAATGATTGGTAAAGTACCAGATGGTTATTGTGCTAAAATAATACAACCAGAAACTTGCATATACCAGATGGAAGAGCCTGAGATAGGATTGTTTGTAAGAGAAATGTGTTTAATGATAATGATGCATACCATTCCTTATGTTCTCCCTGATAATGTATATTTTATATGTGGAAGAAAAGCGTATAAATGGCTCTCCCCGAGTTCCGATGGTTTGTGTTACCTGGGAAGAGTAGTCCCAGAAGTTATGACCCTCACACATGTTGAAATGCTGAGTATACATAAAAACACACCGTCACCATATCTTCACACTCAATATGAACACAGAGGCAAGAGAAATATGATACCTGGTGATATGCATAAAGCCGCTCAGTTAATCAGTGAGACAACTGGCTTCCAAGTTTTAGTCGCCCTGGATCCCACCAGAATTGCGAGGGGTACATTAAATTTTAGATATATCCAAGAACTTGCTAAATTAATAGATAATATCACCGAGATGTACGATGACACATTCAGGTACACAGGGAGAGAATTGCAAGCGTACAAGAAAGAACTGGTGCAACACAGGCTAGTGTTGAATTATTTAACAGCTGTTACTGGAGGGTATTGCATAACATTGGCCACCCAATTTGGAGTAAAATGTTGCACCTATGTCACCAATGATACCAGCGACCCTAAGGAGGTGATAGACCAGAAGATGGATGAAATTCTGCAGCTAAAGTGGGAATTTCGCAAGAACCATAACGCTTCAGTGGCTGAAGTAGGGGAAAAGATAGAAGGATGGGTGTCATGGCTGAACCCAGTGAAATGGTTCTCGGGTCTAGGGGAATGGGTCCAGGAAGTGATCGCCAGCATAGGCAAATTCTTGATCCTTATACTGATTGTCATCATAGTAATTGGCATATGCGTCCGGTGTGTTCCTATTGTGTTGAAGTGTGGAAAATGTAAAAACAGGGTGAAACGAAGGAATGAAACTATGATGGTGGTTAGAAATGATAATATGTATACCGAGGTAAATCAGAACTGCATTACAACCCTGAGCTAGGAAGTACCATCATTTAAATGTATAATAGTTAGACATGCATAGAAGATATTATTGAAATGTTATTTATAGAACACCCAGAAAATGTAAAGTCTCAAATTCCCCTTCAAGACTGCTGTTATAAGACTGGTGCATTCCAACACCTGTCACATGATCTCCCAAGATCCGCGGTGTGCGTATAATAGTAGTTTTATGTCCCTACCCAGAGACACATTATTGATGGATTAAGAAACACCTTGTGCCATCCCATAATAACACAAAATAATATATAAATGTAAGGCTAAATTAAATCCTAATAGCAGATTGTGATAGCATGTTGTTTGCTATCAAAGGGTGGACTGTCGAAGCTGAATAATTGGCTGAGACAAGTTCAGTTTAAAATGTAATCGCGACGACGCCATTTTGCGACTGGCCTCAAGACACCATCTTGTGAATGGCAGCAAGACTCCATTTTAGAAAAGAAAGCTTACACAAGCGCCATTTTGTCAAAAATACATAGTACACAATCCACAGTGCAAAATTGCTAAAAGTAGCAATTTTGCTACTCACAACGCAAAGTTGCTAAAAAGTAGCACGAACAGCTTTTTCACAATCTTCCCCAAACACCTACCGATGGTGTTTAGCAGACATAAAATAACTTTCCAACACATTAAAATCATCACAGACTTCTATTTGAAAAGTAGCAAAGTTGCTAAAAAGTAGCACGAACAGCTTTTTCACAATCTTCCCCAAACACCTACCGACGGTGTTTAGCAGACATAAAATAACTTTGCAACACATTAAAATCACCACAAACATATTTGAGCAGTAGCAAAGTAGTGGTGTTTTCCCCTGCATTCACATTAACACATACGCAATGTAGCAAAAAGTAGTCAATTAGTGGTGTTTTCCCTGCACTTCATGTTAAACATAGGACAACGCAAAATAGCTATTTAGACGCACAGCCAGCTTTTTAGTGATCTTTCCCAAACCCATACTGGCATGCTCACACACATACACAGAAGCCTTTCCAACGTAGTGCTGGTCGCTAAGTGCCCCACAGACCCTCAAACGCACAACACAATTTAATGTCATTTCTCCCCGCATACACATTTAAAAGCAATGGTCCCGCAGCACAAAAGGAATGATTATTATTTGGTTTAATCGCAATGTCAGCATATAAAGAAATTAATGTTTTCTGTAACTATGGTTTAGTAAATGGCAAGTGAACCGTGATTGGTGCCGTACTGATCTACTCTGTTCCCACAGCGTTCTGGTGGCATCGGTGAGAAGACCAGAACATGCGGCTATGAAATATGAATGATAGAGAGAATAACTCCTTGAAATGTTGTATGCCATAGTTTAGACTAGATTTATTATGCAGCGGGAAAGTGGACACAATCAGGCTGTTAGAGGCTGGGTTGAGTCTTTGCACTGACCTATGAATTGTACCGTAACGGAAGAAGCAAGAAGAGGAACCAATGAGAACCTGCCAATGTATTCTATTGTATTGCTTATCCCAGTACGGGTATATATGTGAGTGCTATGAAACGAGATGCCAGTCTGCGGTGTTCCTGTTATGCTGTTTCGACGAAGGTTTCATTACTGATGCCGGTATCTGGTCCCAGAGCGCACGCATATGTATTGACTGTACCTTATGACCTAATAACTGTACAATTTATTTTGCGCTCATTGTTAGCTCATAGCGTGGTAACATCTGTACTTTTACCTGAATAATAATCTTTAGCGCGTTGGACCGCTATTCCACTGTCTTAGAGTTTTATTAATGGTATAATTAAACACAGCGTTAATTAGTGACACCTTATGGTTTTAGGAGGTATAGGCAAGTTTTGTCTTAGAGGTTCTAGGCAGGTGAATCTTAGAGGTTTATAGGCAGGAATGTACTAAAGGTTCATTGTACGATTCAATAGTGTGATACCCCGTAGAGGTGAGGATACAGATGGTGTGGTGCGGGTGCAAGCTGGAGTTACCTCTGTGGAACAAATTTCTGTCTTCTTCCTTCAGCAGCAACTCCAAATTCAGACCATGCCCCAGCAGAGAGGAAAGGGTTCCCCAACCAGATAGAGACAGACAAAACTTATGCAAAACCAACTAGATTTATTTATAGTAACCCAAATTACTGAAAAGGGTCACTGCTATAGAATAATAGGTTTGGAGCAAATATTTAAGAAACACAAAATACTTCATAATAACACTTGCTATTACTGTTTTCCTAAATGTAATATAACACCACTGAGTTTTGCAGCTATTTCAAGAATATACAAAAATAATAATATTACTTTAAGAGACTGTAACCTAGTATGGTGGACCTGATCTTGATAGCCTGAGTTACGGTTAATTCTCTTTGCACTCTTTGGGGCCCTAAAAGGGTATATGCAACTGAGGGTCAAAGAGCAATGTTGCAGCATCACGCTCTGGCTAAGATGATTCTCCGTCACGAGATTGGAAGACATGGACCCAGGTTGAGGAGGGAACAGGAGGCGAGGGGCCTGGATTAGTGTCTTCCTCATCCTCATGGCAAGACCTGACCAAAGGCGTGGAGTCTAACCTACTGGGAGGTGTTTACCAGTGACCCCTATGTCAGAAGTCGGTCTGCTGGTTCACCACGGAGGGTCTGGACAGTCGTGCTCTGCCTAAGTTCTAGTGCACGTTGCGCCATGACTGCCGTCCCTGGAGTCATGAGCAGCATCTGTCAGAGATGGTCAGGGATCAGAGAACAATGCTTAGTCCGTGCTCTGCATTATTTACCTGCACTTGTCCTCACTGCATGCCTCTTCTCTACGTTCTCAGCGCTGGCTTCTCCAGTCCATGGGCGTGGCCATCTTGCTTTGGTCACCTGTTCCTGCACCTGCCAATCCTGCTCAGCTCTGGGGCCAGCTGAGTGAACTGTCCAACCAGCAACAGGCACTAGGTATATAAATCCTTCCTGGACTCCCAGTCTGTGTCTGCACAACATCTCCTAAGGTTTACCTTTTGGCTCCGGCAAGATCCACGGTTATCCCAGTCTAAGTACTCCATTGTTGATTATTTACTGAACTTGGTTCAGTACTGCATTACTAGCTCCCAAGTCATCATTAAACTGAGCATAGCTCAGCACCGTGTTCCAAGAACTTTTGCTATCTTCTGATTGAGTCAGACTCAGTAGCACTCTGCCTATTATCTGGTGTCAACTCTCAACTCAGTGTTCCAGCATACAGTCTTCAGTCTCTGCTATCATATACAGATGTACGTCTCCTACGTTTACCTACTGGAATACTTGCAGTACTCCTGACTACGGATACCTGCTGTTCTTCCTTGTGTACATTTCTATCTCCGGGACTAGTACTCAGTTATTACCAATACCTCCAGTACCTCCTATCATTTGTTGTCATCATTAAAGTCCAATTATTCATTCTGATCATCTCGTGTCAAGTTCCAGCTTCTATACAGCCTGCCTTTGTTTGTCGTTCCTATGACCAGTTCTCCTAGCTTTATGCCGTCCTATGAGGAAAACATATCTCAGACCTCCTCAGTTTGTGCTGCCAGTATCTCAGTCAGCTAAGCCTGTTCCTTCACGGGAGGCTAATTTCCCTAGAGTCGTGACACCCTCGAAGCGGGATTTGGCTTAAACTGCACCCAGTAGGCAGGTCGCAGCCCTTTGGTCAGGTATGTGGCACAAGTGGGAAAGAATGAAAGAGCACTACCACAGGGCAAGCACAGGAGAAAGATATTGGAGGATTGTACTAAAGTCATGTACAGAGAACAGACTTAGTGGTTTCAGTCGCAATGCTGGCACAGGAGATGGTGCTTGGATAACGCACTGAGGGCCTGATTGAGACCCGCTCGCTAGCAAGCGGCCACTCGTTGCAGACAATGTTCGCCAATGTGCGTATACGTGTAGTTCTCAGTGCGCATGCGCAAACTAGTACGAGCGATTGGAATGTGCTCGCTCGCCCTGCCATGACAGCCCAGTGGAATGAGTGACAGGAGAGGCCGTTTGTGGGTGGTAACAGAGGCAGGGCAGCAGTAACGGAGGAGTGGAGTTGCGGATGCAGGCGTGCCAGAGTGTTTCAACGCTGTTTCAGAGGCGTGCATAATTAACAGGCAGCGTAATAGCACACGTCACCTGGTTGATTTTTACACTGAACTGCAAGTCAACCGCAAGCACTGTGGTCAGCTCTGATGGTACCCGATGCTTGTATATGCTTCCTGGAGATGACGTACGCAGGTGGGCGGCTAAAGACAGGCTGGTTGGTGTCTATAAACACAAAGTGATCGCTCGCCAAAACATAGTGGGCGTGCTTAGGTCTTGCTTTGCGAGCGGATGCCTTGATGTCACTTAGCTGAATTTCCATAAGCTGGGAGCGAGCGGCCGCATCTAGTGAGCGGGTCTAAATCAGGTCCTGAGTACGCAATCGATGGCTTCAGACGCAGAGTTATCACTGGAGAATATTTAGGAGATGGTACTTGGATAATGCACTAAGGGCCTGATTCAGAGCCGGATGCTATTTGCGCTCGCTCGTTCAGAAAAAGGGGCCGGCTATTTAAATTGAGCGCTCACTCTTTGCGGTCTATTGACGCCTCTATGTCTGAGCGAGCGAACGAAACATGCGCTCGCTATTTTGAGAAGACGCCCCCCTGGCCGCTCGCATCATACGTCATCTCCACTATTTATTAGATTAATCGAGTACATCGAAAGGCGTCTGAACTGCTCGCAGTGCTTGTGGTAGGATTTTCCTACCGCAATCATGCGAACAGTTCAGGCTAAGAGACAACCAAGTGACGTGGCCGATGATGCTGCTTTGTTAATTATGCACACCCTTAAAACGCCCGTTTTGACCATTTGGCACGCCTGCGTTCGGATCTCCACTCCCCGTTTTCAAGCACCTTCCCCTGTTACCACCCACAAACGCCTCATCCTGTCACTCAAATTAGCAGGCACTCACTATTTTGCGAACACACGATTTCCGACCGCACTGACTGGATGGCGCATGCGCATTACGACCCATACGCATGTGCAGATGTGCAAACATCGCTCGGAGCGAATGAGCGGCCGCTTACGAGCGGCTCTGAATCGGGCCCTAAGTACACACACTGTGACTTCAGACGTAGAACTGGCACAGGAGAAAGGTATAATGAGCAGGTGCTTGGATGACGTACTAAGTGCACACACTGTGGCTTTAGATGCAGAACTGACACAGGAGAATGGTATTATGAGATGGTACTTGAATGATAAACTCAGTACACACACTGTGGCCTCAGACACAGCACAGGAGAATGGTATCACGAGATGGTACTTGAATGATGAACTCGGAACACAGGCTGAGGATTCAGCTGCGGAGCTAGCACAGCAGATGACTCTTAATAGATGTACTCAGAAGATATTCTGAGTACACACACCGTGGAAAACACTAGGAACAAGTCACTAGAATTAATGGAGCTTGGAATCTGGACAGCTGCAACAGCAAGTTAACATTGGAAGTAACAATGTTGTACAGGCAACTTCCTGTTGTCCAGAGACCGGTTATATACCCCAAGGTAGTAGTCCATTGGAGGACACTGTCAGTTGACCGCAACTAACGCTACCATTGGGTAAAGGGTTAGTCAGGTGAAAACAGACTGTCATGGCTGCGTCCATGACGGTAACTGCAGAAACCACAGAACGGAGCAAGCACATGGATTTCCTAGCAGACCCCAGGTATAATCCTCAGCGCGTCACTTGCCGCTGCACCTGGCATCTGACCGCTCTAAAGATCAGGGGAAGCCGGCGCTGAGGTGAGTAACGGCCGATCCTAGGCCGCAACCTGACACAATGTCTCTATATCAAACATAAACCTGTGTAGAAAAATGGGTTTCTCTCACCAAATCAGATGACTTAAATCACGATGCTGCTTTCCTTCCAGAAAGTAGGCAGAGCAAACAATGGAATAGGATTATCAGCTGGGCTTTCTATGTGGCACCAGAGGTCCCAGCCACTCTAGGTTGCAACTTGTCTTCAGAGAGTCTGTGTTTATTCTAAGTAAAGCTCTCTCTAAAACACTCTTGCTGTTTTCTGCTTGTCTCTGGGCGGGATGTATCCAGCATCATATTTTGAATGCAATACATCCCACCACTTACTACATACAGTATATAGCTACATTGATTAATGCTGTTTGCATGTACAGTGTGTTTCATTTGCAATTGGCCAAAGTTTTAATTATAACTTTTAAAGTAATTGATGTAATTTAGTGAAATTTGACACAGCACCACTTTGTGCATGTGTGTTACGTGTCGATATGAACCGGTACACAGCTGAACAACGTGTATTTATTGTCCAGACGTACTGGAAAACGGAGTTGATAAAGATTCATATTGGCACGTTACACACAGACACGATGAATGTGGGCGCCTCAGTACAGAGCACCACTATCAGGAGCAGGAATACCTACTGACTAGCCGTGGTGGCTCCAGAGGTGGGGCTGTAGCACAGTCCAAAATTCAAATAGGGGAACCACACCAACTGCCATACTCACTGGTTACATCCTCACTGGTTATATCCTCACTGGCAGTTAGTGTGGCTCCCCTATTTGAATTTTGGACTGCACTGCTGACCAGGGTGGTGAACAGCTGGCCTTCACTTCGCGCACCTGGCCTGGATGCTAATGGCGAACACTTGCTACGACTTCTTCATGTTTCTCATAGACCAAGGTATGTCTGTGTCACATTTCACTAAATTACATCAATTACTTTAAAAGTTATGCACAAAACTTTGGGGCCAATAGCGAGTGAGACACCCTGTACAATTGCGTTTAAAACCACAAAGGACAGCTTACCTTTACAGTATGAGGACTGCCATGTTGATGACCCGGGAGTCCTTCTGCGCATGTCCGGCCATCGGCCTGCACATACGCTAGCCGCGGGGGACCCTGGGAGAGACCCTATTTGATCCCACCCTCTCTCAAAGCTCTGCTCAATGGTGTATTCCAGTCTTGCTCTCACAATAGCTCCAAACGTCACTAATCCAACTGCCTTTTTTAATCACCTTTATTTAAAGTGGCACTAGCCTCTACAACCTTTAATAACATGGCAACTGTGGGGTATTAGTATCACACATGTACACTTAGGTGTTATGCTAAGCAGCAGCTGCCGTCATGCTCACACCCTCTGACCACTGTTTGCCACTGGCCTTGGCCTGTTATCTGTACCTTGCTCTTGACTGCTGCATGCCCCTTACTTCCTATGTGTTCCTTTTTGTGTACCATACCTGTTTACACAGTGAAATAGGATGTAGGTGCACTTTACAAACATTACTATACAAAATGATAATAAATGTTGCATCAAATAAGAGAGAGATTTTTTTACATAATTTTGGCCAATTATTACACCCCCCCAAGCCAGCCCAACCAAACCACCCCAAGGTACCATACTAGTGAAAGAAAGCAAGTGAAGTGGTAAAGTGTATTAGTGGTAAAGCGTAATAGTGGTAAAGTGTATTAGTGGTAAACCGTATTAGTTTTAAAGCGTATTAGTGGTAAAGTGTATTAGTGGTAAAGTGTATTAGTGGTAAAGCGTAATAGTGGTAAAATGTATTAGTGGTAAAGCGTAATAGTGGTAAAGTGTATTAGTGGTAAACCGTATTAGTTTTAAAGCGTATTAGTGGTAAAGTGTATTAGTGGTAAAGTGTATTAGTGGTAAAGCGTATTAGTGGTAAAGTGTATTAGTGGTAAAGTGTATTACTGGTAAAGCGTAATAGTGGTAAACCGTATTAGTTTTAAAGCTTATTAGTGGAAAAGCGTATTAGTGGTAAAGCATAATAGTGGTAAAGCATAATAGTGGTAAAGTGTATTGGTGGTAAAGCGTATTGGTGGTAAAGTGTATTGGTGGTAAAGCGTATTAGTGGTAAAGTGTATTAGTGGTAAAGCGTATTAGTGGTAAAAGGTATTAGTGGTAAAGCGTAATAGTGGTAAAGTGTATTAGTGGTAAAGCGTATTAGTGGTAAAGTGTATTAGTGATAAAGCGTAATAGTGGTAAAGCGTAATAGTGGTAAACCGTATTAGTTTTAAAGCGTATTAGTGGTAAAGCGTATTAGTGGTAAAGCATAATAGTGGTAAAGCGTATTAGTGGTAAAGTGTATTAGTGGTAAAGCGTATTAGTGGTAAAGTGTATTGGTGGTAAAGTGTATTAGTGGTAAAGCGTATTAGTGGTAAAGTGTATTAGTGGTAAAGCGAATTAGTGGTAAAGTGTATTGGTGGTAAAGGGTATTAGTGGTAAAGCGTATTAGTGGTAAAGTGTATTAGTGGTAAAGCGTATTAGTGGTAAAGTTTATTAGTGGTAAAGTGTACACTTGAAGAGCTGTTTTTTCCACATTTTAAAGAATGTGCACCTGCCATAGGGCTGGTGCAAGTTACAATGGTGCATGGCCGCGTCAGTCGGTTGCCGGCCACCCGTGGTGAGAGGAGGGGGCCCGTGAGGGGGCGCGTGACGGGGGATGCACACAGGCCACCTCCTCTCTAAAGACGCCCCTGGACAGGTTGCCCTGCTCTCTAAGGAGTCTGGGAGAACTCTACAAAAATGAGGAGTCTCACAGACATTCCGGGAGACTAACCAAGTAGAATGAGCTAGATTCAATTACACGCTAGCTGCCGCCAACACGGCTTCTTGCAGCTTTGCAGGACCTCTCTCTCTAGCTGATTTCTGCCCTCAGCTTATAGAGGTGTGAGCAGAAATCAAGCAATAGATTGGTGCTGTGCACAACTTATAATGTGATAAACATATGTAATTTATGTGTTGTGATTATATCATTCTATCATACCAACACCATTGTTTTTCACATTATGGGGGGGAATTCAACTGTTGTTTGGGCGCCCGCCACTAGTTGGTTCCTGCCAGCAGCAATTCAGTTGTTCTGCTGTTTGGGCGCGAGCATTGCCGGCACCATAATTTAACCTCCCGAGGTGCCCAAACTGCACTTTTTTCATTGCAGGCAGCACTTTAGATGGATATACGCGGCTAAACCTATTATACACAGCTAAACCAGGTACTTATGGGCATGACAAGTGCAATAATAAATGGGCGCATAGAACAATTGAATTGCTCTGTCAGGCTCCCATTAATTAGTGCAGGTGCCCAAACAATTGAATTCCCCCCCCCCTAATAAGCGCAGCACCACTCTATTGCTTGTATCACCTATGAAAGTGGGCGTGTACTGCTACATCTGAGAGACGTGTCATAAAATTGATTTATATCCAAATGTTAACGAGCCCCAAAGCAGTTATTAAGATCTACTTGTTGATGAAAACACACTGATACTTTTCAAAAAATGCATGTAGTCATAGTCACTGTGCCGTAAAACCAATGCAGGGAAATGATACTAATGATCCCATTTGAATGTATATATCCTTGCTTTTTTGTGTGTATATAACATCTTCATAACGGGGGTAAGGTGCAATCAGGGAGATTGTTAGACTCTTCAGGGAGTCAGGGAGATTGCTACAATTTCAGGGAGCCTCCCTGCAGGGCCGGATTAAGGGCAGGGCGACAGGGGCGGTCGGCCTGGGGCCCCCACACATAGGGGGCCCCCACACACTGCCCCATCCCCATAATAAACAATTTTTAAAATTCTTTTAATGGTGCCGAGGCCCGCAATTAGGCCCCACCCCTCCCGCGAATTGGCTCCGCCCCCTTTTCAAACTGACCGGGCTACCTCCTTTATCGGCTCCTCTGCTCCTGTCCTTTCTTCTCCGCGAACACACAAGGTGGCCGGAGCCCGGGATCTGCTTCCTCTGCTCTGTCAGTGGACGCAGTGAGCACCATGGAGGGAGCACAAGCAGTACACTGCATGGAAGGTAGGGGGGTGCCTGGGTGCTGGTAGTGTAGGATGGGTGTGTTTTTAGTGTAGTTAGGGAGGTGTCTGTGTTTTTAGTGCAGTAGGGGGGTGTCTGTGCGTTTTTAGTGTAGTTGGGGGGTGTCTGTGTTTTTAGTGCAGTAGGGGGGTGTCTGTGCGTTTTTAGTGTAGTTGGGGGGGTGTCTGTGTTTTTAGTGTAGTGGGGGGGTGTCTGTGTTTTTAGTGTAGGAGGTGGTGTCTGACTGCTGGTAGTGTACTAGGGGGTGACTGGGTGCTGGTAGTGTAGTAGGGGGGTGTCTGTGTGTATTTAGTGTAGGAGGGGGGTGTCTGAGTGCTGGTAGTGTAGTAGGGGGGTGTCTGTGCATTTTTAGTGTAGTTGGGGGGTGTCTGTGTTTTTAGTGCAGTAGGGGGGTGTCTGTGCGTTTTTAGTGTAGTTGGGGGGGTGTCTGTGTTTTTAGTGTAGTGGGGGGGTGTCTGTGTTTTTAGTGTAGGAGGTGGTGTCTGACTGCTGGTAGTGTACTAGGGGGTGACTGGGTGCTGGTAGTGTAGTAGGGGGGTGTCTGTGTGTATTTAGTGTAGGAGGGGGGTGTCTGAGTGCTGGTAGTGTAGTAGGGGGGTGTCTGTGTGTTTTTAGTGTAGGAGGGCGTGTCTGGTTGCTGGTAGTGTAGTAGAGGGGTGTCTGTGTGTATTTAGTGTAGGAGGGGGGTGTCTGAGTGCTGGTAGTGTAGTAGGGGGTGTCTGGGTGCTGGTAGTGTAGTGGGGGGTGTGTCTGTATGTTTTTAGTGTAGGAGGGGGTGTCTGAGTGCTGGTAGTGTAGTAGGGGGTGTCTGGGTGCTGGTAGTGTAGTGGGGGGGTGTCTGTGTGTTTTTACTGTAGGAGGGGGTGTCTGGGTGCTGGTAGTGTAGTAGAGGGTGTCTGGGTGCTGTTAGAGTATGAGCGGGATGTCTGTGTTTTTAGTGTAGGAGAGGCGTGTCTGGGTGTTGGTAGTGTAGTAGGGGGTGTCTGTGTGTTTTTAGTGTAGGAGGGGGTGTTTGAGTGCTGGTAGTGTAGTAGGGGGTGTCTGGGTGCTGGTAGTGTAGTAGGGGGTGTCTGGGTGCTGGTAGTGTAGTGGGGGGTGTCTGTGTGTTTTTAGTGTAGGAGGGGGTGTTTGAGTGCTGGTAGTGTAGTAGGGGGTGTCTGGGTGCTGGTAGTGTAGGAGAGGCGTGTCTGGGTGTTGGTAGTGTAGTAGGGGGTGTCTGGGTGCTGGTAGTGTAGTGGGGGGTGTCTGTGTGTTTTTAGTGTAGGAGGGGGTGTTTGAGTGCTGGTAGTGTAGTAGGGGGTGTCTGGGTGCTGGTAGTGTAGTAGGGGGGTGTCTGTGTGTATTTAGTGTAGGAGGGGGTGTCTGAGTGCTGGTAGTGTAGTAGGGGGTGTCTGGGTGCTGGTAGTGCAGTGGGGGGGGGGTGTCTGTGTGTTTTTAGTGTAGGAGGGGGTGTCTGGGTGCTGGTAGTGTAGTAGAGGGTGTCTGGGTGCTGTTAGTGTAGTAGGGGGATGTCTGTGTTTTTAGTGTAGGAGAGGCGTGTCTGGGTGTTGGTAGTGTAGTAGGGGGGTGTCTGGGTGTTGGTAGTATAGTAGGGGGCGGTCTGTGTGTTTTTAGTGTAGGAGTGTTTTTATGTGTGTTAAAATATATATATGCGTGTGTGTGCATTATATATATATATATATATATATATACGTATATTTATATATATATATATATATATATATATATATATAGCCATCACTCTGGCACTCACGGGTTCCACAGGTAACTGAGCCGGGTGCCCTCCACAGTCGGCCTCTAACAGCAGGGCAAACTGAACATATTGAACGCAGGGCGGCACTCCGTAATAAACATGTCCAAAAACAGAAGGTAGTTTTGCAACGTTTCAGCGCTTTATTCCGCGCTTTCGTCAAGCATACAAGACAAACGTGTCTTGTATGCTTGACGAAAGCGCGGAATAAAGCGCTGAAACGTTGCAAAACTACCTTCTGTTTTTGGACATGTTTATTACGGAGTGCCGCCCTGCGTTCAATATATATATATGCAAATGGGTATGTGTTGATTGGAATTTGAGTTGCTGGCACCAGGGTACTTTTAACTCTATCTAAGGGAGTGCCGACCTAACGGAACTTGTTTTATATATATATATATATATATATATATATATATATATTATGATTTTCAACTTTTATTGATAGGGCCCCCCACATGTTTGTTGCCCAGGGGCCCCCACAGACCTTAATCCGGCCCTGCCTCCCTGACAATCAGGGAGAGTTGGCAATTATGGCTTTTATTCAAAGATAACTTAGTGAGTATTCACAAACTCATCATCAGGGTACTGTTATCATATTTTATTTTTCTCATGCATAATTATTCATTAGTGCCTTGACTTATACACTTTTGACTAATTGAGCAGAAATCAGGCTACTGTAATTGCGCTTATGAGCGCAATACAAGCTGCAGCAGGCATGGAATTGCCCTCTGTCTGTGGCTTTCAGCTTGTCACCATTCCCTTTCCTAGGTCTTGATAATGCTCAGCCTGATGGAGACCTGCCATGAGTAGCACAATCAGTCGACAGATCAGCTCTCTCAGCTCCTGCTGCTGTGAGCATTCTAATGAGCTGATTGTTCTGTCTTCACTTATTGCAAAGCTGGGGGGTTCCAGATGAGCAGGGGATGCAGACTGAACACAATAAGATGATCAGATACGAGTCACATGAACCTTAAAAAACTAGGACAAATCAACTCTGTTTAAGGGTTGCTAAGCAACAATACAGAACTACATGTTAGATAACAATGTGAAGTAAGTAAACACAAACCTTTATTATCCACAAACTGTTTTACTACTTATAACAGGCTGCACATAACTATACCATCTGGGCACTTAGATAATATATAAAATATTGATAATTCAGATCTATTACTTTTCTCTACTTTACTTCATTATTTTAGATATCAAAACCTGCTAATGTTGGTTTGAAATGAATACACTAACTAACTTTTCTTATCTTGCAGACACACATTAGAAACTTGCTTCATTAAAATTTCAAAAGTTGAATCTCCAGGAAGAGAAGAACATAAGAATTATATTAGTTGCATTAGCATTGGAGATTAAATTAATTAGGTATTGTGCAAATATTTTTGGAACTACATTTTATGCTTTGTATTGTGGATGTTTGTTTGTTTGTTTGTTAATTACTATGGGAAAGTACATTTCTTTTTATAATAATCAATGAGGCGGAGATTACAGGAATCATAATGTATAAATGAAAACAGAGAAATTAATTCTCAGTGGAATTTTGTTAATATAATAGTAGGTTGTCACTTGGCAGCTTTGAATAAAAGAACTTGTTTTGTACTGGCCGCAGTAAGCAAATGTACACTAAGCTTTGAAATCTACATTTTTGGGGCCCTGAAGCTCGAACTGTTATGGGGGCCCCTTTACAACCAGCAACAATAGGGCAACATACAACAAGGTCCAAAGGGCCTTGCTGCCCTTGCAAGGACATTGAGGCCCACATGGTGGACATGTAGTAATCCCCCAGAGAGTGAGAGACTGTAGAGAGAGAGAGAGAGAGAGAAAGAGATAGAAACCCCCCCAGAGAGTGAGAGACTGTAGATAGATGTAGAAACCCCCCAGAGAGTGATAGACTGTATATAGATAGATAGATGTAGAAATTGATCGACCAATATATCTGTCAGTGTGTACCCAGCTTTAGATGCCATCAGGCCCTCTGTGGCCTAGTTGCCAACAGTAGATTGTAAGAATGATTTCAAAAATTAAAAAATAATAATAACATGTTAACAATAAAGGTCATACATTAATAATCTTACCCCCAAGTTCGGATCTTAGAACGTGGCAAAACATAATCTTTCATGGACATCTGTGTCGAAATGTCCGCAAAAGATGGCGTCCGAACTTGGCGGGAAGATTCGAGCCAAAACCAAACCACTCATCTCTACTATAAATCTGACAGTACTGCTCAATAGCACATAGAATCAGAATACAGTGTGAAGCGGTCATATTAGGACACATATAGTAAAATATGTAATTAATAGAATTACATGTTTCAGCTGATTATGATTGTTTTAGCTTTTTATGCTGGAAATCTTCCAGTGTACTCACTAGCACCTAAATATAATTTCCTGTTATGTTTCCTGCACAAGCAGCACAATCAGACACGGATGCTACCTGCAGCAGAACTATAAAAGTCAAGAGGTTAAAATTGATTTATTGCACCAGTTTCAACATAAAACCATTGTCAGGCATAAAATTGTACATCAAATTACCGTCCTTTCTTTATGAGCCTATAAATAGGGAAATAAAATAGGAATTGTTTTCGTAATTCAGGTCGGTTTATTTTTATGCACATAATTAATTATTTTTGCATACTATACAATAGCTGCAATTATATTCCATTTCGCAATTTTATATTACAATTATAAAAAAATGACTGGGCATAAATTAATATGTGGACAATAATATTAATATCCTGTTGTATTTCTTCATCACTAGACATTAGATGTTTATGTAATGTCATTTGGGTTAAGTATTATTATTATTATTATTATTATTTATTTATAGGGCACCACAAGGGGTCTGAAGTGTCTTACATGGTGCATATACAGACAGATAAAGTGCAAACATAACAAGAAAAATAGATGTAGAGTTTAAAGCAATGCAGGTCATAGGAGGCTACAAATCATAAAAACATTACTGCATATATAGTAAACATACCCACAAAAGCAGAGTCAGCTGCAGAACAAGAAGCGGGAGGAGAGGGTTAGGATTATGCTGTGGGAGGCAAGGGTTAGGGTTAGGCACTAAGGGGAGGGTAATGGTTAGGCTGAGGGAGGGGAGGTCAGGGTTAGGCACTAGGGGAAGGGGTGGGGTTAGGCTGAGGGAGAGGAGGTAAGGGTCTGGGTTAGGCACTAGGGGGAGGGTTAGAGTTAGGCTCAGGAAAGGGAGGGTTAGGGATAGGCACTAGGAGTGTTAGGGTTAGGCACTAGTGGGAAGGTTAGGGTTAGGCTAAGGTAAAGGAGGGGTTTGGTTGGCTTAATTGCCTCACAACATATGGAAGAGGAAAGGGTTTGAATGAGGGACGAGGAGGACCTGTAGCATGTGCTGTGGTGTCAGGTAATTTAGACAAAGATTAGCACTGAATCCCTTTCAAACTAGGAGGACATTAAAATGTTTTGACTTAGCAAACAGAACCTCATGTACCTTTATGGGTGGGTGAGGGATGATTTGATAACGTTCAAGTGGGGGTCAGAACAGCATAGAGGGGGGCAGTATCTGATATGACAGACTTAAAGTGGAGGACAGGGCAGATACTGGTCTAATAACCTGGCATAGATAGACAGGCAGTAAGGCAGACAGACAGACAGACCCCTCTTTATGAAGCCAATTGTGCAGAAGAATGGGTTCATGTGTCCTCCAATCAGAGTTCAGCACATGCTCCTATAACTCCTGGTGCTCTTTCTCAAGAGCATGAATCACTAGAACAGGACAGTATGAAGGGGGCCCCTGTTCGTGACCTTCTTTTCTGGTTGGACAGATGAGCTGAGCCGGACACATGCCTTGAGTAGTAAGGGTTAACTTTCCGCTTTGCCAAGGCAGTCTTTAGGCTTTCATTTCCATAGTGGAAACTTTAAATAAATAAACAAATAAATAATACAAGGGTGGTTCAATAAGTAAGGTAACAAGACCTCGCACATGTGTAATGTTCTCTATTTCATTCTAATTTCCCACCAAGCCAGAGCAGGTAGACCACTTCTCCCCTTTACGGCAATTAAACTACGCCTCACATCAGTCCTATTTTTCCCAACTCAGTTGTAAGATGGCGGGGCTGACGAAAATATGGCCAAACATTGAGGAGTGTAGTGTGATCAGATTTCTGCATCTAAAGGGCACATCAGAAACTGAAATTCATCGCCAACTTGTCAGTGTATACGGTGATAACGTCATGTCATGGACACAGGTTTGGGTTTGGTGCACTGCCTTTGATAAATGCAGGACAAACCGTCAGGATGAGCAGCAATCCGGCTGGCCAAGCACGTCCACCACAGATGACAATTTCTGCACAATGAAGGTCTGATTCAGTAGGACAGATGCAATCGTGTTAGTTATATTGCTGGCGAACTAAGCATCTCAGTGGGTACTGTACACAACATTGTTCATGAGCAACTGGGGTACAGGAAAAAGTGTTCACACTGGGTATCGAAGCAACTCACAGAAGTTCACAAAACCAATAGGATGGGATTGTCTCTCATGCACTTGACACGGTACCATGAGGAGGAAGTTTGTTCCTGCAGTGCATTGTTACAGGCGATGAAATGTGGGTGATCATGTAACATCGGAGATGAAGCAAGCATCCATGATATAGAAACACACATCGTCCCCACTTTCAAAGAGATTCAAAACAACTCCATCAGCAAAGAAGGTCATGGTGACCATGTTTTGGGACCACAAGGCTGTGCTTTGTGTTTATTTCCTTACCAAGGGAGATACTGTGAATGCTGCCTGCTATGGTGACACATAGAGCTGGTTGCAGAGGGTAATTCGTCGAAAAAGACCAGGGTTGCAGGTAACAGGCAATGTACTGCTGCACAATAATGCCAGGCCACACTCAGCCACCTGTACACGTGAGTTGTTACGGCGCTACCATTAGGACCTGGTACCAAGTGATTTCCATCTCTTTGACCACTGAAGAAGCACCTGGGTGGAAGGAGATTCGCAACTGACGGTAAAGTTCAGCAAGCTATCATGTCCTACTGGGATAGATGCCTTGGTGTAACGTTGGAACAAATGCTGAGACAAGTTTGGAAACGATGTGGAAAAATAATCTGTACCAAGGCCATACTATTGATTATACGTATATGTACGAGTTGAATAAACAATGAGAGATTTGGTTACCTTATTTATTGACCCACTCTCATAATTTAAAAATATAGAAAATGCATTTCAAAACTTGTAAATATGTAAAAGCCTTTAAACATTTTAAAAAATGCTTTATTCAAAGAATAATGCATTTTTTTTTATAATTTTAATCTTTTAAAATTATTTAATCTTTTAAAATAGGTATTGTATGTTAAGTTTCAAATGTGAGTTACAAGGCTATATCACAGGGATTTATTAAAAGTCCCTTGCAGGGACATAGTTTGCGATAAAGCTCTGTCCCTGCGAATCCCCTCCGCAGACTTATCATTGTATTTTTTGTAAAAGACGGTGCCGTGCATGCGCGACCAATTTGCCTAACACTCCCTCCCCCGCGGCCCCCCCCCCCCACGATCAACTTCCCCTCTTACTGTCACTTACCTCCGGTAATCGCTGCTCTGTGATATCCTCCCCTGGGGCTCTGGGCAGCTGGTCTTCCATTCTGCACTGTGACCCCAGTCAGCTGTTCTATGCAGCATCTGACCAGGATCACAGTGCAGAAGCCGGGAGACCAGCTGTCCAGAGCCCCAGAGGACATCACGAGCACCGATCACCTTGGATGCTGGTAAGTGTGGTTTTTTTTGCAATGATCAGCTTGTGGTCTGTTTAGACCACAAAGCTTATCACTGGGACCTGGCTCTTGACTCTGCTCTACCTGTTAGAGCAGAATCGGGGGAAACCCTGGATAACACGATCTCCAAGTGGCGTTATTATCATAGGGCTTCCCCCAGTATTTTTTCACAATTTATTTTTAGTAACTTTGGCCAGATTACATTTCCCATTACAATTCATGGGAAATGTGATCTGCTTACTAAAAATATGTGATAGTTATGGTTTGGAGTAGAATTTTATGAATTCTACTCCAATTGGCCTTTAGTAAATTTATGTTAAACTAAAATAATGCGAAAAGGGTGTGAAAACGGAGTGCTCGTCGCTATCCGGGTCTCACGCATGCACACAACAGAGCCGGCTCCATCATGCGCATGCGCACTGGCCTACCATCGACCCGGTTGCGAGCGCACAGCGCTTGCGACCGGGTCTGAATCAGGCCCAGAGTTTGCAGACTTCCATAAGTGGAAATATATAACACATTTATGTGATACTTTGTTAGGGAAGCAAAAGGATTATTTTGCAAGAACTTTATGTGATAACGGCCTTGAAGGGTGCAGCCTGTCTTGAACATGCCTAGTAACAATCATTTCCCCTTACGCTCCCGTTTTTTTGGGCCAGGGCAATCACTGAGGAACCTGATGCAGATCAGGACCAGGTGAGCCTTGTCAGGCCTGCCCCTCACTGCACCATTGCTGTGACAGAACAACATTCAAAATGTCCAAAGCCTATTATTACTGCTCTGGGTCTTTCAGATGTATATACACTGTAGTGTCAGCATGATACACTGCACATTGTTCTACATAATGGGGTAATTGGGAAATTGCCCAGTTTCCTTAAGTGTCCTCTGGCGATGCAGGTGAGAGTGAACATAAATTTGTCATAATATATGAGACCTCATGAAACAGAGGCAAGCAGCACTACATTGTGCAGTGTTCTGACGATTTATAATGGCTGCATGTGCTCTCAGTCATAGTATAGCACCTTAAAATGTGTCAAAGAATATGGGATATTATTCATGTCTGAATCATGCTGTGTTTCTTTTAATAGTATATTGAGACGGTAGGTTAAGAAAGGTCATAAAGTGTGGAATAGTCTTTTCGCAATGTACTAGCAAGTTCTGTTTCAAATAGGGCCGATTCTGAGTCACAAGCTGCTACGACCGTTTTAGCGTCTTGCCGTAGTCGCATCTTCGACTTTATGCCAATGTTAGTTTACAAGTCTACACTTCAATATGCAAGGACTGGGACACCCACTTAGTGCGTCTTTAGATGCACCAATCCCGCTTGATGAATCTTAAGATGCTACCAACGGATGCACCATCGAAACTGGCACCAGCCCCCTGGGGTTTCTTTGCGGCATAGGAAAAATAAGCACATGCCTAGGGGCAGCCAAGCCCCCCTAGGGCCAGATGAGGTTTGGGCTAGCAATGGCCATGGCACTTGCTGCCGGCTGGGCAGAGACTTTAGCAGCTGCTAGTGCCGCTGCACAGCATCCACTATCGGAGCTCAGCTGACAGCTCCCATCGGGCCTGGCAGCAGCAAACAGTGAGCTGGCAGTGGAGGATTAGCCGTGGTGGTAGTGGTTAGAGTCGGGCCGGCACAGGTGTTGGCCGTTACCGTGATCAGAATTATAAGTAAATGGGCGCGGGCGGGGTGGTGCAGCTCCTCCCATGGGCCTTTGCAGAGCTCGGAGTAGTGAGTCACACCTCAAGGACTATTGCTACACATTTCCTGTGAAATTCTGATTGCAAACTAGAGAAAAAAAGTATTTTACGCAAAGGAAAAATACTTACTTTGACTAAATAGGTTTATATATTTTATGAATAGTCTGTGAAAAAAAAGTTACTTAGTAGCATCAATGACTTTAGAGCTTTATAACTATCCAGTTAAATGTTTCAGGGTATTGACTGAAGTGAGCTTATCTTTCCGTGAGGGAAGCACTTTATCTACACCCACCAAACCTCCTGTTTATTTGTAAGTACGGTAGGTATCAGGGCCGTAATTAGGATGTACAGGGGCAGCCGCCCACGGAGTAAATCTGGAGGAGGGCGCAGGGGATTCATATTTTAGGTAAATTTTATTACAATTGAGAGCTTGGGTGGAGCATCAATTTTCCTTGTTGTCCCAGGCATTAAGGGCCTGATTTACTACAGAATGCAACTGCGAATGCAATAGTAATTACGCACACTGCCATACGCAGCACTACATAAGGACGCCCACCTTACCTAACACATCCGTAATGTTTACAAAGACTGCGAAACCATCGGTACAATCGAGTACATCGCAGCCTCATGCACACTTGCACAAGCCCTGACCTTACTCAGAAATTGCTAACTTCCATGCACGCTATCAGGCCTCAGGCTGTGTAGGCCATCGCAGTGGAAAATTTATGCATGCCCCTGCAACGCCGTTGAAATGCACTGGCACGCCTATGTTTGACCGACCCCCCCCCCGTCACCATCCCCAAATGGCACTTCCTGTCAATCACTTTGCGATGGGTCTGCATAGTCACTGCAATCTCAATGGCTAGTTCATGCAGGCGCACTGCGAGGCATAAGCATGCACAGTACGCAACAATAGGCCGATTGCATTCGTAATGACAGTTGCATATGGTAGTGAATCAGGCCCTAATATCTGTAATTACAGCTCTGGTTTGGGATGGACATCAACCATCAATAGTTAGCAATCATCATTGGTTAGTCACCAATGGTCAATGGTTTGCTATCGATGGCGGATGTCTACTTTTACCCACTAGCTCTTATTGGTATAATAAATAATATGAAAAACAAAACATAAACAAAAACAGAACATGTGCATATGAGGTTGATGCAGAATTGAGACTGAGATTAGAAAAACCTCAGTATAAGCAACTTACAGTCTAGAGGAAGAGGACAATACGGAGGTAATAGGACCTAATCAGGCTGGAGTTTGGAACTACAGCTGGTATTACACCCAGAGGGAGTAGTATCTGGTGGGCACGGCCGGCGCAGGGCTTCTCTGCACCCAGTGCTGTCCTATACTGCACTGCCGCGCCCCTTCCCTCCCCCGCTCCCTCCCCCTGAGTGTATACCCAATTATGCCAACAGGTGGGTTGGGGGATGGGATTTCCGGAGCAGAGCGTTGGTGAGTTCAGGCAGGGTGCAGAGCTGTGCCTTTTAGGCTATTGCGCTCCGGATGACAGCCCTGCTAGCCCGTGCCTTGAGCCGCCACTGCTGGTGGGAGTAGGATAGAGGTGAGTTTTAAAAGAGTGCTTGAAATATTTGAGGGGTTGGTGAAACTATGGTCAGGAAATGAAGTCTTATTGTACTTGGAGGACACCTCAGGGAGCCTAATGATCACTTTTATAGAGGATTGTGCCCCTAAAATGTAATTATTCACTCAAACCACCCTACTTCTATAATAAATAAATGGGACGTAGTTATGAGACTGGCTGCCGTGATGCCACCGGTCTAAATCCCGACAGGGGAAGCTCGACAAGGAACTTAAGATAGGCGTCGAAATATCGACACCTATCTTAATCCCGATGCTGGAATCCAGAAGGACGCCAAGGTAGCAGCATAGTGGGGATAGCGTTAGGTTTTGGGGGGGAGGTTAGGGTTAGGCACCACTGGGGGGGGTATTGGGGTTAAGCCCTAAGGGGGGAGGTTTAGGTTTAGGCACAAAGGGGGAAGACACTAACGGGGAGGGTTAGGGTTAGGCTACAAGGTGGGAGGGTTAGGGGGAGAAACATACCAACCATCGGGATGCCGCTGTCGGTATTTTGACAGGAGGCATCCCGACAGCCGGCATTACATACCGATCCCGGTTTGCACAATTTGGGGCTGATTCTGAGTCGGAGGCATTACCGATGTTGGATGTTGTGGAACGATGTTTCTCTTCTATGGATGCAGAGTCACAGTACTGTTTTAGACACACAATCTTTGAAATGTATTAGAAATGTATTGGGCATTCCTGGGCAGTAAGTGGAAGGTGAGGAGGCTATTCAGATGCACAGAGATGGGAGAATTATGGGAGTGTTGCTTCAAGAGGTTCCGTACACAGGACCTGTTTAAGATGTGGATGGTATTGCTCAGCCATAGGGAAGCAGCTGTGCAATACCGTACAACTAAAATGCAAATGAAGCAGGAGGTGCCTGTAGGAAATAGACACCTCCTGCATGCATTTGTGATCCTAGTGCTGCATCCGAAGATGTAGCATCGGATCACCATCACAACCCTCTGTGCGATAGTCACAACCCTTATCCAGTCTGTGTAAAGCCAAAGATTACTCAGACTGGTCATAAATAGAACATTTAAGTTAAAACTGGAGTTATTCAGGAGTTAAACAGGAGGAGAACAGAAGGAGATTTTAACAAATCAGCAATTTCTGATATTAAGGACTGCTTTTATCTACCACCACACTTCCATCATGCCTATGGATTGTGCCTGCACCTGGATCTTCAATGCTGCCCACATCCCTCCTGATCTCCCCATGCAATCTGCTTATCCACTCCAACTATACCTTACCAAACGATGCAGCAAGATGGCCTCTCATATGGTCCTTGGTTTTGGCCCCCAAATCATGAGGCTTGGTGCAATTTTGCTGAATTCATTGTTTTTTTTTCCTCTTAAGTTTAGACTAACCTTCCATTGATGTTAGATTACTGTGACCCTTGTATCCAGCCCATCTGTGTCACCCATGTTTGTCTGCCCCCTCCCCTTTAGAATGTAAGCTCTAACGAGCAGGGCCCTCTTCCCTCATGTGCTTCTCCTTCACTTAATTATACTCTAATTTACAACAGCACCCAACCCTTGGTTACAGACACCATGCGGCTTATCTAAGTGTTATGCAGCAATGAATAAATCATGTATTTGTCCTGTACTGTAAATATCTGTTTTCTAGTGTGCTTATGTGTTTATGTACTGTGTAAGGTGCTTCGGAACCCTTGTGGCACCATATAAATAAAGGATAATAATAATAACTGGTCAGCCAGATACCTGGACTCGGCACGCCTACAAAATGAAAGTGGCACGCCCCTGCTCCGCCCCCTAAATGCCTCAGCATGTCAATCATGCTGCGGCTAAGGGGCAACTGCAAGCTATCATGCAGGACCCGTACTGTACATGTGCAGATCAGGTCCTGTGCATGCGCTGATGCCAAAACGTCGAATTTGTACGTAAACTATCGGGTTCACGTACAAATCCGAATCAGGTCCGCTGACACATGATTGCTTACATTGGAGGTAATGCTCAGAGGGAGAATCTGCACCCAGCATAGGGCTGGTGCAAGTTTCATTGGTTCGAACGATGGTGGCTGTACACCAAGGAAAGGCTTAGTAGTGGCATTAGCATAAAGTCGCAAACCCGACTGCGGCAAAAGACACACACACACGGCCGCTGCTGCATCTGAGTCAAATCAGGTCCTCTATGTGCCTCTAACTCCATTTTGTCTAGCGCTGAGCTCGTTACCCAAGGGACTTCCCTGTTCCTTTTCCATTGTACTAATTTACTCACGTTCAGGAAATACAGATATGCCCAGTTATATCCTTGCCGCTGGTGCAGGAAATTGCGCCACGCACATCGCGAGAGGACATGTGTGCTGCATATGCACCTCCATAGGAATGCAGTGCGCGCCATAGCAAACTATAGCGTATACATGCACGGGGAATCGCATGGCGCGATGCGTTAGTACGTTTGTGGCGTGATCAGCCACAATGTAACTGGACGCATCTGTAGTATTTTTTGAAGTGTAATGAATCCCCAGTTACCCTTAGAACTACACCAATAACAACACCAATGTAGGGATTTACAAGTTTATTTTAATTGCATTGACATTCTGATCCCATTCATTGTATAATCATTAATGATATAATATAGCTTATTCTACCTGATTTCTTTAAGTCCACTCATGGTCTAGAATGTACGTTTGCCATTCTTGGTGGCTACACCATTTCATCCATAGTTCCTCTATCCAATTTCTTAGTTCAGGGTGTGTGGTTGTACCACATCTCTTTACCACTACTCCAGTTGGTGATCACTGTATAAACAGAGTAAGGGATCTATTTACTAAGCTTTGGATGGCGATAAAGTGGATGGAGATAAAGGGCCTGATTCAGAGCCGCTCGCAAGCTGGTCGACGGTCGGGCAGTGCACGTGCGCAGCATGCGCGAGCCCCGGAGTGAATGAGAACTCACTCGCTCCGGGGCTCGCTACAAGACGGGGCGGCTGTCGATGTTGATCGACAGCTCGCCCCGTTTTGTAGGTGGCCCTGCTGACATCACACGTGATGTCAGTAGTGAACTTCCTGCTCTATTAGAGCAGGAAGTTCACTGGGGCTTGCAGTGGATGAGACCCTACCACAAGGGTCTCGTCACAAGCCCGATGGTTGCGATAATCGCGATCATCGCCAGGCCGCCCGCACAAGCTGTGGGTAGTCACCCACAGCTATGCAAGTGGCCTGGAGGCAGATTTTTTTATAAAAAAATTGCCCTGATTCAGAGCGAGCACTCGCAAATAGAGAGTGCCTCTGAATCAGGACAAAAGTACCAACCAACCAGCTCCTAACTCATTTTTGAAACACAGCCTGTGACATGGCAGTTAGGAGCTGATTGGCTGGTACTTTATCACTGTTCACTTTATCTCCATCAAGGCTTAGTAAATAGACCCCCTAAGTGACATGGGGTCTGAATTGGACGCGGGGCCAATGTTTGCGCAGTTGTCCGATGATTTTTGACCTGCGAATGTGTATGAATCTCAATGAGCATGCATCACGGTGATTACAGGTGGGGAACGCAGTGAGAATTTGGACGCAGAAAGTGGTATTTGAATGGGCGATTTATGGGTGGTAACGTTGGTGGCTATTTATACGTGGGTGTGTCGCGGGCAACAGTTGCAGTGATTTTGGTGGCCATGTTCAGATGGACATTCTGAGCAACCATAGGATGCGCGGTCTATGGTGCTGATGATGCTTTTATTCACACAAAGAGACTAGAGATGTAGCCGGTGGGCTCCTCTGTACGAATCCTACTGGCTGCAAAATTTGCATAAATTTGCAGTTGCACTGTGTAAAATGACGCAGGGATGATTTTTGACCTGCGAATGTGTATGAATCGCAATGAGCATGCATCCCGGTGATTACAGGTGGGGAACGCAGTGAGAATTTGGACGCAGAAAGTGGTATTTGAATGGGCGATTTATGGGTGGTAACGTTGGTGGCTATTTATACGTGGGTGTGTCGCGGGCAACAGTTGCAGTGATTTTGGTGGCCATGTTCAGATGGACATTCTAAGCAACCATAGGATGTGCGGTCTATGGTGCTGATGATGCTTTTATTCACACAAAGAGACTAGAGATGTAGCCGGTGGGCTCCTCTGTACGAATCCTACTGGCTGCAAAATTTGCATAAATTTGCAGTTGCACTGTGTAAAATGACGCAGGGATTAGCGTCCACCTCTGAATCAGGCCCATGATACTGACCTGTTGTCTCATTCTTCTCTTGCTGGGTATATTAACTTATTTGAGAGTAATGTAAGGTGTCTCAAGTTAACCACATTGCATTTAAAGAGTCTCCATTTCATTGCCATAATTCATCATTGTGGGCCTGATTCATCACGAATCGCACCTGTAACAGCGTACGCAGATTGGCCTATGGTGCGTACTGCGCATGCTTCACATTGTGCTTTTCGTGGCTTAGCATTGCGATCGCACTGGGATCATTTCCGCAGATACAAAGCCATCGCTGAGTGAGTGACAGGACGTCTGAGTTTGGGGGTGGTGACTGGAGAGTGGTTGGAGAAACACAGGCGTGTCCGTCCGTTTGATCCCCGTTTCCTGGACGTACATAAATTAGCCACTGCGATGGCATTCGCAACTTGTGTACTCACTGCGTGCGATGACAGTTACAATTTCTGAGTCAGGTCAGACCTGCTCTAATTCTGCATGAGGCTCTGATCTTACTCGATGTTACCGATGTATACGCAGGATTGCGAGGTCTTACGCATGTGTAAAAGCGGTACTGGTCGTCTCTATACCGGATGAGCAGTTGCAGACATTAGCATATTTCCACAGCAGAGCTGTGTGTGTAATCGCAGCTGCCAGCGCAATAGCTACTGTGACAGCAGCAGGTGTCCACAGTCCATGACTGGGTCAGGGAGGGCGAGGTAAAAAAAAATAGTGATAAGTAATGGTCAGTATACAAAGTATTTAATCTGATATATTGAAAAAAGTGCAGAGTAAGTCAACTGCAAGTTGATCCCAAGATAGAAGGTATTTACAGATTACGTGAATAATGTACAGTAGTAATAATTGAAGGCATAAAGACAATAGGAATTCAGTTGACAGTATCAATTACAATGATTCGTTATAGCAGGTTCAGGCAATGGAACACAATCCAGGAAAAACAATCAATGACCAGTAAGGCCCATTCCAGATCATCCTACTCGTCACTCGGGCCACCCCCACTCATCATCCATCTACCCGCATTCGTCGGCCAGACCCTACTCGTCCGCCCCTTAGGTAATGCATGGGACTGTACAGTGCAGCAGTGCTCCGGCCGGGTGGGGAAAAAGCACTGAGAGGGGATGTGGGTAGGGCCACACTTCCTAGTCTGTAAGGGCTCCATATCACCGTACCCCCATAACCTAGAGATGGTGGTCCCATGTGTTATATTATTCACCATAACACTGTTTCACCCATTAACAAAACATTATGCAGTAAATATAAATCACAATAGGCAACAAATGAATTTTTCCCTTAAAATCAATCTTTCGTAGTTGTCACTATAACTCAGAAATAATATCAGTCATTAATGTCGTTCATGAATAAATAAATGTGTCTGTAATTCAGCATCTTACAATGAAACTTGCCAATAGAAAGTTCACGCTTTGCTGGGCATTAATGTTCAATTTCCATTGCAAAACGCATTCCATTTAATCACTTTTGAGAGCTTTGGGTATTGCAGCATATCTGTATAAAGGACTGTCATTTATTAAGCTGAATCTCAAAATCTGTTTTTGTGGCTCAATTAAAAAATAAAATAATAATAAAAAAAACCCTGTTTATTTCACTCCTGTAGCTAAAACAATTATAAACTAAAGTTAGATCTGAGAACACAGCTGGGTAAGCGGTTACTGCTTCAAAGCGACAGGGACCAACATACATCAGTGGGGACATATTTAACCCCATCCAATATGTACAAATGCGTGTTTTGTAAGAGGCTGAAAACTTTAGAATGATAAGTGGCTTCAAATGAAGCATGAAGTATTCAATTTGTTTAATAACCTGAAACCTGTATGTATTCTCTGTTACATATTCAGATGTATAATGGTGCATGACACAAATGGACATGTTGATGGACCAGCATTTTACCAAGGTTACGCCTTTCATTTTATAAACTATATATTTTTTTTGTGTCTTTTATTATATGGGTATTTCTTTACAGGAATCTATAGTCCACATGATTTGACATTCCTAAATCTTGTAGAATTCTTAGGGCGGGATTTACTAAATGGAAAATGCAATAAAAACCCTGTTTTCGGGGTTTTACATCATTTTCCATATGTACTACTGGGTGGCCCGCCGGGGGTCCGACGTGGAGGGTAAATCTGGCGTTACCCTATAGAAGCCTATGGGCTTCTATCACTCCCAGCATGCCGCTGCGGCTTCTGTGTCACTTTGCGCATGCACAGATGGACTCCCGGGTTATAAATCCGAAAGTCCAGGGCGCAGCGCTCATCGCAAAGGACAGCTCTTATTGGAAGAGCTGTCCTTTGCGGTACTGATCGCATATGTTAGTACATATGCGATCAGTAGGGAGGCGATGTCTGGCGGGATGTACTGCACAATGTTAGTACATCCCACCCTATAACTGATGTAACCTATTTGGTCTGGTGTAATTGGGTATTAAGTTCCATGACTCGCTGTCTGCTGAAATGCGCCATGAGGAAATATAACAAACTTTCTAAAGAGGACAAGTGAAGGTAGCACCCACTCAGCTTCTAGCTATCATTTATAATAGAATCTGATTGGTTGCCTGGGCAACTGTTCCATTCTTGATACATCTCCCAAAGTAATCCTTATTTATTATTTAACATTCCAGCTCTCCTATGTTCCGCTCACCCTCCCATCCCTATTCTCACCATTCACCAGCCACAATTACTGTTAGTATTTTAGGGTTTTTTTTTGTTTGTTTGCCAAGATTTTAGTGCGGCAGAGAAGCTGACGTTATGTGTTCCATTCATGCAGCAGTGAAAAGACTGTATCACTCTCCCCCTGTGATAACAGGGCTTTCCACAGCTTCGACCCATTGAGAAAAGGGTTTACCATGGAGAAATCTCAGATTTCTCCAGCGGTGCCCTTATTAGAGCACAGTAAATATAGCTTCCGCATACACTACAATAGAGAATATGATTCAGAGATGAAATGAAAGCTCTGCTGTATATTTCACTTCTCTGTGGATGGCGTAATGAGGGTTCTTTGCAAAAGAAATATATTTCTTTGCTATATGCGTCATTGAGGCAAATTGAAGAAATTATATTCAAAAGGGGAACTTCAAGACGAGTGATAAATCGGAATCAGTATGATGTACTGCCGGCCGCATGGCCAGCGGCTCAAATCCTGACAGCGGCAGCCCGGCAAGGGTGAAAATCCTGATCGTAATTAAGGTAAGTATCACTAACCTTTCTAACCCCTCTAACCCTAACCCCCCCCAAGTGCCTAACCCTAACCCCCCCTAAGTGTCTAAACCTAACCCCCCCTTCCCTGCAGCCTAATCCTAAATCTCCCGGGGGGTGCCTAACCTAAACCTCCCCCCCGGGGGTGCCTATCCTTAATCCCCCCTTCCCCTAGCCTAACTCTCCAGGGGAGGTGCCTAACCCTAAGTCCCCCCTGGGAGCCCTATCCTAACCTCCCCCTCCCCGCGCCCGGCTTAACTTCGATCAGGGTGCCGGGCTCCCAGCGTAGGTAAAATTGACAGGCGTCATGATTTCGACGCCTGTCATTAGACCCTTGCTGGGATTAGACAGTTAGGATGCCGACAGTCGCCATTCAGACCGTCGGCATCCCGACTGCATACCGATAAATCAGTCCTATAAGGTAGCCAGCGAGTAGCAGACAAATCAGTCACTGAAATGCATCAGGTAATTCAGAACTGAGGGCCTGATTCAGTAAGAATCGCTATTGCGTACGCAGCCGTGAATTCACACTGAACGCGGCTGTGAAAGTATTTTAATGCCTGCCACAGCTCAGCCAGCATAGAGACGTCCACTGCTGTTTTCTCACATCCGTAATACCTCGCACTCCCGCATATACATCGATACCATCGACGCACATTGGCCCGTCATGCTACATTTACACCTGGTCTGAGTAGCCGCTGAAACGGCAAGTCTCGTCACACGCAGTGAGTTCTCATGCTGTATATGCAATCGCAGGGGCTAATTTATGCACGCCCATGAAACAGCGCTCAAACGGATAGACGCACCTGCGTTTTTCCAGCTACCCCCCGTCACCACCACCAAACGCTCACAACCTGTCACTAACTCTACGATGGATTCCTCAGTGCATCCATAATTGCAGTGTGATCGCAGCGCACACACAGTGCAATGCATACACATGCGCAGTGGTTAACAATCGTTCGATCTACGTACATAATTGCAATTGCGTACATTGCTGAGTCAGGCCCTGAGAGCGCTGTCTTACAAAACCAGACAGCCAGCAAGAAGGCAGGAATGTGAGATTAAGGCACATAGGCAGAGACGTTACCAGGTCTGGTGACACCGGGTGCGCAATCTGATTATCACTGCGCGCACGAAAAGGGGGCGTGGTCTAAAATAAAGGGTCGTGGCCTCGTGAGGGATCCTGATGACTTCACTCCGGGGGCAGCCCAGCATCACCATAGATGCTGGGCTGTCAGCACTGTCAGCTCCTCTTCTATGACAGGAGCCGAGTGCTGCAGGAGAGTGTCACAATGAAGCACCCGGCTCCTGTCACTACAGAGAAGTGGCATTTTGGTGCCACCTCCTCCGAGGGTGACACCTGTGTGCTGCCCGCACCACCCTCCTGACGCCACTGCACATAGGCACAATAATCTGGAACTTTGTGTAATAAACTGTCAGGATTATATATGCCCAGAAGGCAGAATATTGGCTACAATAAAGGTAGTGGGCAATAGGCTGAACTGAGCATATGTCAGGCAAATTTTCAAGCCGGTACATGTGTCTAATATAACACAGAAACAGCTGCTGCTGTGTCTCACGCAATATTTCCACACTCCCCAAGACTCAGGATCAAGTCCTGCAGAGTCCATCTGTGTTTTTTCTTTCTTCCAGAGCCTAACAGTACTTTCTATTCGCCAGTGTTTGGGTTAGCCTGGTGAATGTCAGGGAACTATATTTCTCAGGAAAGCTGCAGTATTTACTAGATTTAACAGCATAGGACACCAGGAGTTTATGAAGCATAGACCCAGCAGACTGTGACAGTGACAAGCCATTAAGGCCATGGTAGGAAAGTTAACGAGAAACAACTGCAGCACTACCATGAATGTAAATGCATAGAAAAAAAAACATTGATCTTTTGTGGAAACGTGTTGAAAATGTATAAAAATAATGATGTGTAAATATAATTACAATTTCTACAGTAATGTGATGATAACGGGATCATAAATACTAGTTCCCTTTTTCTTAATTCTGAATCAATAGTTATAAGCCCCCCCACACATACACATTATGCATTATATATATATATATATATATATATATATATATATATATATATATATTGTGATAGGATCATTGGTAAAGTGGTCTGTGGCAGGTACATTTGTCCCAGATTCCTGTCTTATGTGTTTTAAACCCCCAGGAGAAAGTCTGCAGTATAGCAGGCTTGAGTTTCGGCTTTTTGAAAAGCCGGTTTGGGACCTGGGGGTTGTGGGTGAGAGGAGAGGGAGGGCTCCACCCACGGCCACTCCAGGTTTTGGTTCTCGTAGCCTGGTAACAGGCTTGTTAGGATTTCCACCTGAGAGTGGCCAATATAAGCCTAGTTTGGATAAGGCTGAGTGTCTCACCTGGGAAAGCAGGCAGGGAGTTTGCTCAGAGACTCTTGGAAACCTAACTGTGAGTGTTGTGCTGTGCTTTTGTTGCTGGCGAGGGCATTAGGCCCTGCCAGGTTCTGGTAGTGAGGGAACTACCTGTGAAGTTAGTGCCCCGACAGGGCTAGGATTTATATTTATGTTTTCTTTATATTTCTGACATTGTACAATAAAGTCTGGCGCCGACCAGCTTGTACTTGCATCCAGACTGGTGTGCTGCTTCCCTGCTGCTGTGTGTGTGTGTGTGTAAGGAAGGAGTCCTCTACCCAGGAGAGGGACCCCCTAACCTAACTGTGTCACAATATGGTGGAGAATGCGGGCACCCACACACACTGAAGTTGCAGCAAGAGGAAAACTTTCCATTTAAAAATTAAAGGGACAGACACCCAATTTGTAAGTGTGGAAATAACGCTGTGTCCTTGGAGTCCCATAGAGGAGGCGTCAGCCAATGCTCAGAGAGGCAAGGTTCAGCTTCCAACCTACACCCCAGGACAAAATGGAGGACATTATTAAGGCCTTGCTCCAAGCTACAGCAGCTCAGCAGGAGACAAACAAACTTCAGCAGGAATCTACCAGAGCTCAGCAGGAATCCACCAGGGTGCAACTGTTGGCCTTGGAGACAGCCCAGAGGCAACAACAGGTCACCATCGAGGAAACCTGCCAGGCCATAAAAGAGGTGGTACAGCACCTGCTCGCCCGGCCCAGAGATGTTGCTACTGGTCCTCCCACCCCCACTCACTCCGTACGAGCCAGTCACTTCCTCCAAAAGATGACTTCGGGCGATGATGTGGAGGCCTATCTCACCGTGTTTGAAAGAACGGCCGAAAGGGAGAGTTGGCCCAAGGAGCAGTGGGCAAGTCTGGTGGCACCTTTTTTGTCTGGGGAGCCACAAAAAGCATATTTCGACTTATGCCTGGCTGATGCCAAGGACTATAAAAAACTAAAACAGGAGATCCTAACTCGCTTGGGAGTCACCACCTTTGTTCGTGCCCAACGGGTCCACCGCTGGGAGTTCCATAGGGACAAGCCTCCACGTTCACAGATGCATGACCTTGTCCATCTGTCCTCAAAATGGCTACAGCCCGAGACGCTGACGGGACCACAGATCGTGGAAAGGGTCGTGATGGACCGGTACCTGCGATCATTACCTGTGACTCTGCGCAAGTGGGTGAGCCATGCAGACCCTAAGTCCGCGGACCAGTTGGTCGAGCTGGTGGAGAGGTACGTGGCGGCTGAGGAGCTGATGAGTATGCCCCACCGAGTCCCGATGGCGCACCGGCGAACTCCCACAGACACTGGTAAGACTGTTCCAGGGGAGAAGGGTGCTGGGCGGTGGAATGTACCTAAGACTGAGGGTGTAGAACCTGGAGACAGGCCTGCCAGGCCAGGAAGGTTCTTGCCCCGTAAACGACTAGACATTAATATGACTCAGTGTTTCTGATGTGGTGGCTTCGGCCATATTGCCGCTAATTGTTCACTTACAACTGAACCTATGCAATGTGATACTGCTCATGTCTACCGCAGGGGGTCTTTCTTTGCACAGACAGCCTGTACGGCTGACCGGCAGGCTGAGACTGATAAGTACATGTGTGTACTCACTGTAGATGGCAACCGAGTAGAGGCACTGTTAGACTCTGGTAGCTTGGTGACACTTATAAAAGCTGAGCTGGTGAACCCCTTGAGGCATACAGGGAAAACTGTTGGTGTGACCTGCATACATGGGGATACTCGATATTATGTTACGGCCGAGGTGAACATCGAGACACCATGTGGCTCTGCTATAGTTTCTGTGGGTTTGGTGCATGGTCTGGTGTACGATGCAATATTGGGGAAAGACTTTGCTCACTTCTGGAAGTTGCGGGAAAGCCGTTTTGTTCCGGAGGTGAACAACCCCGATCCATTTGAGAAGGTTGTCGATGTAGTGGAGGAGGGAGTTTCTTCTGAGTCAGAGTTATTCCCTTTTTCTACTATGGTTGGCGAACTAGAGAATGCGGAACGTGACGGTGGCCTGCCAACTGATGTGCCTCCCATTGAGGTGGGAAGTGTTGTTGGGCCAGGTGATCGTCTGCCTGATTTAGAGGTCAGAAGAGAGGTCTTTGCCGTGGAGCAGTTGAATGACCCTACTTTGGTAAAAGCCAGGGAGAATGTAAAAGTAGTTGATGGTAAACCCGTAGACCCTGATAGTCCTTTGTCCTATCCCCACATGGCAATGTGTCAGGATTTGTTATATCAGGTGACTAAGAAGGGGGAAGATATTGTGGAACAACTAATAGTTCCCAAAGCCTACAGAAGAACAGTGTTGGATCTGGCCCATGGTCATATAACGGCAGGCCATCTAGGGGCAGAGAAAACCACTGAGCGAATAATGCAGAGGTTTTTCTGGCCCGGGCTTCATAAAGAGGTGTCTGACTTTTGCGCATCCTGCCCTGAGTGTCAGTATCATGCTCCCAGGCCACATTTTAAGGGTCCACTAGTTCCATTGCCTATCATAGAGGTGCCGTTTGAAAGAATAGCGATGGATTTGGTGGGACCCTTAATGAAGTCTGCCAGGGGACACCAGTATATTCTGGTCATAATGGATTACGCTACCAGGTACCCGGAAGCGATCCCGTTGCGCAATACATCAACCAAGACCATTGCCAGAGAGCTAGTTCATGTCTTTAGCAGGCTGGGTATACCCAAGGACATACTAACTGACCAGGGTACACCGTTTATGTCAAAAGTCATGAAAGAGTTATGCCGCCTGTTCAAAATTGAACAGTTAAGAACTTCGGTTTATCACCCCCAAACCGATGGGCTGGTCGAGAGGTTTAACAAGACGTTAAAACACATGCTTAGGAAAGTGGTCGACAAGGATGGTAGGGATTGGGATTACTTATTGCCGTATTTATTGTTGGCCATAAGAGAGGTTCCCCAGTCCTCCACCGGGTTTTCACCCTTCGACTTGTTGTATGGGAGACACCCAAGGGGGTTACTAGACATTGCCAAAGAGACAAGGGAGGGGCAGTCTAGTCCTTACAAAACGGTGATTGAGTATGTTTCTCAAATGCAGGAGAGAATTGCTGCGGTAGTGCCGATAGTGAGAGAGCACCTGGAACAGGCTCAACAGGCACAGCAGAGGATATACAACTGCAATGCCCGGTTACGCAGCTTTGCTCCTGGGGACAGAGTGTTAGTGTTGGTTCCCACTGTGGAAAATAAACTTTTGGCTAAATGGCAAGGGCCCTTTGAAATCTTAGAAAGAGTGGGACAGATAAATTACAAAGTTTACCAGCCGGGGAAAAGAAAGCCGGAACAGATATACCATATAAATCTATTAAAGCCCTGGAAAGATAGAACGGTACTGTCGGCCGTCCGAGCCCCTCCAGTAAATCCAGGGCCCTTAGTTCCCGAAGTGACAGTGGTAAAAACCCTGTCGGCAATTCAACAACAAGAGGTCAAGGAGTTTCTGATCAGAAATAGGGTGCTGTTCTCTGATGTACCTGGGAAAACCTTGGTCATTAAACATGACATAATCACTGACCCAGGGGTCAAAGTTAATCTAAAGCCCTATAGGTTACCAGAAGCACAAAGAGAATCGGTGTCGAAAGAAATAAAAAATATGCTAGAGTTAGGGGTTATTGAAGAATCACATAGTGAATGGTCAAGTCCCATTGTGTTGATTCCAAAGCCCGACGGGAGTGTGCGTTTCTGCAATGATTTCCGAAAGTTGAACAGTGTTTCAAAATTCGATGCCTACCCGATGCCAAGAGTGGATGAACTGATTGAGAGACTAGGGACGGCAAGGTATTTAACCACTCTTGACCTAACCAAAGGGTATTGGCAAGTACCGTTAACCGAGAGCGCCAAACAAAAGACAGCTTTTTCAGCGCCAGAGGGCTTGTTTCAGTACAAGATGTTGCCCTTCGGGCTACATGGGGCACCGGCTACCTTCCAAAGAATGATGGACAGGATTCTAAGGCCCCATAGATGGTATGCAGCTGCTTATCTGGATGACGTGGTCATTCATAGTCCTGATTGGCAGTCTCACTTACCCAGGGTACAAGCAGTGTTGGACTCCATCTATAAGGCAGGTTTGACAGACAACCCAAAAAAGTGTTGTCTAGGCATGGAGGAAGTAAAATATCTGGGATACACCATTGGCAGAGGCCTGATAAAGCCTCAGCTCAATAAAGTTGATGCCATACAAAATTGGCCATGGTCTCTGAATAAGAAGCAGGTGAGAGCCTTCTTGGGAATTACGGGGTACTACAGGAGGTTTATACCCAACTTTGCCACCATGGCAGTCCCACTGACTGACCTGACCAAAGGCAAACAAAAAGTCATGGTAGAATGGAGTCCTGAGGCAGAGAAAGCTTTTCAGGAGTTGAAAGTAGCGTTGTGTTCCCAACCAGTCCTGATGACTCCTAATTTTGAAAGGGAATTCATAGTACAAACCGATGCATCAGAAGTAGGTATAGGAGCGGTCCTGTCCCAGAACAAGGAGGGTGAGGAACACCCTATTTTCTATCTAAGTAGAAAGTTGAATGTACATGAGAGAAACTATGCCACAGTGGAGAAGGAGGCATTGGCCATAATGTGGGCGTTAGAGGCTCTCAGGTACTACTTGGTCGGAAGAAAGTTCAAATTGATCACTGACCATGCCCCTTTGAAGTGGATGTCCGAAAATAAAGACAGTAATGCGAGAATTACGAGATGGTTCTTGGCGTTACAAACTTTTAAATTTTCAGTGGAACACAGGCCAGGAAGCCAGCTGGCCAATGCTGACGTGTTGTCACGTGTTCATTGTTTGGGGGCTTCAGTTGTTCCGCCCCACAGGTCGAAACAAAGGGGGGGGATATGTGATAGGATCATTGGTAAAGTGGTCTGTGGCAGGTACATTTATCCCAGATTCCTGTCTTATGTGTTTTAAACCCCCAGGAGAAAGTCTGCAGTATAGCAGGCTTGAGTTTCGGCTTTTTGAAAAGCCGGTTTGGGACCTGGGGGTTGTGGGTGAGAGGAGAGGGAGGGCTCCACCCACGGCCACTCCAGATTTTGGTTCTCGTAGCCTGGTAACAGGCTTGTTAGGATTTCCACCTGAGAGTGGCCAATATAAGCCTAGTTTGGATAAGGCTGAGTGTCTCACCTGGGAGAGCAGACAGGGAGTTTGCTCAGAGACTCTTGGAAACCTAACTGTGAGTGTTGTGCTGTGCTTTTGTTGCTGGCGAGGGCATTAGGTCCTGCCAGGTTCTGGTAGTGAGGGAACTACCTGTGAAGTTAGTGCCCCGACAGGGCTAGGATTTATATTTATGTTTTCTTTATATTTCTGACATTGTACAATAAAGTCTGGCGCCGACCAGCTTGTACTTGCATCCAGACTGGTGTGCTGCTTCCCTGCTGCTGTGTGTGTGTGTGTAAGGAAGGAGTCCTCTAACCAGGAGAGGGACCCCCTAACCTAACTGTGTCACAATATATATATATATATATATATATATATATACAGTCAGGTGCATAAATATTGGGACATTGACAGAATTTTCATATTTTGGCCTCTATTCACCACCACAATGGCTTTGAAATGAAACAAACAAGATGTGCTTTAACTGTAGACTTTCAGTTTTAATTTGAGGGTAATTACATCCAAATCAGATGAATGGTGTAGGAATTACATCGGTCTCTATATGTGCCTCCCACTTTTTAAGGGGCCAAAAGTAATGGGACTATCAACTCAAAAGCTATTTCATGGACAGGTGTGGGCTATTCTCTCGTTATTTCATTATCAATTAAGCAGGTAAAAGGTCTGGAGTTGATTCTAGGTGTGACATTTGCATTTGGAATTAGTTGCTGTCGACTCTCAATATGAGATCCAAAGAGCTGTCACTATCAGTGAAGCAAGCCATCATTAGGCTGAAAAATCAAAACAAACCCATCAGAGAGTTAGCAAAAACATTAGGTGTGGCCAAATCAACTTTTTAGAACATTCTTAAAAAGAAAGAACGCACCGGAGAGCTCAGCAACACCAAAAGTCTCGGAAGACTACGGAAAACAACAGTGGTGTATGACAGAAGAATTATTTCCCTGGTGAAGAAAAACCCCTTCACAACAGTTGGCCAAGTCAAGAACACTCTCCAGGAGGTAGGTGTATATGTGTCAAAGTCAACAATCAAGAGAAGACTTCACAAGAGTGAATATAGAGGGTTCACCACAAGATGTAAACCATTGGTGAGCCACAAAAACAGGAAGACCAGATTAGAGTTTGCCAAACAACATCTAAAAAAGCCATTACAGTTCTGGAACAACATCCTATGGACAGATGAGACAAAGATCAACTTGTACCAGAGTGATGTGAAGAGAAGAGTATGGAGAAGGAAAGGAACTGCTCATGATCCAAAACATACCACCTCATCAGTGAAGCATGGTGGTGGTAGTGTCATGGCATGGGCATGTATGGCTGCCAATGGAACTGGTTCCCTTGTATTTATTGATGATGTGACTGCTGACAAAAGCAGCAGAATGAATTCTGAAGCGTTTCGGGCAATATTATATGCTCATATTCAGTCAAATGCTTCAGAACTCATTGGACGGCGCTTCGCAGTGCAGATGGACAATGACCCGAAGCATACTGCAAAAGCAACCAAAGAGTTTTTTAAGGCTAAAAAGTGGAATGTTATGCAATGGCCAAGTCAATCCCCTGACCTGAATCAGATTGAGCATGCATTTCACTTGATGAAGACAAAACTG